>CAHIKZ030004155.1:1600000-1675000 GCA_903632075.3 Acanthosepion pharaonis | reverse complement strand
TGTGTGTGCGATGCGTGTTCATAATATTATGCAGAAAAAATACTTTCTTTTCTAAACGTTATTTCCATTATTAAATCCTTTTTCATTGGACAAAGTCATCATTTATCAAATTTCTTGGAGTTTTCACCCTAATTTTTCTCAATGTTTGATTTGCGTTCTATTTCTTTTCAGGCAAAAACATTTATTTTTTAAACATTTTTTTCTCACTGATTACAGACAAACAGAATAATGATTGTAATTTTACTATTTGCTACTGCGTTACAAGCAAACATTCGGCATTTATTGACCGAGCAGACAATATGACCGTCGGTTGAAATTTATAAAATCTTACTTTTAAAACAGATTTTTTTTTCTCAAGTCCAGTAGCTGTTATAGAGCTTTCCAGTATTGATGGCGGTTTCCTTCCTAACTTTTTATTTAAATTAGTGTGGAATGTCAACATTATTTTCTCTTTGAGTTACATGTGATATCCGTTTGAGTTGTTGCTGTTGCGCTTGTTCATTATAACTTCATTAAATACTAGAGATATATGGAAATGTTATCTCTATAGCCAGAGATATAGGCACCTGGTAACAGATACATGTACATATTAATAAAGATATAGGATATACACATGGTTGTCGATATATACGTACTAATTATATGTGTGTGCGTGTGTGTTGTGTGTGTATGGGTGTATTTCGATAACTGAAAATACTTACAGGTGTCAAGATATATGTAGTCATTAGTAAGAATTTTCGATCTCTAGGCCGGTTGATATTAATTTCACTATTTAAACAAACAGTAATGTCTAATCAAAAGCTCGTCCCCATTAAATTTATCGTATTTATATTAATGTATAGCCTGAAGATTTTGTTCCAGCAGACAGTCCCCAGTCGTTGTTGACATCAGTGTCCATTATTATATTTACATAAGCCCTATCCTTGATATTGACGACTTTTATCCGTAAATATAGCATAACTGAAAACAATATTTTTTTTCATATATATATATATATATATATATATATATATATATATATATATATATATATGTATATAATCCCGTGTATGCATATATTATTTAATCAAATATATGCATATATATAGACATATGCTTGTTAATTGTACACACACGCACATATATATATATAGTGTATGCATGTGCATTTGTGTGTAAGCATATATGCGCATAAACAGTGATATTTATGTGTATATGTGTATACACTGTTACACTACGAGGGTGCTGAAAAGTTCTCAGTTCATCCATTCCCTAAGTTTGACAAAATGACCAAACATCAAACATCAGATTTTTTAAAAGGGTTTATTGATTGATTTTAGAATATTCAACACCCCTCGCATACACATATTCATCATCATGTATTTATTGTCAGGCGCATATATATATATATATATATATATATATATATATATATATATATATATATATATATATATATATATATATATGGTAATATATATATATATATATATATATATATATATAATGTATGTATGTAGACAGATTTGTATTTATGTTACTTGGACGAAGCATTCCATGTTTACTTTCCGAGAATAACATTTATATTCTCAACATATCATATCTCGTTAAAGCAGGGAATATATTTAATATGGACGTCACTTGTTATTCACTCGTGTTTGAACACATGTATCACCAACCCAGTCTTTTATTATTATTATTAGGACAAAAGTTCCAGTCCGTATTTCTCCACTGTTCAGTTTGCTCTTTTTTTCTTTCTTTTCTTTTTTTTTTTTTTTTTTTTGACATTCTAGTTTTTTTAGTTTTTTTTTTTCATGGCCTGAACAGAAAACAATAGGTGTATTTCGCTATTTTATTCTTCTAGATTGTTATATCAGTGCAGTGGCTTTCAGACTGTTTCGAATGTACATAAGGACTATATTGTTCTGTATTTGCAAGTTATTTATATTTGGCAATACCTTGTTTTCTTTATCTTTTTTGGGGGTTCTATCTTGTTTTGTTCTTTACTCTTCACCCAGCCGATAATGTATCATGTACTGTGTCACGTGTCAGAGTCCACACACTACCGTTATTGGCCGCTGAAGCATCGGTTCCGACTTTACGGTTTCGAAAACCTTTGCGCAAGACTTTTTGCGACATCCACCTGTTTTTAAGGGCGCGCCTAAAATCCTGTCTCATAAAAGTATAGAGCAGAGGATGGAGAAGAGCGGTAGAAAAGGCAACTGTCAGGCCAACAAAACGCAACATTTCCACAGTGACAGTCTGTATCCTAAGCCCCACACAGGACACAATAATGTGTGGTCCCCAACATATCACAAACGTACTGACTATCGCCAGGGTCATCTTGGTGAGCCGTCGATCCTGCACTTTCCACAATGATTCTTCCGCCGTAGAGCCGCCAGTAAAAGCCAATGTGGCCCTGATGAGAGCCAGTCGCACCGCTAGACGCTGCTTGGCCACGCGAAAAATATGATAGTAGCAAACGATCATGCCACTCATGCAGAGAAAAAAGAAAAACATGAAATAGGCCTCGTGGAAAGGAAAAAAATGTTTGAAATTTATGAAACAATGACAGGTTGGCGTTGAAAAGCACTGATCGCTGCTTGTCGCGTCTGCAACGGCGTCCGTGGTGCCGCTGAGCGCATTTAGAAACGCGCTGTTCTGTGACGTATTCATCTGTGGTTGGCCTGTCGGTTCGACTGGCCTGGCCGCCATTTCTGACAGTGTCGTAAAGTCGACACCGAAAAATGGGGAGCAGAAGCCGACGATAGACATGAACCAGATAGCCAATAATGTCTTTTTCATATTGAGCTGAATGACCTTCTTTTTTAGTGGGGTCACGACTGCCTCATAGCGGTCAATACTAATCGTGAGTAGGGTAATGGCACTAGCCGTGCTAACGAAGGATATATTGGCCTGGTGGAAGTAGCAAGCGAGACCCGGCCATTGTTCCTGGTAGTTTTGCAGCAAGACCAGAGTTACTGGAATGGCCGTTAAACATATTAGTATGTCGACAACATTCAGGTTGATAATGAGAAAGTTCTCAGTCTTTTGTAGTTTAAAGCTTTTATGGTAAGTGAGGAGTACAATAAAGTTAAAAGTAAGTCCACCAATACATTCTATTGCAAGAGCAATAGATATCGTGAGAACAAAGGCGGAGGAAAGATCGCTTTGTATTGAATCGGCCGAACCCATTTTGAAATTTCTCTATCGATGTACGCAGATATAACTTTATAGTTTATTCTCGAGTCGGATATAGAGAGAGCTCGCTGGACTGTGTTTATTAGATAACGGCATACATCAGCCACGTCGAGAACTCTGACAAAGTTCTTCTGCACATCAAATGACAGACTCAAATAATGCCTTAACTATTTCATTACTAGTATGTTACATAAGGTATTTATACCCAAAGTATTTAAATACTATATTTCGTTCTGTCTATATATTATACCATGTTCGTTATGCACGTTTTTATATGATGTATTCTATAAGAGTTTGTTATAAGAACTATTTTATAAGGGTTTGTATATCAATATATATATATATATATATATATATATATATATATATATATATATATATATATTTATATAAATTAGAGTGTATTCACTTATAAATTAAATAGTTGATATATCAGTATATAGTGTTTGTAGCTATGCATATTTGTTTCTCTAGATAAGTATATATAATGCGTTGGAAGTTATTGGTTTACGTACCGAGACAAAAAATGTATATATTATATTAATATTTATACGTAGATAGATCTTAAAGGGATGTACAAAAATAAACTCTTATTTCAACGATGTTTTTGAATGTATAAAATATATTGTACTGAATATATATATATATATATATATATATATATATATATATATATATATATATATATATGTATATAAATATATATATATATAAATATATATATATATATATATATTTATATATATACGCCTATGAAGTAGTGCATATATATGTTCTTGAATGTCTATTTTATATATTCTCTAATTTGTGTATATATAGATGTAGAGTGATTTTTCACGTATATTGGAAAACCAATGTAAGCTTGTAACGCACGAATTCTTGTAGATCAATATTATTATCAAATTCCAATTTGATTTACAAGTTCATTCTTGGGCGCACTTAATTCCGGTCATTTTTTTTGTTGTTGTCTACTTTGCATTATCTTTTGTTATACTACGTTCATCATCTATGGATGACTTAACGATAGCTGGTGGTGTTCATTGATTTGATTCTTACCGATGCCAGTGAGAATCAAGAGTAAATGTTGATGTTTGGCACTTTAAACAAACAAACCAAAAATGGATTGTCTTCAATCCACCAAGATTAATGGTTAATCCAAGCAAAAGCCTTGCAAAGATAGATTTAGGGAACAGTGCTAAAGTGTTTTTTTCTGATATTGTTCTACTTCTGCAATTTTTGTCGATAATTTGTAGCACGAATCGCTGAGTGTTTCTTTGTTATACATCAGCTTCTTCCTCAAATTCTCAAAGAAACTTCCTTATCATTAGAATTCACTTCGTGTACTTTGGGAATTGGAGGTGCAGTAACAACAAAGATTGTATAGAGTTCTTCAAATTGCATGTAGTATCTTTCTGGAAGATAGTATATTAAATTATAGAGGTAAATCCTGTTGTTTTTCTTTTAATTTTATTTTAGAAGTGGAAATGAAAACATGTCCTTTATTCGTTCAGAATAATTTTGCATATATTTCGTTGTTAGCCAGGTATATACTAGTGGTACTTTTTCTAGAAAGAATTATGTTCTACCGCTATTCGAGTTTTTGTGTAAGCATCTCTGTTATTGCGCAATTTATAAATGCAAACTTGTTTCGTCCAAATAAAATGTAGGAAGGAATGTTATTCTCTTTTTATGAAAAACCACGCTTTATATGAACTCAACCAATCTTCCTTGCTGATTCAAAGATGACCAAAATTTAAAATGCCACATATTAGCACAGGTATTTTTATAAATATCAATATCAATAACCTACTGAACTCTTTTCTATATAATAAACAGATTATTGATATATCACAGAATTTTAGAAGACATCCTCTCTAATTAACAGCAACATTGGTTAATCCAAGCAAAAGCCTTGCGTAATTTCTGTTGTCGCTTGGAAACGCCTCAATTATTTGTGTGGGAAAGTAAAGCCGTTTATAGTCAGATTCATTCAGCACGCATGCGCATGCTAAAGAAATTTGCGGATCTCTTTTGTAATGTTGTATGGGATAGTTTTAATGACCTCTATTTTGTCTCTGTTTCCTTATAACGAAAATCCAAAGTAGTTTACTGGTGGACGATTACAAGATGGAAGATGCTGGTGGCATAAAACGCGAAGAGTTTTCAAGAAGGTTATATGATGAAAACTGTTTTGGAAGTATTGCAAATAGAAAACTGATGAATTAATGCCAAGGAAGACCAGTGGAAGTATTGAAGACCCATGGAATGATTTACAGTGCCATTCCAGTTTATGGCATCGTTTTTTTAAGTTCTGATATTGTCAGAATCAGACATGTCCAAGAGGAAAGACTTGCTGTATGCAAGCCTGTTGGAGTCCATAATTGGATATTAAATGACCGATTTCCCATCGGTGCTATTCAGGCTGAACTCTCAAACGCCACAAATAACAAAATTTAATTTAATTTCCAGTTAGAAATGAAACTCAGGGCAAAGAGATATTTTTCTATATGTTCAAGTGGTCCTCTTAGAATTAAAAATCTTGAGTATTTTTTTTATTTATTATTATGCTTTTTCTTATATTTGGTGTTGTTTTTCTGTAACGTACACGTCTATGCCTCTAAATAAAATATAAATCACTCATTGTTAGTTTATAATAGAATACCAACAAGTTTATCTGTGTGTCTTAGGGGCTTTCATATGTTTCAGTTTCTTTTAATGACTCCTTCGTTTATTTTTATTTCTCGAATATTCCAATATGTCGGAGGCTTGATCACCTCTTGGAATCTCCGCTTTTCTCCGGAATGTTTTTCTGATTTGGGCCAAATGTATTCTTTTACGAAAACATTCGTTTTATATCACATCACCGTTCAACCTGAAAAGAGAAATTGAAAACGTAAAAAACAAAGAAATAATATTATTCAATAGTCACTATAAAATTCAACAAATTAGCTCATATTTCAAATATAATGCTAATTAATTTGTATACTTAGTAATATTTAATACTACGATTCACCCAATAAAAGGTTCAAGAACTGCTAAAGGTAGAAGGTTACTGTCAGAATCGTAATGATAAATCAGGTGTGTAATATGAATAAAAAAAAGAGTTTCTTCATTTCGTTTTCTACGGTTTATCAATCATTACTAGGCTACTCATTTAGTGATACTAGTTTACTAATTAACCCATAGCCAAGTGGAGAAGAGGTTAATTCATAGGGTTTTTATTTGTAAGTCAATATAACGAACCCAACCGGAATTGGAACTCGGCTTTCCATTTGATAATTCCGAGCCACCCACACACTCAATCTTACAGCACCTGGTATTCCCAAACGATCTCCCAAGTACTGACCACGCTTAACTCCGATGATTATACGGAAACCTGTGTTTCAACAGGATGTGGCCGTAAATCCTGAAAGAGGAGAGGCAGGAAATAAAGATTATGAGGCCAAGGACGAATGAATGAAGAGATTAAGTTAATAGCGTTCAGGGAAGTACCCACATAAAAGACTGTTCTGCAAAAATGGCTGTTCTTGGGGGCAAAGCTGCCTCAGTGGAACTTCTTTTTTTTTTACATTTGGGACACAGTGGAAATGAGGGTGATTTGACTCCATGGGTGATGATGAGTTCTAGTTGTAATGGGATAAATTGGTGGAACTAAAGAAAAGTCTAAATGTCTGGCATTATATGACCTACAAAAGGTCGATAAACCATAGGAAAACGAATCAATGAAGAAACTCTTTTATTCATATCACACACCTGATTTATCATTACGATTCTGACAGTAACCTTCTATCTTCAGTGGTTCTCGAACCTTGTATTGGGTGAAAGAAAAGAGCTCAATTAAAAATTTTCATTGAGAAAAAGGCCACATAATGGTGAATATAATTTCCACCACAAGAATTCTGCATTCTCTCAAGGCTGGAATATAGGGGTTGAGCAGCTCCAATCCAGATATGGTAGTATTATTTCATTGTTGGTCTAATCTGATTCTTGTAAAGATAATCATGGCAGAAGGTGTCAGGTACTTTCTGGTGCGATAGAATAAACCAACCATTTTCCTAGCATCTTTAGCAATGGATTGTGTATATATATATATATAGATTCTACTTGAAGTCTGGAGTGAAGCTGAGGTCCAATAGACATTCAAATATGGAGGCTCACTGACAATGCAACCGCTCATCGCAACTGGAGAAAACTCATGGTTTGATCGGTGATGATGAAACGATAGTAGCTTGTTGCTTACCACATCTAAATTCAGTGACATCACTTGCTATGGAAGATTCAGTCTTTATAATCAAACTGATATTTTTTTTTAAAAATACGCTACATAGACGTACTTTATTATCTAGAATGAAAGACCGGCTTCTAAATTTATCTAACCGGTGAGTTAAATCAATCGAAACCTTAAGTACTCAGATAAGAACTTAATAATTCCTGATAACGATACAATGAAACTCTGTTGTGTGGTGATATATATATATATATATATATATATATATATATATATATATATATATATATATATATGTGTGTGTGTGTGTGTGTGTGTGTGTGTGCGTGTGTGTGTGTGAAAAAGTGTATATATATATATATATATATATATATATATATATATAATCATTTATATATTATATGCGCGGTACTTATTAGAAAGCGCTGAATATCAGAGATAGAGCTAACATATTTGGTTGGATTGATGTGGCTTTGTGACCCAGGTTTTCGCGCTTTTTTTTTTAATTTTGGGTTTATTTAGATTGCGTGCCCGCCCACTTTCATAATAACACCAATACACGCAATCTACATAAACCCCAATTTTTTTTAAAATTAATCAGTTTGTCTGACGATCGCAAAAGCGTGAAACCCAAGGTCACAAACTCACATCAATCTAACCATATATATATATATATATATATATATATATATATATTGCATTGTTTACACTATTTTTACATTGTTCGGTCTATTCTTCTTATCTTTATTGTCTTATTCACGACGTTTCGGCCGTTGTACACTCCGGCCTTCTTCAGGTGATATACGTTGGAATTTCGATTCGAACCCTTTATTTCGTCCACCGGGGTAGATTGTTATAATTCCACGTACTATGCCTTTTCTTAATATCTCAGTTTCAACGGTCGTGAATATGACAATAAAGATGAAGACAACAGTACGAACAATGCAAATAGTGTAAATAGTTACATTACTCATCTCAGAAATATAGACAGATATTTCATTGTATTGTATTGTTCATTATTGTCTTGTGTGCGATATATCCGCATATACTTTTTGGATTGTTCATTATTCGTCTCGAATCTTGGAGTTGTGGTTGGGGAATAAGTAGGAAACCAAAAAGGAAATGAGTTAAGAATTAATTGGAAGGATGTTCATCAGTACAAAGAACAGCTTATTCTTAGAATTTTGCACATACCTACTCTTTAAATGCTTTTAAATCGACTTTTATAAATTGTTCAGAATCATCTAACTCCAATGATTCTCTCTCGATCTTTTCACTTTTTTTAATTTTCTTTCAAATCCAGTCTTTAAACAAAGGTAACTCTTTGCTTCACCAGTCAGTCTTTTCTTTTGATTACACTCATCTTTAGGTGAGCTTTTCTATTGATTATCGGTTTTTCGTTCGTTTCTTTTAACTGAAAAGTCGGAAATCAGCACTTATAGAAAAGAATCAAGCACATCAGGATTTACAAAACCATTAAAAAAATGTAGATGAAAGGGACTCAGCAACGTTGAATTCGATACTATACAGAATTTATTATTCTAAGTCTATCGATTTCAAGAATAATAAAGGGTGTCCAGTAAAAAAAAAAAAAAAAACAGGGGGTAAATTCAGAAAGACATGAGAAAACTGGGGATGACTGATGTGATTCAGGAAGCCTGTCTGCACATTTCGTCGATCCCCACATCGGATGTTCTTCTTTAAAAAGTACGATAACGTTCAAAATTGAAAGTGAGTTGACAGAACGAAAGACGAAAGTTGTCGGCAAATAACCTTTAAATGACGAGTCACAAGATCGAGCAGCAATTAATCAATCATAAAAGAACCAATCAGAGTTAAGTAAATACGCGAATGATTATTCAAGGTCATGAATATTCATAAAAATTTATTCAAGGTGATTCAAAGTCAGTTATTCCTGAAAGATAAAACAGTGATAATAAATTTGTCACTTTTTTACTGGGTACCCTCTATAAGAAGGAACTATCTTATACTTAAATTTGATAAAAGAAAGAAGCGCACACATGCAAACACACAAACACACAGGGGCGTGCACGCATCCACAAACAAACATGATGAGTAATTGAATGACAAAATGAAGATATTCTATGTAACGCGCTTCGTCTTTCAACAGGACTTCATTGGACTCAAGGAAGGACGAAACGCGTTACATAGAATTTTAGAATTATATAAACTTAATTATCTTTTTTTTCTTTTTCTTTTAATCATTTCCCCTCAAACAAAACAATGAAGCCATTAAGACGCAAGTGGTTATTGTGTGTGACAGAAAATCAGAAAAAGAAAAAATATTATTAAGGAGACAATAAAAGAACATAGAAGATAACGATTGACGTTGCAATTCCATTTTTGAAGATTAAAGTTGACTGGGAAGTAAGAAGACGAAAGAGAGTTCCACTTGTGATAAGTACAATAGAAGAAACTTTTAGCATAGGACTTACAGTTTCATCTAGCCATTCTGACAGTAAAATGATAAGACCTTACCGCCGATTTAGTACTGCACTTAAATTCATAAGGTCTAGGTTTCATAGAGAAAGTCATATTTATTTTGTAAAATACAAATATATGGCACAAGGTCAAAAAGGAGGGACGGAGAAGGCTGGTCTTCTATCTTATAATTAAACTTAGCTAGGCACAATTACTGGCCCAAATATACCACAGTATTCCTTCCACCAAAACAACATATTCTTGCTTAACATTCTTACTACAGCCACCATGATACTTCAAAGTTTCTATGAAGTCCTAACTAGTTCCCATATATACAATTTGTCTATGTTGAGCTGAAGAATAAAAAGCAACGTTTAAAAATTGAAATCCCAATAGAGAAACGTTCATAAGAACAATTAGCATTAAAGTACTTATAGAAAAGTCACAAGGAAGATAAGTTACGCCGGTTGGAATATGACTGAAGTCGAGATAGTAATCTACGTAGTAAAGTAGCAGACGACATAAAATATGACACAGAAATCCGAAGGCGAATAGGAATAGTGAAAAATGCCTATCAGAAACTCAGTCAAATTAATATTTAAGAAACCGAAAATATCCTTAGAAACAAAGAAAACAGTTCGGAACTGCTATGTAGTATCTAATCTCCTAATATGGCAGTCAATGTTGGACAATTTTCTCAAGAAGAAACTTAAACCAACGGAAATGAAGATCTACCTACGAATGCAAAGAATAATGTTAATAGAGTGATGAGAAAGTTTAAAGAATAAGAAAAAAAATTGCTTATAACCAGAAAGAGGCAGCTGAAATTTCTGGGGATATATCATGATAAATGTAGGCTTAAAAGCATTGAAGAAAGTGAAACAAAAGGAAAGAGAGTATAACAGGCTTGACCAGTTTGAGTAAAAGGATTGCAAAACAAGGGCTATGAAAACAAAGATTGGTGGTAAAGAGTCAAGGGGCACATATAGAAATAAAAAAGAACCCTAAAAACCTGAGGAGAGTTATGATAGCTCTCGTTGAGAAATGATGTGGCATAAAACAAAATACAAAAAGCTTATAAAATAAAAATTATATTCATGTAAGACAATGGTCCATCACATTCTGAAAATCAGTCTGCTACCCACCTTGCCAAATAAGATTTCAAAGACACCAAATTAATGAAAAGACCCCACCAAACTCTACAGAAAATAGAAAACATGTGGTTCAACATTAAATTAGATGCATATGAGAATGGAAAACAATATTGAAGCAAAGAAGATCTCTGGGAAGTAAAAAAAACGGTTGCAGATTACGTTAAAGTGAGAACCGTAGAAAAATTAAGACAAAGAATAAAAGACAGTTGATGGTTTTAGAACATGAAAGAGTTCCTATTCAAATATAAAATAAGAGAATAATATTTAATAATGTTTTTTTTTCTTTTTCTCATATTCTTTCACATTCAGTAACCGTTTACGTCTCACTGGCTTTATTGCATTGCTTCAGGGGTGAAATTATTAAAAACAAGACTAATTTATTTCGGTACTAGCAGCATGGCCCGGCGTTGCCCGTGCTTGATTAAAAAAAATCCTACGACTCATACAGCAATCGCTATCACTTGACTTAAAATATTTTTGCCCTTCCTTGCCTTTAAAGGAGTACCCTTTGCCGTGCTGATGTTGCTACATGCCTTACTTCTTGCCTATCTCACACTGCGAATTTTTTCTAAGCTCTATACTAAACATTAAATCTGTTACTAAAAAAGAACTAAACAAAATGAACACAAAACGATCAGCTTTAAAAAAAGGACTCGTAACTGGAAAAACCGAATGAAAAAAGAATGTTAACAACAAATACTTTTTTCACACCCAACCCAGTTCTGCGAAATCAGAATCAACGTTGAGTTTAAGCATGCGAATGAGTGAATTGGAGTAAAGTGCCATGCAGATTTAAATGTTTCCCACTTGTGACGAACGCAGCTATCGAAATATTTTTTTTACATTCGTGTCAGTCAGCTGTTGGCTCTCACGCTGGCCAATAGAATCTTCCTGCCTATTCGTGGCAGCCAGCTATTGGCTCTCACTCTGGCCAGTAGAAAATGGCCGCAAACTAAATGAAAACTGCCGTAGAAGCATGAAAAATCCATTATTTCCACTGTCAATGGGAGTTGGGAAATGCAAAGTCGGTCTTGGCCTTCCCGCTAACTTGGAGGATGTGCATGTAAATTTTGGTGCAAATGAGTATATAATGAATCTTATATGTCTATTACTGTTAGCAAAATTATATATCGATGGATTTTCATTGTTTTTATCTTCATGTATTTGGAGTCTACCTCGTTACAGTAAGATCAGTTAATTAGTCAGGTTTTAGAAGAACATGTCTCTGCTTATAATAAATAACATCAATACACTTGTTACACAATAGCATTGCTCTCTAGAAGATTGAGCAAAGTGCAATGCGCAAACATAACACGGCGACTCTGCTAATTTTCGTGAGATCCTGCTCGATAATGAAATAGTTCTTTACGACTCTAACTCCAAAAGACGATTACAAATTCTGGAAGCATTTTAAATTAAAAGAAAGAAAATCAATATTAATAAAAAAAAATTCAATCAAGGTGCTCACGTTCTAAAATGTTTTTATACTGAAAAGTCAAATTTGCCATGTTTTATTTCTTAGTCATAACATGCGAAAACACGTTCATTTCAATTTCAAATTGACAGCAATACTAATTGAATACTGGCTATTTTGGGACTTTGAATCCTCTTTCCTTGAAAACGACAAACGATGCTGGAAAAAACATTAACATTTAATTTTAGCAAATTGCCAACAATTCGACACAACGAGAATCTCACCAAACGCTCAATAGATATTCTCTGTTTAAGGGAACATGTTTAAATGAATAATTACTGACTAAAATATTATGTTTAATATATCTATATATACATCTATACAGATTGATTGATTTGTTGTTTTTAAGTTTTATCAACCATTTGCAGGTCATTTAAACTATTTTTACATTATAAATTATTTGGAGATAATGATTTACTAATTGAAAGCGTACTAATTAGTTATCTGAGAATAAAATATTGATTCGTTTCCAGTTATATTTGCGCGTAAGTTAATATAACGAACACGTTATATATATATATATATATATATATATATATATATATGATAAAATATCGTTTTAATGTATGTAATGGGCTAAAGAGCTCAGTATCACAGATAGAGCGAATGTAAATATAAATGTGTACACTGAGGTCAAAACCATGCGGTGACAGTGTGTTTCATGCTTAAACACAATCTTCAGGCCATGTGTGTTGTTTTGGCTCAACTATTTATATATGCTGGTCAATAGTGCATTATGGGTAATCCAATATACAACAGTCATGGGTTTAAGCATGAAGCAGAGTCGCTGCAGAGACTTAACCTCAATTCTCATTCTGTGTGTGTGTGTGTGTGTGTGTGTGTGTGTGTGTGTGTGTGAGTTTAGGAAGCAATCCCACGTTTATACGTTTTAAGGTATTGCAGTTAATTTTTTAAATAAAAAGTAAATAAAAACTTAACCGCAGTACCTGGGAGGTCATTATTAACGAAACTAATATATATATATATATATAGTGCCTGGGCAGCAACCTAGGCCCCCTCAATTTTTTATAAATCAGTGATTTAAATTTTTCTTCCTCGGCTGGATGCCCCTATACTTTCGTTTTTGTGCCACATCTAAGCTATGCTTAGGAAATCGCCATATTTATTTTGATTGCTTTATTTTCATAAATAATGCTCGTGATAATAATCTGTTTTTTTTTTTTCTACGGTTGTGTTGAAATGTGCTAATTTGATTTGCAATACATAGTAAAATAGTGATATTTCTTAAAGAATATTTCTTGATAAAAAGAAAGATAGGTATTTTAGTTTATTTGAAGAATTTGCAATAAGTTTGCTTCAAGTTATGTAAATGTTGCTAAAATATATCACGGTAATAAATATTCAATATATATATATATATATATATATATATTCTGCTTATAAATATATAATATATATATATATATATATATATATATGCTTTTAAAATAAAGTCCTTACATTTACCTTGATAAAGTCAATCAGAGGACCAAACGCGTCGGCTAAGATAAGTTTTCCTTTTATCTTAATTTTGATATAAATGCCTTGCTGCCTCCTTCTTTCCTGCCTGCTGGAAGTCATGAGGTGTTCCAGTTTTTAAGAACTCTGTTGCGCTGTATGAAACTTCCAACTATCGGCCTATTAGGCTTCTACCTCTCTTTGGGAAACTCCTACAGTACCTAATCAATGCTTAATTGGTTAATCATCTTTCGTCGCAGAGCCTTTTCTCAGACAAGCAATATGGCTTTTCTCCAGGTCAACTGCTGATATACTGACGATAATTGCGTAAAGAGTCTATCATGATCTAGATAAAAACGGTAAAGCCCAGGCTGTAGCAATTGACATCTCGAAAGCCTTTGACAGGGTCTGGCTTTCAGGTCTTCTCCATAATCTGGAAAGTTACGGCGTCTCTAATCAAATCGTGAAATGTGAGTTATTCTGAACGGCCATTTGTCTAGATCCTTTCCTATTAACGCAGTTGTCCCTCAGGGCTCCATGCTTGGTCCTACTTTGTTTTTTAATTTTCATCAATGGCTTTCCTCATGACATCAGCTCTCAACTTAGTATCTACGCTGATGACACAATCATTTACTCCTGTCCGACAAGGTCAAAATGGGAGACAATATCCAAAACATTAAGTCCGTCGTTAACCGGAGCAAAAGATGGCGTGTTAATTTTAACGCCTCCAAAACTAAACTTTTCTCCATTATACATCTGAGAGACCACTCGCTACCTTCCATCACCATGGCTGATGCTAACCTCCAGGAAACTGATTCGTTGAGACTTTTCAGGCTTATGTTCTCTGCTGATATTTCCAGCCAAACTTTAATCTGCAAAAATGTAAATGCAATGTCAATCGCCATCTCCTGTCTTCCTGAATGCTCTTTTCTTTCTACTCATCATAATTGTTTCTATTTCTAATTCTTCCACACTCTGCATCTACTTGTGTATATATATATATATATATATATATATATATATATATATATATATATATATATATATATATATATATATATATATATAAAGTATATATTGGTGTGTATACGGAATGAATTCCAATAACCAACAATTACTAAAAATCACACGCACCTCTTTTAAAATTTAAAAAATTCGCTTGAGGATGAAATGGAACTAATGTCTTTAATTTAATTACAAAATTAAATTCGGAGCTTTCAGCTTCCATTTTTGAAACATGGATAGAACTGTGTAGCGAAAAAGATCATATTTTAAATCAAATGATTTATAACATATATATATATATAAGGGGGTGTAGAGAGATTCTAGTGTGTGCGTGATTGTGTGTTTGTGCGAGCTATTGTTGCAGTGTCTATGTTCAGCTTTCTATGGCCCAGATTAAGAAAAAAAGAAAAGTAAAAATGGCGTCATGTATCTAACCTTTCTTTCTCTAATTTAACACAAAGGATCGAATGGTAATCAAACATTTTCTAATTTATTTAACTAACTAGCTAAAACTGGATCCCAAGAAATAAATAAAAATGTACTAAGCTTTTTCCTTCCGATTGCTACCTGAAGATTTCAAAAATCCTGCTACAATAATCAACCGTAAAATAATGCTTAATAATCAACTATGCAGCGAGAATTGACAAAGTAATTGAAGTAATCAAGCTGTGTAGATTGTAAGTACAAAATCGGATAATTACTAGAATTCTATTGGATGGGACGAGAAGATGCTTCGATAAACAAAGAAGGTCTATAATTAAAAGTTACTTAGTGCACACGTTAAGCATTTTTTTTTACTCGATCAGCGGTTACATCTGTATTGTTAGAAGCTTTCTACCACGATGTAAACACTTGCACTTCGTGGTTTAGTAAATAACTGAACAAATATTTCAATTTGAAAAGGAAAGATGCGATAAAAATCCCACGCACCTCTTTTAAATAAACAGAATTAAGAAATAAGCGAATTAAAGTGTAAGCACATTGAACAAAATTAAAATTAACTGAGAAAAGTCAGGCTTTCTTTTTGATATATAGTATTTTTTGTACTCAGGAATGTTGCTCGAGGAATAAGGAAATATTGATTCATTTAAAGATTGCTTATAAAATGTCTTCAAGCAGTTTCACAAATTCTTCCGTTAAATTTGGATAGAATTTGTAATTTACGGAACATCAGTTGAATTTACTCATGAACACTTTCAAACTTCTTTTGTTTCATTTTTTAAACTAGCTAAATAGAAAGATAGATAGGTGCAAACTAACTAGCTAGATAGAGAGAGAGAGAGAGAGAGATAGGAAATGAAGAGACTGGGATAGATAGATAGATAGATAGATAGATAGATAGATAGATAGATAGATAGATAGATAGATAGATAGCTGCGTTTAGAAATTTGAAGTTAAGAAGTGTTACAAATCTCAAAATATGAATCAAGTTCAGTGACAGACTAGAATACAGAAACATTTTGTAACAGCTTTGTTATATACCAATAAATATACCAAATATATTGCATTAATAATGATAATAACAATAATAATGATAATAGATACAAAACCAACTGTCATATGAACGTGCGATATTTTAAAACCCGATATGTAGACGGGATATTGGAATAATGATGAAACTGACAGCAATAAATAAATAAATAAATAAAATAAAGAAAAGCTAATCGAAAGCCGAAAGTACTCAGTCATTAGACAATTTATATGTAAAATAGCAGAAACCAAGAAAATGGCCCGAAAGATCAAATATATGTAAAGGTAAGTTATGTGCGTAGCGTAGCGGTTATCGCCGCGAAAAGTCGAATCAGCGTGCTGGGTTCCGATAGCGACCAGGTTCGATGTGGTTAGTTTCACAAAAATACCCTTGGGAATGTTTATGGATCCAACTCTCCCGCCAGATAGCGGTTAAGTACTGGTTTTCCAAGCGTAGCTTAGATGTGGCACAAGGCCTAAAGTGAGGATCGAACTCAATACTCAGTCGTAACTGTTCTAGCGAGACAAGGTTGCTAACCACTGCACCACCTCGAGGTGCCCCTAGCGGTTAAGTAACATGACAGACTGGACTCTCTAGCACCGATAAACAACCTAACTAGGAGAATTCAAAACCGATTATTGGTGAGGCTGGCATACTTATTTGCACACACATATATATATATATATATATATATATATATATATATATATATATATATATATATATATATATATATATATATATATATATATATATATATATATATATATATATAATTACTAATTTTAGAATTGATTTTTATTAATCCGAGAGATTTGTATCACTTTAAACGCTCTTTTTAGTGGATAGTTGTATTTGAGAAAGCTTTCCATTTATTTATTAAACAGCAGATTTATTTATTTTCCCCAACCGGCTCGAATATTTTGAGAAATCTTATTAGAACCGAACCGGTATCGCTCAGGACAGTTTAATTCGGCGCGCCTTACCGCTTAGCCACGAAGGAACAAGATGGTTACGCTAAGTCAAACGAAAACAAAGATTTTTTTAGAATGGATTTTTATTAATCCGATAGATTTGTATCACTTTAAGCGTTACTTTTACTCGTATTTGTGTAGGCCATCCGTTTAATTATTAAACAGTATGTTTCAACTAAAGTGAATGTTGGTTGAATTTTTTTTCCTTTCTTTTGCTTCATTGTTTATTTGTTTATATAATTTAGTTGTGTATTGATGTGCATATCTCTCTCTCTCTCTCTCTCTCTCTCTATATATATATATATATATATATATATATATATATATATATATGTATGTGTGTGTGATGTAATTAATTCTCTTAACTTTTTCTCTCCCTAGTGTTTTAAAATAAAATAAATTGCTTGTAATAATGATAGATTAGTTTTCCCTCGCCTTTCTTTATTTTTAGGATACAATGTAACTTAGACTATGTTAAAATGTAAATAAGGAGAGTTAAAATGCATTAAGGAATAGTGGTTACATAATTAACTGTCTCTACCTGAATACATGCATTTGAATCGCACGTGCTTTTAGTTTAACTCTTAATACTTCTAACGTCTACGCCTACACTCCGAAACCGTGATTACAAGAGTGGACGGACAGGTGCGTCTACGAAACTCTAGAGTCGGGATACTGAAGGTAACATCAATCAGCTAAGTGACAAATCTTACTATATTAATCATATATATATATATATATATATATATATATATATATATATATATATATATATATCCAAGTATATGATTGGTGTATACGGAATAAATTCCAATAACCAACAATTACTATTCTTAAAAGAGTGCTCAATACAGTGTAGAGCAATTTTTTGTAGTGATTTTATAACATATTTATGTTATAATTTTTAAATATATATATATATATATATATATATATGAATTAATCTTTCAATTTTTATTTTTTTAATTTAATTTTTTTAATAGGTGTAGATAGGTTCGACTACAACCCGGTTCACACTCCTTCCCGTATTTTGAACAGGAGTATATGTTTCCCACTCGTTTCCTATTTAGGATTGGGTTTCCGGTTCCATCTCCTGAGATCTTAATAAGAGGAGCTGTCATGACATTTTGGCGATATGTTTGCTTGGAGGCTGCGTCTCTTCATCTTGTGGTTACCGGGTTGGCAGTTTTCTGGTTGCTGCATCTCGACTGGTAACGATGAGCCCGGACATTTTGATAATTCTCTGAGTCCACAGCCGTATAATACCAGTTTTCTTGCAATGCCGTGTTGCGCATGCATAGCTGTCCCTGAAAGCACTTTTGGGGGTGCAACCCCGTGACCACATTACGCTTTCGGCCCTCTTGTATTGCTTTAAGCGATCGGTAGTGACTATTATTATGGTCCTCTTCTACAGTAAAAGTTTTTTATGACTTCAGAGAATAAATAAAATAAAAGTAAACCAGTTTGGAAAACAAAAAAAAAAAAAAAAAAACGCAGAAGCGACTCAACTTTTCCTTCTCCAACATTCGTTGTACCCGTACCAATTTGTCCAGTGTAGAATCGTTTCTTTTGGAACATTCTCCAGGTATCTTAGCTCTCTGTGAAACTAAGCTAAACTCTTAAGTCTCTATCACTGAATTCTCTGTTCCTGGCTAGTATTCACATTCATGGACTCGGTGTCTATGTTCTGTACTTCTGAAATCCGTTCTTTTATTGTCCTTTCTCCCCAAATAAAGTATTCTCATTCTCTTTGACTCCCATTAACCCTTTGCGTCTTTGTGGCAGTAAAACCTTGCTTGGGGCGAAATGATTTAAAAAAATAACTTGTGCTTGCTTTGCGGTTGGTAGGCAAACTACACGATATATTTATTTGAACCAAATCCAAGATATTTACTATTGAAATTTGTTTTAATGATACAATGTCCCATATATATGCATAAATTATAATTTTATTATTTAAATCTTTAATATGTACATATTTACATTCTTTTACCTTCAACAGTCTTTCAACAATATAATTCACTTTTTCTTTTCTTTTTTTTTTACTTTTGTCTTTAAAATTTTTAATGCTTCCCAGAGATCTTTTTCGTTTGAATATGTTTTTCTGTAATTCATATTATTCGTCCATATTAATGATGGACTGAAAAATTTCAACGGGTTTAATATCTAGAAAGAATGATTGTAATCTCCTTAAATTGATATACTGAAAACCATTTTTTAGCAAGTTGGATACTTGCAGAATGCCAACCGGGATGTCTTGCATACCAGCCTCTAACCTCGAGGTTCCCAAACCTTTTTCTGTGGGTCGCATTTTCAGAATGAAAATTCGCTCGGGCCTCACCAAATTTTATATGATAAAAAGTACATTTAAAACTGAGAAAATAAAAAAAAAAGAACAGAGAGAGAGTTAAAGGGAGATAACCGCGTATTCGAAGTCAGAACATTATCACTGATAACTCTCTCTTCCAATTTGCAGACCCTAGCTACTATATTCTTAATACTTGATATAATGCAAAATATCACAATGATAAAATCGGTCAATAATTAATCACAACTATTTATACTGTGACTCATGCATGCAATCCATAATAATATTTTAAATCCATAATAGTATTTTAAATCTTGAAATCATATTTATTTTGAGCATATGAATTTTTTTAAAACTGTTTCTAATTTTGTGATAGTCTTTCTATCATTCCGCCTCGCCTACTACTATCTTCTTCCGCCACAGCTATGAGGTGCACTGCACCGTTTGGGAAACACTGCAACTCAACCCTCACTCCCATCTAATATAGCTGTACATTTATCATTAAAAATTGTTGTTTTCATATATTTATTCGCCCAAATTAGACGTTTCACTTTTGATGTTTAAGGTTTCTTCCATATTTTCAGCCAATTTTTCTAATATTATGTCAGCCTTGTGTCACAAAACTCTATTCCATATCTTGTCAAAACGTTTGAGACATCAAAAGTAATCACTCTAATGACGAATCTACCATCGGGCACTTCCCTTCTCCTTCGTTGAATCAATCTTCATTCAATTCAAATATTGAAATAAATAATCTAAATCATAAAATAAGGATAATTTTGTTATGATCCCGAATGTTGATGATATTTCATTATTCTAAAAATAACCTTACCATCAGCGATGATAGAAAATAAGGATATTTCATCATCCCTGAAATAAAGATTTTAAAAAATCCATCATCCTAAAAACAATCTTGCCACCAGTAATAAAAGATGAGAAAGATATTTCATCATTCTAAAATATGATTATAAAAGCGAGCCTTCCACTCCAAGCGAAGGCAGTCAGTAGAGTAGAGTCAGTAGAGTAGCAAGTAGCAAGAACTGTAGTAAAATGAACACAAATATATCGCCATCGCTCCGGAAAATCGAAAACTGAAGATCTCAAACTGAAGATCTCAAACAGTTAAATTGTCGGAACAAGAAAAAAAAAGTTAGCAAAAACTTTAAAGGATAAAAAAGACAGTAACACGAGAACTTTTTTAACACACACCATACCAATATCTGTAATTCGCATGAAAAAAGAAAAATACACATTCTTGTTATTAATGTCAATACAATGTCTTATTGTTATCGTTGTACGTTTTATGCATTTAAATTTCTGTCATTAACATCAACCTCAACATATCAACACCGTTACAATTTCTAGTTTAACTAATGTGACGTGGATTAACAATTGATAAGGAAGATGTAGCTAAGAATGACTAAAATTTGGTTTGTATTTGCTGATGAGTTTATATGTTCTAATTGATAAAACATTGTCCACTTAGACTCCCAAGACAACGCAATACTAGTTCAAATTTCAGCGTAGGGTATTTTGTTATTTGCGATCTCTACTGGTTAAGGTTCGTTGAATGAAAATCACATAAGCATTTCGATCAAGAACAGCAATAAAAAATTTTTTTAAAAAATCGTCAAAAAATGATAATAATAAAAATAACAATAAATGATACTTGAAAGAAAAGTACATTGAAAATCACTTCAATCTTTTCGCAGTTTGAATAATGTAACGCTTTCCCAATCATATAAATGTGTTTGCTTGTCGCCTTCTGGCATTTACCGCACTTCAACAGGCATTCATTATTTTATTTTTTTAATTTTTTGTCGATGACGAGGACGAAACACAATAGCTTAGGTATTTATTAAGGTCCGTCTCAGCGCAAATACTTTTGTTGCAAATCTGCGACAAAAACGCCTACGTGGAGGGTCATTCTTCTTTGTAATTAGCAGACACTTAATTGTCTACGCCTTCAGACATAACCGCCCTCCAACAGGGATGTCACAGGTTAACAAGAAGGGACTTAGAGAAGCGGCATTACGAAGAATCATGGGATAACACATACTCGCGCGTGCACACACACACACACACACACACACACACACACACATACATACACACACGTACACAAGTGCGCACACATACGCACACATATATATATATATATAAATTAGTTTGTAAATATACAATAACAGAAGCCAACAACACTGAACTTACACACAGACACACACACAAGCAAGCATACACAGATGCATACACACATATCACACACATAGATAGATAGATAGATTGAATGAAAGAAAAGAAGTGATATATATATATATATATATATATATATATATATATATATATATATATATATATATAAATATAAATATATTACATTAAAATAAAACTTCCACGACGACGCGAAAGGTGATATAAGCCAACACGCAAAACACGATATTTATAAAATTAAACTAACAAGAAAACAGCAAAATAAAACGTCTATGAAAATGGCTACTGATGTTAGACGAAAGTACTCAGACATGGAAAATTTCATATTTCAATACCAACCGGAAATTAAAAGAAAAATAATAAGCGTTTTAAAAAAACTTAATCCAAACGGAACTTTCATTGTTTTTGAATGAAACTAGAATAAACGATAAATAACTACCCTAAATACCCATATATTTTCCAGATGAATCCGTTACATTCACTTATGTGCTAATACCCTTAGGAAAGGTAAGAATCCTCTTCTTCTCCTCCCACAAGCGCATCCCATTTGTTGTAGGACTAAAACCTAACATAACCCACATCTTATACGCATCGCATTTGTTATAAGACTAACAGCTAACATAACCCACATCTTATACGCATCCCATTTCTTATAAGATTAACGCCTAACATAACCCACATATTATACGCATCCCATTTGTTATAAGACTAACACCTAACATAACCCACATCTAATACGCATCCCATTTGTTATAAGACTAACACCCAACATAACCTACATCTTATACGCATCCCATTTGTTATAAGACTAACGCCTAACATAACCCACATCTAATACGCATCCCATTTGTTATAAGACTAACGCCTAACATAACCCACATCTTATACGCATCCCATCTGTTATAAGACTAACGCCTAACATAACCCACATCTTATACGCATCCCATCTGTTATAAGACTAACGCCTAACGTAACCCACATCTTATACGCATCCCATCTGTTATAAGACTAACGTAACCCACATCTTATACGCATCCCATCTGTTATAAGACTAACGCCTAACATAACCCACATCTAATACGCATCCCATTTGTTATAAGACTAACACCTAACATAACCCACATCTAATACGCATCCCATTTGTTATAAGACTAACACCTAACATAACCCACATCTTATACGCATCCCATTTGTTATAAGACTAATGCTTAACATAACCCACATCTAATGCGTATCGAATTTTCTGTAATAATAATAATACTGAACATAACGCGCATCTAATTCGTATCCCGTTTTCTGTAATACTAACGCAATTGAAATAGATGTGACACAAAGCGTCTCGGTTAATTACTTCTGAGATTTTCTCTCGATGATCTTCCTTCGTACAATAATTTCAATCTTTATTGCTTTTCCTAATCAACCAAAAGCCTTTATTCCTTATTCTTATTCCTTAACCAATATATCATTTCCCTTTTGCAAACCTCGTTGTCTCTCAGTCGAACTTCGCAATTTGGCGTTACATTTAATTTCTCAAAATCTGGATTTTATTTTAAGATCATCGGCTCACTTATTCATTTCACACCGATCTCATGCAACTGCTATCTTTTGTGCGATTACTGCGTAATTACACGATCACTTTCTACCATTCGAGAATTTCTATATTACGTTCAAGTTCGGCAATTTGCTTCCTTCTGATAACTGGAAGGGAGAAAGGACAAATAAGTTTTGATCTCTTTCCAATGGCATCTCTTCAAGATCATGCGAATTTCATTTATGCGTATTAGTAATTATAAAGTATATTTCAATTTCTTCGTCTATTTCTATTACTAATCCTCTGCATGAGTATCTTTCCGTGATAGATATGAAAGAAAAGATAGCGAAGAAAAGTTTCTCGGACTGAACCAAAGGCAATATTCTCAAGTTTGGTCATTGAAATATTGTGATAAGTGGGTCCAGCCGAAAACTTTCTAGCACTTCGTCTTTATATATATTCGAACAAAACTTTTTGTTAATGATTTTCATTTGTCTTTCAAAATTTCGAAGCATTTTCTTGTTTTTGCGTAAAAATTTAAATATAAATATTATTTAACCAAAGTTCTATAAAGGAAAAATTGTTACCAAAATATACCCAATATATATATATATATATATATATATGTGTGTGTGTGTGTGTGTGTGTTAAAAAGAGAGATTCATGAAGAGAACTCAATGTATTGTATGCAGACCAATACGATATAGATCAAAGGATAAACCTTAATCTCGATCTAAAAACATATTGTCGGATAAATTTAAATATTTGCAACGTCTGATGAGGTTTTCCTAAATTGATTTTATTAAAATTTAAATTTATAACGGTCTGATAATAAAAGATTGCGTTATTCGTTAAAAATGTATTTAAAGATTAAAATCCAATCTTATCATTGTTTAATTAATTACATTTTTAAAATTTTTTTTAAACATATCCTAATCAATTTAAAAAATTTTTAAAATTTTTTGTCTGTCGGAAAATTTAATCATTTATTTTAATTTCATTTCGAAATTCAATAAATTATTTAAAACTAAAAAATAATCATTTTATTAAAATTTAAATTACATTTTTGGTCTGTCTGTACTCAAAATTGAATTTTATTTTAAAGAAATTTCATTTACGTATTTTTATTCGAAAATGCAGGAAATTCTGAGTCGTCAAAAATTTTATTGTTCCTGCCCGTATACCATCTGATAATACTGCGCATTTCCAAAAAATTTTGATCTCTGGAAAATGGCATAAGATCATGATAAAAACGGCCTGAAACAAAAGCAAAATTTTATCGTCAAAATAAGAAATTATACTTTGAAGATAGATAGAAAGAAAAAAAAATTTCAAGATGGACTAACTTTTGATAAAAAAACCAAGTTTTCGATTAAATAATATATATATATATATATATATATAAAAGTCGTTCAGATTCCACAAAAAAATTTCTATGAGAATTTTAGAAGAAAAGGGAAAATTTCCGAGGCTTTTCTTTTGTTTTTTTTATGCTTAAAAAAATATTTATTTAATGAAAGGTCTAATCAAAATCATTAAGCTTTCTATATATATAAATATATAATACATATTCATTTGTCTTTATAAACAAGTGTTCTCATTAAAGACTTCAAAAAAGAGATTTATGTCAGAAATCTCGAAAAATGTAAATTGTTATTTTACCCGGAAAATAAATGGATACATTGTTAAAAAATTTGTATTGTTTTTAAAAAATCGAAATTGGCAAACCAGTCACAAAATACATATTTCCAGTCAGCTTATCAAAGCAGAATATAAAGGAGTCTTTGGAAAATAATTTAGCTCACGAAAAAATGGGCAGACTTTCTCGTTATATTTCAAAACTAAACCACGAACATCCAGTGCGAAACAAGTCTTTATTGCTAAAGAAAATGTCTTATTCAACTTGGTTTGAGGTTGGATGGATTTAAAAAGTCCAAATTTGATTATCTGCAATATCTAATTTTTTTAAAATGTCTTATTCAACACTTGTAGTGACCGACGATAAAATGCATTGTATTTGAAGTTTATTCAACAGATTGGGCGTCAGTTCCAAATGCAGTGGTTCGCGGGATGAAATCTGTTCAAATGGAACTTACTTCTCACTGGTAGAATAGGAGGTAAAGTGTCATGCTTACAATGCAGATTGTATTTTCATCCAATGTTCGCGGATCCTAGGCAAATGTTTCGTGTTATTCTCACTGGAACCAAAAAATGTAGTTCGTCTGAGAGTTTCCATGGATATAAAAAACAGAGATTGATGGGAAACGGCCTGAAAAACAAAAATTTTTTTTTTTAAAATGTTTTTTCGTTTTTGCCGAGCCCACGGGGCTGAGTTTGGAGGTGGATAAAACGAATATGAACCAAAAGGATTCCGTCTTTTAGAATTTTTTTTCACTTCTTTAACAAAATCTATCAAAACCTTGATTTCTTTAAACCTATATATATATTTATATATATAAATATATAGAGAGAGAGAGAGAGAGAGAGAAGAAGAAGAAGAGAGGAGAAAGGGAAAGAGAGATGGACTCTGTCAATCTTATGCTTAATACAGACACAGGTTAATCAGTAAGCTGAAAGAAAATGATACATAATAAACAAGTACTTCATTTTAAGTCAGAAATCTCGAAACACTTGTCTTTCATTGTGGGAGTTTTACCCGAGTTAATAGATGACCTCATTGAAGTTATGTATTGTTGTTTAAACCCAGACAAAAAGGACCAGTCACACAAGAAAATAATGGCTACGACAGTGGGCTTACTTTCTCGTTATATTTCAAAAACTAATAAGCATGCACTGCGCTACAAGTCTTTATTGCTTCTAAAGAAAAATGTCATATTCAACTTGGTTTGGAGGTTGGATGGATAGTAAAAGCCATTTGATTATCTGCAATATCTAATGCTTGGTGTCTTATTCAGTTGTAGTGACCGACGATACATCCTCTTGGGCGTCGGTTCCACAATGCAGTGGTTCGCGGGATGAAGCTGTTCAAATGGAACTTACTTCTCACTGGTAGAATACGGAGGTAATGTGGGTGGTTTGCTTACAATGTAAGTGGTATGGCGGATCCTAGCCGTGAAGGTTATAACTGTCGGAACCAAGTAATGTAGTTCGTCTGAGCAGTTTCATGGATATAGCGATGGAGCAGCGAATGACTTGCCACATCCCGCTTTTTTTTTTTTTGTGTGTGTGTGTGTGAGAGAGAGAGAGAGAGAGAGAGAGAGAGTTTGGAGGGTGGAAAATAATATTACCCACAAGGATTCGGAGACGCTTCTTTTTGAAACCTGTATTCACAGTACCCTATTTTCAGCATGATCTGGTTCTTGTTGAGGTACAGAATAGCATGAAGACTCCTTAAAATGATAACAATTTCTATTGCTCATAATATACGAATATAAGTTTGGCTGCAATGCCACAAAATCTCCTTGCTTTTGACAGGAGTCTTTTTTGTTTATAATGGCTCCTCTCAGATGAAATCAATAAACAATTTATCAATGAAAGGTAAATTTTAGTATTTGTAAATTTGTTTGCAGATTATCACAATCTATGTTTCATAATAAAGAAAAACAAGTTTCGTCTGAATGTTTTGCGATAAGGTCCGTTTTCTCAGGTCAATAATTAAAATGGCTTCGATTAAATGAAGCCTTCATTTCTTTAAAAAGAAAATAATCAGATCTTACAGACGAGTCCTACAGATTCACAATGAACTTCACTAAATAACAAAACCCACATCACTTAAAGACTTCCAACAACGGCAACAAAATGCTTAGCACATGTAACTAAAAAGAACAATAATAACGTTTTTTAATAATCGCACTCCCAAGGAAGTCAATAAAACCACTAAGTTGCAAGGGGTTACAAAGTGTGAAAGAATATGAGAAAACAAACATTATTAATGAGATAAAAAAAAACATTATAAAATAGAGAGATCAATAAAAGCAAAAGAATCAAAGAAACAATAGATAACGAATGACACTGCATTTTCATTTTTGAATATCAAAGTTGACTGGAAAGCAATAAAGCAGGAAGTGCAAGATAAAAAAAAAAACTAAAAAAAAACTCTTAGCATAGAACTTATGATTACATCCAGCCATTTCAAGAGTAAAATTATGAGACCTATCTAATACCGAGCTTAAAATCATTCGTACCATAGAGCAAAGTAATATTTATTTTACGTAATACTAAAATATGTCACAAGACAAAAGTGGAGATAGGGAAAGGCTTGTCTCAAATCTGTCTTATCTTAAACTTACTAACAATTACTGATCCAAATATACCACTGTATACCTTACACCAAAAAAGCACATTCTTAATTACCATTCTTACTACAGCCACCACAATGCTTCAAAGTCTCTATATAGTCCTAAATAGTTCCCATATGTACAATTTGTCTGGGGGCGAGGAATAAAATAAAAACATTTAAAAATGAAACCTCTATTAATATTTACAATGAATACAATACCATAGGGAAAGTTCCCCAGAAGAATTACCACGAAAATATTTATAGAAAAGCTACATTACGAAGGTGGAAAGGTGACTGAAGCCAAGACGCCAGGTCAGGACCAGTAACATTGCAGATTCTTCTTTGTATTTGATCAAGAATATCTAAATATATAGCAGAAGCCCCAGATCAGATATGATAGCAATATTCAATGCGTGGATGAATGGTAGACTTAGAAATGTGTCAGAAATATACAGAAATGTTTTCAGAAATTTCGTTCGGGAGATGTGAGCCTTTCATAAAAAATGCCCGATTGAAAGAATGCATTGGCTACACATCATCCGAAAAAAAAAACAATCAGCAAACTTTCAGATGAAACGTAACCTAAAACAGCAACAGCCAATTTACTAGAATAGATAGGGTCCATTGGCATGACGTCACACTTCACCGTCCACCATTCAAAAGTTGCACAGCTTTGGTAATGAGATTTTCGAGCATCCACCTTATCCGCCCCCTACCATCTCTCCCACAGATTATTACTTATTTAGAAACTGAGTTTTTCATATGCAATAGATTAGCTTATACTGAAGAAGTAGTCGAAGCATTTGAACAGATTATTAAGGCAACAGACGAAGAGTTTAGTGGAACAGTTAACCTTCACAGTACATTTTGAGGCCAAGAGAAATAAGGAAAGGTAACGAGTCATCTACCTGATGAAAACCATAGAACAAGGCAGATACTGTTTTCATTAAATAAAAGTACATTTTGATTAAATGAAAGTGTGTGTGTGTGTGTGTGTGTGTGTGTGTGTGTGTGTGTGTGTGTGTGTGTGTGTGTGTGTGGGGGGTCATTCATCAAAATACGACATTTCCTCTGGGACAGCCTAAGAGTTGACAATTGTGAATAGTTTTTGAGTCTCTAATTTTCACATAAATGCATTGTTTTCAATGTCTAAGCTTTTTCTTATTTGTGTTTTTCTCAGGATGCAATTTTAATGTGCCAAGGTTCGTTACCCTTTGTTGCTTCAAAGGCGATAATTCAGATAATTCGGCGTCTGTTTGCTAATCCACTACGCTTTATCAAATATGTTCTCAGTTGGGGCTTCGCTGACCTATTCAGGTTAATAAAAGTTTAGCAGCAGGTGGGCGTCTCCTTTACTCTATTGTTCAAAGAATTACCTCCCCTGTTTAACTCACCCAACCCTACTGTCGCAGTCTCACCTCTTATTTTTAACACGTTGAAAATAGGGTCAAACTAACACCATTTTATGTCATTCGGTCTGGAGAGGCAGCTGTTTAAGATGCAAATAATCATTAAACAACATGATTCCAATAAATAACACAAAGAGGAAAAAGTGGCAATTTTGTCTACAATTATTCTCTCTCTTTTTATGCTGTGTCCCCTCAGGACGTAGGTGATCATGGCTCTTCACAATTTCCTGTCCCTTGCAGCTGTAAATAAATACTGCGTTTTCGTTATTTCTAAACCCTGTTCTGCCACCCATTTACTCAAGCTCGTCAAGAATGTTATGCGTTGTTTTCCTCTGTCCCTCTTGCTGTGAGTAACAGATTTTCCAAGCCCTCTTTCCTCATTATGCACCCCAGAAATTTCAATTGACTCTTCCTGATGTTAAGTATGAGTTTCTTTTTTGTTTCCATTTTCTCTCAAACTTTGTCGTTGCTCACATGTTCGGTCTACGGCATTCTCAGCATCCTTCTGTATAATCACATTTATGTTTATTCACGTTTCTTCTTCATCTTTGAGAAAATTGTCCAGCATTCACTGCCATATATCACGTAACAGTTAAGTGCTCTTGTCGTGGTTTTTAACGAGGTTTTTTTCTATCTCTGAATACTCTGCTTAGCTTTTGGAATGCATTTTTGGTTATTCCAGTGCGTCTTCGGATCTTAGTGTCGCACTTTCCGTCGTTAGAACACTTCTCAGATATTAAATTTTTTGCAGTTCTTATATATATCTTCGAGACCAAATAGAAAAAAAGTTTTCCTTTTTTTCTTCATATGCTGTATTTACTGTCATTTCGCAAGATTTATTTAAACTATATTTCGTGCTATTTATGACGAAGCCTGGTAAAAGTTCTTTCAGGACGTGGGCGATCATAATACTCCACATACCATCAAAAATGAACAGCATCCAACGTACCCTACAGGATAATAACTACCTGGCAAAAATGATATGAGCATCTACATGTGGGGGCAGAAATATAAAGATCAGAAAATTGCCACTGTCTACCATTACGTCAATGGTTTATCGGAAAAGATTAAAAAAACATGACAATATTCAGAATTAGTTCTACTCTACGGAGAAAAGCCTAACACGGGGAGAACATGAGAACTTCGGAGAACATGAGAACATCGGGAACCGTAGGTGAGACAATGAAATCGGGCATGGCTGATCATGTATGGAGAGAAGAGGTAATCATCAGCTTCTGTGGGATGAAATAGAAATACTGGACAATGAACACCAGGAAGAGATTCAACGCATATGCTAGCCTATGAGGACCTCCTTATTAGGCCTGGCATAGAAATAAATACAATGTGAGAGCCTCTAATAGAGAAAGAAAGACAAATGGCTGCAAATCTTCAACAACAGCAGAAACAGTCAAAACATGACAGGTGACAACAGCACTAATCAGCAGCTAGGTTAGATTTAAGGCTTCTAGTTCACTATGGAAAAATAGTCTAGATTAAAGCGTTGGTTCGTGAATTTGGTGATAGAGTATTTGGGAGTTCAATCCGTGGGTCGGGCAGTGTGTACTTGAACTCGGTGAAAATGGGCGAGCAATAACTGAACAGTACTACAAGTAATAGTAAGAAAAACTAGACGATATCTCTAGATAGGAGCAGTCGAACAGGAACAGGCTAAATCCGTAGAATAAATAAAGGGTTCAATAAAGAATTCACTGTAAGTTGCCCAGAATAATATACACCTGCTTAAGGCAGAATAATATACACCTGCTTAAGGCAGAATAATATACACCTGCTTAAGGCCGAAACGCTGTGATAACAGCAACAAAAATGTGGACTATAATGTGGATGTAAATTGTGTAAATACTGAAAACTCCTCACCCCAGACATTCAAAGAGAAACCCGTCATCTGATGCCCTATTTTATTATACTTTATCATCCTTCTTTGCCATTCATCATCACAAACTCGTTAAGTAGGTTACTCACTGTTTCCCCTGTTTCACTAGTATGTCCTGTGAGTGTTCAATTCTCTAGACCCTCTTTCTTCATTATGTATCCCAGAAATCTCTGTTTTCTCTGATTGTAATTATCCTTCTTGTTGATTATTCGAGTGTGCAGCCAACAAAACGTAAAAAGAAGGCAATAAAACAGTAGTGAATTAGTTTACACAGAACAATACCGTGTCTGTAAATATTCATATGGAACTAATCATCCTAACAACATCATCCAGAGTATGCACCTGCCAAAATATCGTTAAAAAAGAAATGAAAGCCAAAATAATTAGTCTGAAGGAAGCAATGTAAGGTAATCGTAGCGACAATGGTTAGATTAACCGTTTCTATACAGGAAACATTCGATAGTCATTGACCGAACAGTCAGTATTACTATCAGTTGAAATAAAATGTTTCTTGAACAGTCTTTCAAGAAAATGGACTTCTCAATTCCACTAACTTTAATTGCTCTTTCTTGACATGTGACATCCATTTTACTCATTGTTTCTGTTGGACGTCTTCAAGTGATGTAGATTTTTGTTAGTTGGTAAAGCTCTTTTTGATTCAGATGTGACTTATGGGATTGTATCAATCATTACTATCATTATTTAAAGACATGTTTTGATATTGATGGAACTTGTGTAGAAAAATAACAGCTTACACTTAAAAATGATTGCTTTTTATTCCATTTTTCTACATACTCTTTGATTGATTTGTGTGTGTGTATAGCAATGGTAGTGGTGATTTTCTAAGCATAGCTTAGATGTGGCACAAGGATGAAAGTATGGGGCACTCAGTGAGGATCAAACTCACTATTCAGTCATAATTGATCTATTGAAACAAGCCTGCTAACCATTACACCACGTTGAAGTGCCCATATCAATGGTAATGGTGAGATCGTCTCCATACACAAAACATTTAATATTCGTTGACCAAACAGTATTACTATCAGTTGAAATAAATTGTTTCTTCAAACTGTCTTTCACGAAAATGGACTTCTCAATTCCACTAGCTTTTATTGCTCTTTCTTGTACTGATGGGAGTTTCCTTTCTAACTTTTCATTTAATGTAGTTCAGAATGTCAACGTCTTTATTATATCGTTATTATTCCTTCTAGTTTCATCTGCTATCTATTTTAGTTATTTTTACTGATGGAACTCTTCAAATTAAATTAATATTATTTAACATACAATAATTTAAGTATATGGCAAACAGGAGTAACTTGTGGGATTGTATCAAGCTTCCTTCCTAACCTTTTGTTTAATTTATTGTGAAGTATCAACATCTTGATTATATTATTGTTATGGCAATTTACCTACTAACATGGACTCTCCTAGCTATAAATAGGAGCAGGTACTGCCTTTTGGGGAGTGAAGTTTCCAGCAGTGAGCTCTGACAGTCAGACCGAACATTCTTGCTGTAACACTCTCGTTTCTATTACTGTTTTTTGTTAATATATTTGTTTAACTCAATTCCTCTCTTTAATTCTGGCCCTAACAAGTCCACAACAATTATATATCTTACACATTCATAAGTCGACCATTCTTCCATGCATTTAATATTTCTATCACAGCCGGTCTGGTGCTTCCGCTATGTATTTAGAGATTCTTGATAAAATCCAAAGAAGAACTTGAACTATTATCGGTCCTGACATGATATCTCGGATTTACTCACTTCCCCACCACCGTAACGTAGATTCCCTGTGCTTTTCTATAAATATCTTCATGGTAATTGTTCTGGTGAGCTTCCCTCTTTGGTACCTTGATTTTATGAATTTAAGCACAGTACTAGATTGGCAGTTAGGTCTCAATGGCTAGATGTAACCGTAAGTTCTATGATATACAGTTTCTTCTCTGGAACTCCTCGCTTGTGGAACTCTCTTATGGTTTCTTGATTCCTAGTCAATTTTGATCTTCAAAAATTTTAAATGAAATGTTAATCGTTATATTCTGTCTTCTTAATTCCTGTTCTTTTATTGTTTTCTCTCGTTTATGATTTCTTTTTCTCATATTCTTTCATACTCATTAATCCCTTGCGTTTTAGTGGCTTTATTACATTTCTTGGGGTGAAATGATTAAATAAATTATTACATTTGCTAACCATTTTAGTTGTTTCTGATGTTGGAAGTCTTCAAGCAATGTGAGTTTTGTTAAGTAAAGTTCTTTGTTTGTGAATCTGTAGCACTCGTTTATAAGATTTGATTTAGGAGTTGTAATATCAAATATATTATCTTAATTAAGTGTTCTTTAAATACGTCATAATAGGTGATGAAAAATTCGTTACATACTATACTGAATTTACAAGAATAAATTTCGAAACCGATTCTAAAAATTGAGCTCCATTGTGCGTGTACCGCAATTTTTGGGGTGCTGGGGGGTATTATTAGTTTAGACTTCTTAAAATGCAATGAAACACTAAATGCACATTTATACGTCCAGCAGCTGCAATCTGTTCGAAAAGCGTTTAGTCTCGTCAATAGGAAAAATGTTGCTTTCCATGACAACGCAAGGCCACTTTCAGCAAAAATAACCCAGGAAAAAACTGAAACTTGGTCTATTTTACCCCAACCGCCATATTCTCTTGACCTTTCACCAACCAGTTATTAATATTTAGATTGCTGGAGAAGGCTTTGATGGAGTTGGGGGGGGATTTTTTAAATAAAACCTGATTCAAGAGATCGTCGAATTTTTTTTTTATATCAAAGCCTACAGAATTTTGCTCCAAAGTTATCAAATAACTGCCTGATAAGTGTCAACAATTCATTGCAAATAATGGCGAATATATAATTGATTAAAAATCAATTGTACTTTATTTTTTAAAGAAGAAAGATGCCTTCCAAAAAGCTAAGCATAGTATCAAGTAACATAAAAGTTTCGTTAGAAACAAAGAAGAGATTATTGAACTGTTTCGTAATATCAGTCCTCCTATATTGCAGTGAATGCTGGATAATCTCATCACAGATGAAGGAGAGACATAAAGCAACAGAAATGTGGTTCTACAGAAGGTTGCTGAGCATGCCATGAACCAAATATGTGAGCAATATCGAAGTTCTAGAGACGATAGAAAGAAAAAGGATACTTATATTAAACATCAAGAAACATCAAGTAGAAATTTCTAGGGCACATAATGAGGAAAAAGGGATTGGAAAATTCGATAATAACAGATTATATTGGATACAAGAGAGATATAGGAAAACAATGCACAACCTACCTAGAGAGCTTGAGTAAATCGATAGTGGAGCAAGGTTTGTGAGAGATAAAAAAAAGACGAAATTTATTACGCACTACAGAGACAGGAAAATGTGGAGAGTCATTATCGCCACCGTCCTGAATGGACACGACACGTAGAAGAAGAATATATTTGGTTCTAGACCTTCGATAAAGAGACTGTATAACTACACAAAGCAGAATAAGGAAAATGTCATTAATATCAGTCAAAAACCGAATGAGAAAAAATACGAGGGCTAACAGAGAAACAGGAAATGTGAAAATAGAAACCAAAAAATATGAAGTGACAAATAACTCCAGAGACATTTCAAAAGAGAATGAAACAAGGACGTGCTTACGTAAGGAATATTCTAAATAGAGGAACTGAATCACTGTTAATGGCGGTTCAGAGCAATGTTATAAGAAACAAGGACAGGTTGATTGAAAAGTAACTCCCTATTTTATGTATGAGTGGCCAGCCGGGAGTCCTGACTTAACACACTGTGACTTGACTTGCTTTTTTGGCAATTAGTTGGAGATTCGTCTCCAGCTGGGCAGAGAGGAATCCAGACGAGGCAATGCTGAAGGGCATATTCTCGTCTGGGGTGGTAGACAGCTACCCGACCCCGTGTGTACGGGGTCTACCGGATATTTTTGCCCGAGCCTACGGGTTCGGTTTTTCCCCCGCATTAAAAAAAACGATTTTGTGCCACTCGCGGGTAGGTAAGGCAAATAACCATAACATACTGTGACTTTTTTCTTTGGTGTTGGTTAAAGAAGCCTGTCTACCATACCAAACCAAACACTTTGGAAGAACTTCAAGAAGTTATGTCTTCCATCCCACAAGAGTTCCTGGTGAAATCAGATGACGTGATTCCTGGATGGCTCGAGAAGCTGCTAGCGAAATCTGGTGCACATATCGAATTTTAAATAAAACCTCACCCTTAGCGCTTTCTTCTCATATCTATTTCTTGTAAAATGTATAGTTAATAAATGAATTATAAGTATTTTAAAATGGGGAGTTAGTTTTCAATAACCCGGTATATAATGACTCAGACTATAATCTACATTTGTTATACTTTTTCGTTTTACAAAGAAGCATAGCAAATGTAGATTATGCGGACACAAAGGTAAGATAATAGGCTACATAATAAGCGATTTTAGCAAGATGGCTTAGTTCAGAAGTGAATATGACTGTTTGAGAAAACGGATCAACTGGGAACTATACAAACGCAACAAACAGTACCTGTCTTAAAGAATGAGAAACTTCGGGATATTTATGGTCAAATATATCACCTAGTTCTGGACAGTTGACCTAAATTTAATTATCGAGAGCAAAGCGAAGGAGTTTTCTCAGATTTGGGATCTTGCTTTTCCCACAGACCATATAAAAAATTAGTGGAAGAACGGTGGAGCTTGCGGTTAGGATTTAGGAATCGGAGGCACGAGTTCGAATTCTATTCGTGTCCTTTGAATTCACTTACGTGATAATACCCTTGGGAAAGTCATGAATCCACCTCTTCCCCCCAGCTATGGGTAAATAGCGGGACAGATTTGACCCTTTAAGATTTGGGTGGCAACCAGTCTAGGAGAAGGAAAACTCTGAATTCAAAACCGTACGTTCCTTTGGCGAAGCACATACGATGTAGCCAACGAAAGGGTCGTATAATTCCTAATAATACTATGATCCTGACTGCGATAGACGCTATACATATGAGAAATGGACTTTGTATTACAACTGTTCAGTGCTGTTAGAAAGAGGGTAGATACTTGTAAATGTATATAGGGCAAAGTGATCATAATGTCAAACCATATGAAATAGAAAATTAATTTTATTTTAGCCTCCGTCTGGAACCGCTCGACTTGCACTATCCTAAAGTGCGCATACACGCGTCTGGAGACCGCTTAGGAATTCAATTTCCCGCTGAAAATCCTACTATGAATTTGAACGTTATTCGGGGTGCGACTGATTCGTTTAACGGAGCCGACCCAACCCGGGTGAATGTCGCAATAACTAAAGAGCGATTTTAATGTGAATTAAGTTTAAGCGTCTTATGATTTTTTTTCTTTTATTTTCAGATTTGGCGGACATTTGGGCGATATTCTTTTTCACACATAATTACCATGACTTAAATAACATGATCCAATAGAGAAATAAATAAATTTTCAACAATAACACTGATTTATTTATTGCTGACTTTGATCCTTATATATAATCCGTCTTAATGAAACATCCTTTACATCGGAAAATTGAAAGAAATCGAAAAAATGGATAAGTATTCTCAATAAAGGAAAGAAAAAAAAAGATAGATCAGATTGCCTTGTTAAAACATTGCTATTTTTCAATGTTCAATTAAGTAAATCTACATTAACTATAAAATCGATTCACAAACAAGCTCTTGTCAGCAACCTTACTCAATATACAGACGAGGCATCTGTTTTTCAAAAGTCAGAACATTTTCTAAACCGCCCACGTTGCATTTAAATAGAATTCACGTTCAAAACACCGAATGTCGCAGATATGAGGATGATATAAATAGCAGTATAATAAAATAAAAAATGCAAGTATATTCAGCCACCAAATACTTACAGGATTAATGGGTAATATCGTTTATAAGCAAACCAAAAATGAATAAATAACTAAAAACGCTTTTCCAATGATAAATGATAAAACCGAGTGGGTGGTATTTATTCTCGAATATACAACAACGAGAAGGCAACCCAGAAAGAGAAGACTAAGTACTCGTAAAAGCTGCTATTATAACTATTTTATTCATATCTAGATTCTTAAACAACCTATCTTCAACATTGTTTCGTTCGTCAAAATCTATCTGTTGTTCACAATATTTTAGTTGCTATAAAACTCCATTTAATTTATGAAATCAGAACAATCTCCTCAAGATATATGTAAAATTTTGATGTATTATTTACAGAAAAAGTGATGATGCTGGAGGGGAAAATGTTGAGTGAGGATGTGAGAGAAAAATGTTAAATGATGACGGGAGAGGAAATGTTTACTGGTGATGGATTAGGAAAATGTTGAATGATGAAGGGACAGAAAAATATTGAATGATTATTGAAGAATAAAATATTGAACGAAGATGTGAGAGGAAAATTTGAATGATAATGCAAGAGGAAAATGTTGAATAATGATGGAAGAAAGAAATTGTTGAATAATAATGGATGAAAATGTTAAACGATGAGAGAAGAAACATTTGAAAGATGAAGGGAGAGGAAAATAATAAATGATGTCAAGGGAATGATATTTTGAATGATGAAGGGAGAGAAAAATATTGAATGATGGCGAGAGAGGAATGTTTTGAATGATGAAGGGAGAAAAAATATTAAATGATGGCGAGAGAATGATATTTTGAATGATGAAGGGAGAGAAAACTATTGAATGACGGCGAGACAATGATATTTTGAATGATGAAGGGAGAGAAAAATATTGAATGATGGCGAGAGAATGATATTTTGAATGATGAAGGGAGAGGAAAATATTGAATGACGGCGAGGGAGGGATGTTTTGAATGATGAAGGGAGAGGAAAATATTAAATGATGGCGAGAGAATGATATTTTGAATGATGAAGGGAGAGGAAAATATTGGATGATTGCGAGAGAGGGATGTTTTGAACGATGAAGGGAGAGGAAAATATTGAATGATGGCGAGAGAATGATATTTTTGAATAATGACGAGAGAGGAAAATATTTAATGACGACGGGAAAAGGAACATTTTGAATGATTAATGGAGAGAAAAATATTGAATGATGTGAGAGGAATATTTTTGAATAATGACGGTAGAAGAAAATGCTGAATGACGTTGAGAAAGGAAAATATTGAACGATGATGGGAAAGTAAAATTTAGAATGATGACGCGAGATAAAAATGTTGAATGATGCGAGAGGATATATTTGAATGATTATGACACGTGAATGATTACGACACGTGAGAAAAGAAAGTGGATCTGTACCTTTTGTGATAGAAACATTTCTTTACAGAATCTAAATATATATCATTCTTATCGCACTGGTGTGGAATTTGAATGTGAATTAATTATATAAATTGCTTTCCTCTGGGGTTTGTTTTTCAGTTTTCAGAGACACGTTAATGCCAACTGAGAGACACCACCATTTTCCCGTCAAGCTAGTAAATAAATATGAAAAAATAAAATCACACCAGATTTGCCTCATTACTGAGCGCATCATATAATCAATTAAATACAGATTTGTGTTATTTTTACCGCTAGCCAAATAGGAAGAGATGAAGAGATATTGAAAATGAAATACAAGTTCGTTTGTCTTTTATGCAAAGTTATTAACGCTTCGCAAGATTACGCATTCTTTTCCTCCCTTTAGCATGCAAAACAAAGAAAGAGATGGCGTTAGGGCATAAAACAGCCTCATTATTCAGAGATTTATATGAATGGCTTTTAATAAGAATGAAAATGGAAGAAAAAGTGGTAGTCAGAGAATAAGTTGGCCTCGCTCTCAGTTTTCTCTCCAGTATCACAAAACGAAAAAGAAAAACAACAAAATAAGAAATAAAATCATAAACAATCTTGTTATCCTATAAAAAAAAAATGGGTGCAGTAAGAAATACAAAGAAAAGGTGATAAGAAAACTTAATGAAGAAGATTCACAGATCCAACAACACGAATGCGCTGAAAATAGTGAAATTATTACATTTTCATTCCGTTGACGCAAATCTTTGAGGGTTTCATCTCTCATTTTCTGGTAAAGTCTCAACGTGATTCCCTTATGATCCAGGGGGCCATGATATTACTAATTGCGTTATCACGTGGGAGTATAGAGAAATGCTTGTGTCACCTAATACAATGGACAATTTGCTGATCGTCAATTTTGAATTAAATACACACACACTTATATATATATATATATATATATATATATATACACATATATATATATATATATATATATATATACCATTATTATTATATAATATATTCTATGTTTGCATAGTACCCGTCAAAAACTAAAAAGATTATCTATGTATGGATCGGCATTTCTATCTAAACATAAACTTTGTGTACTAAGATAGGAGTGCCGCATGAGAAGAATCAAAATATAGTATCCAATAAATTTCTATATAAATTTGTTTCCCTCACTATATATATATATATATATATATATATATATATATATATATATATATATGTATTGATCTTATAAGTATAAGGCAAAATAACTAAATAAAGTGCTCGATACAGTAAGTAGAGCAGACCTAGTTAAAGCTAAGAGCCTGATACCAAGTTTCACCTAAGGAATATATATATATATATATATATATATATATATATATATATATATATATATATATATATATATATATAATAAGATTTTTAACTACCAAACTTAAATATTATTCTTAAGACAAGGAATATTTTATTAATCAAAATGCCGGATATAAAGTATCGTCCCGATAACCTTTCATCCGGAATTAAGAAAAACTACTGAAAAGAAACAAACCTCCTTGCAATAAAATTAAGACAGACAACGAGGAGGGGAAGGAAGACAATTAAAGTTGCCCAGAACAAGGCAAAGAATCCCCGAAGAGTGCCAATTTATGTTTCAACTCCATCTGCCTGCACAGAGTCTGACGAGATGTGTTGATAACAACCGCATCCAAGATATTAAAGCCTAACACAGAAGAAGAACGCTTCATTGAACTCAATAAATAATTCCTGATGGCAGACTAATGCGCCTGTGATTGACCCGACGCTAACCGAGCATGTTTACGTATATAGCCAGGCATGGTCTTCGCAATCCTCACCTCCAGCCGTTTTACAGTCTTTCCCACATAGTCGGCCTCACACCGACACTTAAAACGATAAGATAACTTTACGGACAGATGGGAAAGCACTCCTTGTAGCAAAGATGTTCCGTACTACTACAGAATTGAAGCAGTGCATGGCAGTTGAGATCTTATCAACACGTGATTGACTATAAGAGCTATTTCAAGGTAAATGAATTATAAGTATTTTAAAACGGGCATAAAAAAGGAAAATATTTAATGATGATGGGAGAGTAAAATTTAGAATGGTGACGCGAGATAAAAATGTTGAATGATGCGAGAGGATATATTTGAATGATTATGACACGTGAATGATTACCACACGTGAGAAAATAAAGAAGAATTGTCATTTACCTGATAACGCTTTGACCCTATAATCATAAGGGAATCACTTTGAGACATATAATTTCCGAATTTATTAATGTCGTCCAATATAGACGAATTTATATATCATTCAACATGTAGACAGGACACTAAGGTGGACCAAAGGTTTTAATTTCATTAAATTTGAACTCTATTGACCATTAGCTGTTAATATTGCAACGCTTCGTCATCATCTGTAGTCATTCATGGACTACATGTGCACTAATGTCCATCGGTTATTCCAGTAGGAAAAGACACCCGTATCAAAAATTTCTTTGAACCTTGACAGGAATAACATAGCCATTACATTCGGCCAACATGAGCCCGATCGAGAATGGGGTGTGATAGCTGTTTGCACTAAAAATCAAGTGCCAACAAATATGAAGGAGCTGCAGACAGCTAATGAAAATGGAAGCTTACGGGGAGATCATTCGGTGTAGGTTCGTTAAACTAAAGAGGTGATAATCCTATTTTTGGTCTTAAAATGAACCAGCGAAACGAATGCACCATGAATTCGGATGTATTTTTATTATTCCATCTCAAGCCTGCAACGAAAATCCGTGGACCCAGCTGTCAAAATGTAGTCTATAGATAGATTTTGGTGAGATAAGCGTGCCCATATAGCTGATCTGGGTAGAAACTGCAAGTCCCTGAAATAATTTTGAAATTTTACCAATTATAAGCACATTTTGAGGTCATATTAAATGGGTGTTACATCTTGATTATGTTATTGTTTTCTCTACTGTGATATCCATTTTAGTATTTGCTACTGTTGGAAATCCTCAAGTTAGTGGTATCTGTTATTCTGAGGTCTTCGTCTTTTCTTCTTAGACTGTGAAAGTCCTTTCTTGGACGAGGTCTTTTCCAATATCCATGAAGAGGAATGGACCATTAGCCTAACCGCACTGTTCCAATGCGTGTTGGTATGGGAGGATGATAAACGTTTGGGTGATCATGTCTCCTTTCGATTCATAATTGTCCAACGATATTTGCACGTAAGTGAATGTCACGAACCAGATTGGAATTCGAACTCGGTTCTCCGATTTCTCATTCAAGTTGTTATCCATTATACCACCCGCATATCCAAGCTGGGAATACCTGGTATTCCCATGTGGTCACCCCATCTAGGTACTGACCGAACTCGACGTTCTTTGTTTCGGTGATCGAACGATAACCTGTGTTCCAATGTGATATGGCCCTAAGCCATTCTGAGGTCAATATTAAGTATTGATTAATTCATTTGTTTTTTACAGCTTATCAACCTTTTGTAGCCTATTTAAAGTCGAAGCATATTTTTTGATTGTATGAATAATTATTTTTTGCATGTGATTACCGCATAACAATGTTTTGGAGATAAAAAAATAATTTTTCACATACAAGTCCTACTATTTAACCCATATATAGGTGAGAAGCGGTTGATTCCTAACTTTCCCAAAGGTAATTACAACGTTTTTGAGACAACAATGACCTATTCAAATACAAGTCCTACTATTTAACCCATAGATGAAGGAGAAGAGTTGGATTTCTACCTTTTCCAAGGATATCGGCACGTAATAAACTCGACAGGAATTCGAAGCCGGCTCTCTGACTTCCCAATCGGAGCCTTATCCATTACACCACCTGCACAGTCAAGATTACAGCACCTGGTATTCCCAGACGGTCACCCATCTAGATTCTGACTAGGCTTGACATTGCTTAACTTCGGGGATTGGTGTTACAACATGATATACCCGTAAGCCTAATATTAAGCATTTCCATCGCTTATCTATCACTGAAATAGCTTAATAAATAAAAGAAAAAAATAGTAATTTTGTTGCGAAATTCACTCATTAAAATACGTTTCTCCGATGCCATTCTGAAACCAACCATTTATTCATTTCATAGTAGATTCGCCACTCGCCCAGATGATATCGTTTTGGGACCGATTTATAATGCAGTTTTAAGTGAAAATATTTAATCAGCACTGATAACATTTATTAATTATTGCTGTCTCCCGAGGTTGAATGTTTATTCGGCGCTGATAACCAAATATTTATTTTCTAAAATAACAGAGGAATGAGGGATAAATAGAAAGCAAATGAAAATTCGGTTTTTCGGGTAAATACACAAAACAAACAAAATAGAGAAATTAATGTCAACAGAAAGAATTCATTTAATGAGTATATAAATAATAATAATAATAATAATAGTAACTCATGACTTAATTGATAGGATGTGTTAACACAGACTTGTTTGTTTTAGTGAATTAAGATAGTAGTGTTAATGGTAATACAAGCCGTTTCCCTACAAGGAAACATTTAGTATTCATTGACTGAGCAGCCAGTACTGCTTTCGATTGAAATTTATAAAATATTTCTTGTAAAACAATTTTTCAGGAATTTTTTTTTTTCAAGTCTATTAGCTGTTGCTCTTTCCTGTATTGATGGGATCGGGGACGTGGGGGGGGGGTTTCCTTCTCAACCTTTTATTTGAAATAGTAAGGAATGTTAAAATCTTAATTATGTTATTGTTTTCTCCACGAGTTACATGTGATGTCCATTTTAGTATTTGCTGCTGATGGAAATCCTCAAGTGATGTGGTATCTGTTATTTGGTACAGTTCTTTGTTTGTGAATGTGTAGCGTTAATCTAAAATGGATTATGTTTGCCAAGACTCTCAGCCTTCACTGGCTCAAAGCCTTTTTCACCATTGATTTGAGAAATCGGTTGTATTCAGGTGACAATTTAGATATTTCTGAATGGGATTGACACTATGCATGACATCCATATGAATGTCTCGATCTGACAAGGCTATTTAAGACGATGAGTTTTTTGGTTGATGTTTTGGTTTTGTAGCAGTTTGCGGTATTGGGGAAAACTATCTCTGGGGCAGCCTATTCTATATTCAATTTCCTCACATTCTATATTTAATTTGTTACAACTGATCTATACGCCGATGTATTTGAAGTGTTTAGTATTTACTAATTCCGCATCGTAAATTTTATTTTAAATAGTGAGGAATATCAACATCATGATTATGTCATTGCTTTCTCTACGAGTTCCATGTGATATCTATTTTAGTTGTTGCTAGTTGTTAAGGGGTCCACCCCTTTTTCATACAAGTGGACTCGACCAGTGTGTACTTGTACTGCTGCCGGTGAATACCTAAGGAAGAGTGAGTGACAGATACCCTGATAGAGTAATACAGTGAACAGTGAGAGAGTAAGGGAGTGAGGTAACCGCTTTGTAGGAGTCACAGTTGCGAGCACGTAGACTCAGAAGGAAGTCCTACTTCGATACTGAATTTCCCAGACTGTATATATATTATTATTGCTACTAACCACATTTCTGGATCTACTAACCGTATTACCAATTGTATTATTACGTCAATACATTTATTTGCTATATTTCATTCCTGCGTTTGTCATTCATTTGAGACCGGATTTCATCCCGGAATCCACAACACTAGTATTATCAGTACTCAAGTGATGTGGATTCTCTTATTTGAAACATTTCTTTATTTTTGATTCTGTAGCACAAGTCCACAATGTTCAAAGAAGGATGATCTTTGCCAAGACTCTCAGACTTCAGTCGCTCAAAGATTTTTTTTCGGTTGTATACAGCTGAGAGATATTTCTGAACGGGTTTGACACCATGCATAGCATCTATATGAAAGTCGATTTGACGAGGTTATTTAAGAAATGTCTTGTTTAGTACCACAGGTTTCCATGTCAGTTACTTGACCATAACCAACTGGGTATGTTCCAGTAGAGATGATGCACAGTGCATCTCTATTCCTGAGCGGAAATAATGAAGGACCAACATGGCCGAGTGTCGATAGGATTGTTTCATTTTTTAAGTTTGAATGTTGAGGCAACCAAGGAAAATTGGAAGATACTTAGGAATGTTTTAAATCGGAGACCAAATGGCGGACTAAAGGTATTTCTAACTGGGCCCATCCACAACGTCATGTGCTGCTTTTATGAAAAACCTGTCAGTATATCGCGTACATTTGGCTGCAATGCATGTGCTTTGTATACTCTTACAGGATGTGTGTCATGATGTGCTTCATATATTTGTGCCCGGGTGTCATTTTGTTGATACGCTGCTTCCTCACTCAAAAATAATAATTGAATGAAACTAATTTTAGGGGATCTACATCACGAGGCGATGTTTACTCAAGAACTAAAATCCTAAGATATTTAAGAATTTGCCACAAAGGTGACTTGTATATAATTCAACACGTTTACATTTGATAAGGGAATTAGAAACGCGTCCCAATGTAGTTTGCTCCATCCTACGTATTTTGTTTTCAGCGTGCGTGGTTATTATTCGAAATCTCAAGATATAAATACTACGCAAGGAGCAATATATAATATGCGTTTATATATATATATATATATATATATATATATATATATATATATATATATATATATATATATATATATATATATATATATAGTAGCACACATTAAGCGTGATGTTAATAAAACTGTGCGTGATGTATGATGACAGAGCAAAAGATTTATACGAATAATAAATATACATTTTGCTTCTCTCTGGCAACACAACTCTGAGTGCCATGTACAATGTATTTAACACGTTAGTTTTCAATCAGCACCTCACAATCACATCGTGCATGAAACTGAGTTGTGCTACTGGTGAGGAAAAAAATGCATGTTTATTATTAGTATATATATATATATATATATATATATATTTCCCAAATTTATATAGCGCCGCCATTTCTCCCTCTCTCTCTCTCTCTCTCATCTCTCTCTCTCCCTCTCTCTCTCGCTATATATATCTTCATCGGACTAAATTTCAATGGATATAGAATATCTGTCCTTGGAAGAATAATTGCTACCTAATTATATACATATATATGTGTGTGTGCGTGTATGTGTATGTGTGTGTGCGTGTGTGCCTGCGTGTGTGAAGATGAGGATACAAAGTGTAAAATTTTATTGAAGACGCGTTTCACAGGAGAAGCTTATGCTCCCTTTGACTTCTTCACTTTAAAATGAAGAAGTCAAAGAGAGCATACGCTTCTAATAAAATTTTACACTTTATCAGATCATCTTCCCTTTTGCTTCGTATACTATTATACATCCCACGCACACACACACACACTCACTCATACACACACACACACATATATATATATATATATATATATATATATATATATATATATCATAACATAAAGTACCTCCTAGAATGCACACTATGCCAGAAACAATATGTAGGGAAATCTGAATGGCCCTTTCACTACAGAATTAATAATTATCGTAAGCGAATTAAATCGACTCCCCATGAAAAATTATTACCTGTAGAACAACATTTCCGCCTGGAAAAACATGATTTCAAAACCCATGCCAAATTCACTATAATTGAGAGAATAGAAAAGTTCAGAGCAGATAACATTAGAAAGATTTTAGAGTCCCATGAAAATAAGTGGATACAACGTCTAAAAAAAAAAAAACAAAATACCCAGCCGGGCTAAATCATAAATTTAACAATATATAGATAGTAACAATATATAACTCAACAAATCAAAACCTACCCACATTTCTCACCCACACGACAGACATGCTTACGGGGGTGTGGAGGCCTCACACTTATACACACACCCACACGAATATATACACTTACACACATCATACTCACTCACTCCCTAATGAGCCAAATGATAACACACACCTGCAGCAATACACATGCTTACACATATCATACTCACTCACTCCCTAAGAACCAAATAACACACGCACAAACACTAAACAGAGACACATCCCCTCACCAGGTCCAATAAAACTGTCAAACTGACCAGAGAATTCAGAATAACATGTATCTATCCAGCTCTTATCTCAAATAACAACTTAAAAGAGACTGTTTGACCAACACAAGGAATGTTAAAAGATTCATATTAAAAAGATAAAAAAACAAATGAAAACTACAGACAAAAGTTCATTTTCTCCAGCAAAAGACATTCATTTCTGTAGTTTAGTGCTACCAGCAAGCAGAAATATTTCTCCTCCCGATGATGGCCATTTCGGTCGAAACTAGTCGAGGAATCTAAATGGAATAATAATAAAAAAACGAAAGAATATTAATCTACAACCCAGTGTATCTAAAGATTTTATTTTTTTATTTTCTTATTGTTCAAAATATATATATATATATATATATATATATATATATATATATATATATATATATATATATATATATTAATATGTTTATGCAGCAAATTTCCCTTTACACATGTCTGATTGAATAAATTACAGACATTATGTCTACTAATTTTTAAGAAAATCCGTTCATACTCACGAATAACCTTCCGTGTATTGATGTTAAATCATGAGAGAAATATGCTATAGCTGTTTAAATTTCTTTTATTTTCATCTCCCATGTACTTTCGATTTTTTTCCAAGATCATCTTCAGGAGTGCAAATAGTACAAAACTATATGTTGTTAATTAGTACAATTATTTATACAAAGTTGTGCGATGTTATCCATTATCGTAATTTTTCATTATGCTTTTAAATTGACAATGTGCTGAGCGTTCATAAGAACGTGAAAAATTATCCATTATAGAATTTTTTCATGTTATCATATCATGTTCATGCGCGCATTAAAGCGTAAAAAAAGTGTTCCTGTTCTTAGTTGATTCTGTTTAGTGCCGGATTGAATTTTTTAATATAAATTGCTTCTAGTATCTGTAATCTGAATTTGTAGTTTTCATGGTGTAGGATAGTTGTGTTGTCGATTAGTAATATTTTATATTGTGAATGCGGATAGGAATGTTGTTGTAGATGTCTCGCAATGGACGAATGGTCAGACATGTGTAGTGTAATCCTTCTTGTTAGTATATATATGTGTGTGTGTGTGTGTGTGTGTGCACGCGTGAGCGCATACGAAGAGGTATATATTTACTGACTTTAAAACCAAATGAATGAACATTTTATGATAATTTTACTGTACTAATTTATCTGTAGCCCATTTTTATAGATAGAGTTAGACAAGATGTAAACATTTATCGCGGTACCAGATGTAATATAAACGGACTTGTTTTTGATCTTTTGTTTGGCTTGGTAGTGATTTTCTGTCATCGAAATAGTAGTAGTAGTAGTAGTAGTAGTAGTAGTAGTAGGATAAACACGCAATTCATTTCTCTTCATTGGTCGCTTGCCCTTTCTTTACTAGGACGTAAAATGGCAGAGAAAGAGATTTTGAACAAAGGAGAAGATTTTCTCATTTCAAACCGTCTTATCGCTTTCATCAGTGTTGGCTGAAGTAATTCTGTTCCGGGGCGCGCCGGTGGATCAAAACACAGCCAAAGAAAACTAGCGGAGATGAATCTATACTGGTCGTTTTCATATGCGGTCCTTTGGCCAAATCCCGTGGCGATGTCACTTCAGTTCGTCACGTGATTCTACGACGTGACTTGTCCTCTTTTAATCACGCCATTTTATCGAACATGAGAGATGCGTCTTTTGATTTTTACGATTAATCTTTCATCGCGAAGAGAACAATGTAATGATTCTGCATGCCATTGTAACCAATTCTTATAAGTAGTTAATACCGTTGACCTTGTTCCTATAGCAAAAGGTACCTCAGCGTGGGTTAATGGTTAGCGGGGCTAGCCTGGTTGAGCATTACTACCGCGTAGTGAGTTCAATTACTGCTGTGCGCCCCATACAAAAATTCGATATGAGGCCAAAAAAAATTGACATGTAAAGTCAATCTGCCTAACTTAGTGTGGGGTAATCTGGTTGGCTATTGAGTAGTGAGTTCAATCCTCGTTGGGTGCCCCATACGAAAATTTTGATATTATATAAGCCAACAAAGTTTCAAGTAAAATCAACCAATTTAACTTGAATGGTTAGCAAAGTCAAACTGCTTGACCTTTGCTATTGAGTAGTGAGTTCGATCTTAAGTGGGTGCCCCATATAAAAATTTAGCATTAAATAACCCAATAAGAACTGGCGTATAGTAAAGTCTTCTTTAGCAAAGTAAATTATTCTATATAACTTGTAGCACGCGCATTCGATAGCTCAATGATTGGAAAATCCATTTTGTATACCATTCACCAGAGTACTTCCCAAATATAGCTATATACTGCAATAATAATCTGCTAAATTAATGTGTTATAATAATAATAATAATATAATAAATGATAACAGCTATAAGCTATCATAATAAGTATATGATAAGCTAAACTGAATAAACAGCTTGTATTAATCCTGACTGTTAACTTTAAAGAAGATTAAGTCTTTTGACGAAAGAACTTTCTCTGTGGCTAAAAATGTAATTCTTTAAAACGAATTGTTGAAAGGTGAACAATTGTTCCCCGTTCAGCAGTGAGAAATTTCCTCGTTTGAAAGATGTGTTGAAGCGTTAAGAAAACCCGTTTGCTGGGCAAGAAACTCGAGTAGTAATTTGACAAGGCCTGCGTCTTTCTTTCTGCAGATGTAACCGCTCCAAACAATCATTGAGCAAGGATGGGAAATTCTTCTACACAGCACATTTTAATGGTCTATACCTAAGAATATTTGCCTTTTTTTCCTGCGAATTTTCTTATATGCTTGGTGCTTCTAACAAGGTTAAGATATCGAAAAATACCTTGACAAATTGATCAAATTAAAACCGGAAGCGTTCTTTTACGAGGGCATATTATATATATATATATATATATATATATATATATATATATATATATATATATAAACAAAAAAGGAAACTTATCTCAGCCGACACGTTTCATCCTCTGTATTTATATACAAGAGCAAAAATGTTATTGTTTTTTAATTTTTGAGTTAGGAACTCTCACCAATATTTATCAGGTTAGCTGAAATGTCACACAAGCTATGAAAATAGAAAATAAAATCCTTGCATTTGCCTTGATATATAGGACGAAACGTGATAAATCTTCCTTTTCATTTGATTCATATTGTCTTTTTACAGATATAATTTATCTGAAATATTTACATATATACATGTGTGTGTGTGTGAGAGAGAGAGAGAGAGAGAGAGAGAGAGAGAGTGTGTGTGTGTGTGTGTGTGTGTGTGTGTGTGTGTGTGTGTGTGTGTGTGTGTACTCACTGTGTTTTTGTGTACGCTCACTTTCTATTTTATTCTCTTTTTATCTGTGAATATGCTTTGTGGATGATAGCGTATTGTAGCGTTATCAGTGTCAGCCGATATCTTGTTAAATGAAAACATCTGAAGGATGTTACAGCAATTGTTTCAGACAGTTATTGCCTTGATGATTATCAACAAAGTAAAGTGGTCCTCACAAGAACCATGTCGAATGACCCTGACAAAAAGATTAGTGATTGAAGCCAGAAGTTGAGTTCTTGATAAATTACTTGTTTTAAACAAACGGGACAAGAAAAAGAACGTTGTTTTCTATAAGGCGGTGGTCACTAGTGCCGAAAACAGAGAGACCCAGAGTGGGGCAAGAGACCACCTCGTCGCGATAGTAAAGGAAGACGCCCGTTAGACTGTTCACCTCCGTTTCAAACCCCATCTCACATCTGCCTCATTCGTCTACAGCAGAAGGTAACAACTAGATTAAAATTTGCCTGCTGCTGCAATCTAGTCTAGTTTTATTTCGTAGGTTAGGAAGATTTTTTGTAAGCCACAGTCATTTTGACTTTGGAAGAAGCTGGGCCCTGAGAACGAACCTGGTGTCTGATCTAAGATATTTTTATTTCCTACAGGAGATTACTTGCGGGGAAGTTCAGTGTTTGAAATCTTCTCTTTGCCCGACTTATTCGACCATAACACAGTCAGGGGCACCACCAAACTCAGAGTAGCACATTCTTCACGCTTTTTCCCCCATTTTTATTTTTATTTTATTTAAACGTGTCTATCAGTCTCTCGGTTTATTTATCGACATCTTCAGGTGTATCCCTTTTATCTAAAATTGCTTACCAATAAATAAGTATATAAACACACTTTATCTTTTGCATCCTTCATGGGTCGCATATATTGTTTCTCGCACATAGAATCTACATTAGACCTAATTAGCGATCTTCGGGCAAATCTTCGAAGGATGAAGAATTTACAAGTAAATGCCAGAAAAGTATTACATAGGAGAAAGCGTTTATTTATTTATTTTTATAGACAATTATCTTGAAGACATCGCTTTAGTGACATTCGTACACGGCTGGCATTTTTATTAAGATAAATCATCAGTTTCCATTTGTGATTTCGCCTAGAATCCAATGCAAACGCGTGATATTATGTATCTTTTAAAATTTACGACTTGTATACGACGTTCTAATATCTTAAATCAACAGCTAATAAGATTGATAGCTAGCTAGCTAGGTAACATAATGAACAGACTAAGATAGATAGATAGATAGATAGATAGATAGATAGATAGATAGATAGTGTTCTTATGTATCTCGCTAGCTAGATAGGTAGATGAGAACATATCATCCAAGACAAAAGAGACCGACATCACGCGTTTTATAAGTTCACTGATGTATCGATTGATAGTTTTGAGGGGAGAAGTTTGTGTATCAGTAAGATAGATAGATAGATAGATAGATAGATAGATAAAAAAGAGAAAGAAATACAGATGACCATAAAAGAAAGAAAGAAAGAAACAAACAAACAAAATTTTAGATAAAGCAACCTGACGAGAAATATTGTCAGATAGAAAGGGCTTTGAGAATTCGACACTCACAGGACATATTGACGGCCATGGCAGAAAAGAAGCACGGATAGAAAACGTATTGAGTAGGTACACAAAAACAGAAAGGCGTGTAAGACAAGGGTGTGTCTTCTCTCCATATCTGTTCAACGTCTACAGCCAGGCTATTCTAAGGGAGCTGGAGACCCTAGCAAGACTTAGTATCAGAGGGGGGCGCAGTTTTGACAATATTATATATGCAAATTATACTCTGTTGATGGTAGACACAGAAAGAAAAATACATGTTCTCCTAAACAAGGAAGTAAAGAAAAGCTAGAAAAAAAAAGGATTAGCCACCATCTGCAAGAAAACAAAAAGAATAAAATCTCAAGATGTGAACTACGATTTGCAGATGTCAGCATCTAACAAGTACAGAAGGTTAAATATTTAGGAAGTGTCTTAGCAGAGGATGGAAAATGCGACACCGAAATCCGAACGCGCTTTGGATTAGCGAAAGATGCCTCCCAAAAGCTAAGAAAGTACTAAGATACAGGAAATTTCAAACAAAGAAAACAGCAATGAACTGCTATGTGATATCAATCTTCTGGCAGGACAGTGTATTCTGGACAATCTCATTACAGATGAAGAGGAAACTAGTGTCAACAGAACTGTGCTGGTTCTACAGAAGGAAACTAAGAATTCTATGAACGGAGTAAGTAAGCAAGGAGTAAATCTTAAAGGAAATTGTAACAAAAAGAACGCTTATGCCCAGTATCAGAGATACAGCTGAAATCTCTTGGACACATGATGAGGAAGGAAGGCTTGGAAAACTTAACGCTCATAGGGCATACCGAGGGCAAGAGAGATAAGGGAAGGCAACAGGCCACGTACTTGATGAACTTGCTTGAATAGATGGCAGAACGAGGAGGGAGCGCTTGGCAAAGGGAGAAATACTGGGTCACGATGGATAGGAAGGTGTGGAGAGCTATAATCGCCCACGTCTTGAAGGCACATTGCACATAGAATAAGTGATTACCTTGTGCTAACACTAAACCATTTTAAGCCTTTAACAGTGTCTTATGTTTCGTTGCCCAGTCGATTCGTATATTTGTGAGAATCAATATCAGTCCTCATATGAAAATATTGAAAGAATGCATCGTACTTAATGACCGAGACTTCAAACCTTTTCTTAATTCGTGCCGAAATCATTTATAATAAAGATGAATGGGATATAAATTAATCGGATCAGTTAAGATTTCAAACAGTTCAAGTTTTTCTTTATGAAATTTAATTAATTCTTCGGAGCTTTGTGCTGAGGGGCGGGAAAATTTGTTTTTGTTTACAGCACCATTTTATAAGAGAAAAGTTACAAAATTTCCAGCGTGAATTTAACCCTTTTTACAATGATTCCAAATTATTGTTCTATATCAATGCCTACTTTATGTGCCATGTCTCCTCAAGAAGTTGGTGATCATAGCTCTCCACAACTTCCCTTGTGACTTTTAATAAATTTTGTCTTTCTGTTATTTCTCCTAAATCCTGTTCCGCCATACTCAAGCTCACTAAGTATGTAATGTGTTGTTTTCTTCTGTTTCTCTTGCCTTCAATCCGTACTGTGAGTATTAGATTTTCCAAGACTTCTTTCCTCATTATGTGCCCTAAGAATTTCAACTGTCTCTTCCTGGTGTTAATTAAAAGTTTCCTTTTCGTTTCTATTTTCTCTAAAACTTCGTCGTTTCAATTTTTATATATTAGGCAGAGTCATAAATAATTTCCGTCTTTCCTTATGAACTACATTCTTCAAAACTTAAAGTACGAATGCGCTTTATTCGGTTATATATTCATCATCTCATCATTTGTAATTACCTGTTGCCACTTATCAAGTTCTTGGATTGCGTATGTTTTGACGTGAAAAGGTTTTCAACGAACTCTTTAATCTCATTTTCATTAAAGAAAACTTTCTCCACCAGTGATCTAAAAAAAAAAGTAATAATCGGTTGCTGCAAAGTCAGGTGAATAATGGCTGATTGGGTAGAAAAGACTCCCCGAATTTCAAACTTTTCTTGTGTTATTCTTACTGTATGAGGCCTTGATTTGCCAAAAGAGAATAACTATTTTCGACCAAATACTTATGGACAGGTTTCAGCTGCTGGACATATAAATGTGCATTTAGTTTTGCATTTTAAGGACTCTAAATGAAAAATATCCCGATGATCCCACCAGATATTTTCTTTATCAGTCCATTGTTTTTGCGTTGTAGCCCATATTTCATCGTCTGTTATGATATCATAAGCCTATCATCCTAGCTAACCATTCTTTAGATAAGAATGGTTAGCAAAGATGATAGACTCGTCATTACAACTGGTTCCCCAAAACGGAAATTTCTTAAGACTCAAACTAATATTTGGTTTTCATAGAACATTTCTCTTAATACTTTCTTGTCATTTTTATTTCAGCAGCAATAAAAAAAAAAACTATTGAAGCAAAAAAAAAAAAAAACTTTTCAGAAACTATAAATTATTGAAACAATTTTCGATGACTGATGCACATCGGAATAAGAAAGACTCTGGCTGTTATTGAGTTTTGAAAGTGTAAAATCAATGAAATCTGTGATCGGTTAAAAAAATGTCTTCTATAACGACTACCATTCGTATACAATGGTGAAGAATTGGGCTGCTTAACGTAGAAGAAATGGTTGATCCCTTGAGGTGACAGAAATCTTTGTTGAAAAATACCAGTATTTGTCGACAAATAAAAACAAGATAAAAATATTATTTTCCTGGTGTCATATCATTAAGAATATTGAACTTAAAATCTTTGGAACACGACTTACATTTTTTTTAATGTATCAATTATTATTACTATTATTATCGAGGCAGATTTTTTCCCGCAGTAGGTTGCCATTCCCTTTTGCGGTAGACCAGTTGCTATCCAAGGCTATAGAATCCGGTTTGTCCCGCTATTTACCCATAGATTGTGGGGGAGAAAATAGGATTCATACCTTTCCTAAGGGTATTAGTACGTAAGTGAATACAATGGATTCTACTGGAATTCGAACTCGGCTCTCCGATTCTTCAATCCGAGCCGCTATTCATTACTCAACCGTGCATCAATGATACATGGTTTTCTAATTAAGGAGAAGTAGATTCATGCCTTTCGCAAGGGTATTTGCACATAAGTGAATGTAACAAATCCAAAGTGGAATTGGAACTCGGCTATCCGATTAACAATTCGAACCATTATCTATTACACCCTCGCACACCCAAGCTTACAGCAACTTCTCTTCCCAAGCGGTCATCCATGTAGATACTACCCAGGTTCGACGTTGCTTAACTTCTATGATCGTATGGGGTAATACTTATGATATATTCCTTATATATGTTTTGTCTTCACAAAATTTGGACATTTGCATTGATCTCGATATTTTCTTGTAACTTCCACTTTAGAAACAAAAATTGAAGAATTGAAAATATTAAAGAGCTATTAAAATATCGTGAATAGATCGCGCCGCAGGAAATCGTATGTAGAATCATCATAAAGTTTGTCATAAATACGTAAGGACCAGTCGTTGAACTTGTAAGCATCGTCGGAAGAGACGAGCCGCCGTCAGGACGGCCTGTAGAAGAAACCTTTGTTGAAAAATAAACATATTCTTTTCATACTGTCATGTCTTTAAGAATGTTTGGGCTCCAATCTTTCCAAACACCCTTTGCAATCGGAAATACATCACAATAATGTCAAACTCTCCGGTATATAATTCGCGTATTTTCGTGTGTCTACCACTGGGTATGCAAAAGGCTGAATATGACAAAGCCAGCACTTTTGACTGAAGATGTTAATTATGACTTGGCCACAGCCCGAAGTTAACATTTTTACCCACTTCGTTCCGGCCTGATAATTGTAATTAGGCTTTGTCCTTGGACATACCAGTCGGCATGTTGACGACTGCGTGACATCGATTGTTATCGAGGAGACCAATTACTGCCTGATAGCAATCAGATTTCCTTGCGGGCATAGTTCGGTGAATGGAGTATACTAATTTATATCAAGAAATCAAAGGTTCTTTACACAGCGCTAACTCAAACATACTTATTAATCTGTAAAGGCAAAAACTTTTTTATTTATTTTTAAATACATTATCCAAAACAGCGACAAGGTCTCGTTCTCAGTATACTGTCATAAATAATTGACCAAAAGATTAATCTCACAGCTCATTAATATTTAGTTCGATCTTCCTAGGAACCGACTAGATTGGTATAAATATATTGTAATCTTTTGAACAATGTTAGGAAAATCTTAGAAGTGTCTTTGATGTTTATTCTGTTTTTCATTGATTAAATCAACATCGTCTACCAAGTGTTCTAAAAAATAGAAATCAAGATAAAACTTTTTTAAAACAGAAACTATGATCTGGAATTAGAATGAAAGCAGTGACGTCATAAAAATTCAGTCTGTGAAATTATTAAATACTAAACACTTCAGATACCCCGATGCATGGATCAGTTAACATTTAATAAAAAATTTAGTACAGCAGATAAGGAAATTGAACATAGAATTGGCTGTGCTAGACGTAGTTTCGCGCAACACCGCCACTTGCTACAAAACCAAAACATTAACCTAAGAACACGAGTCATCTTCTTAAATAACCCCGTTAGATCTAGATTTTCACATAGATGTCATGCATGGCGCTGAAAATGTTTCGAAATATTTAAACTGTTAGCTGTGTACACCGGCTTTCTCAGATTAATGATTAAGGATGGCTTTGAGCAAATGAACCTGTATGTCTTAACGAAGACCATCCGTTTTCGAATCTTGAAGGCTTGCGCCCACAGAATCACAAGCAAAAACTATGGCAAATTAGAGAAAACACATCACTTGAAGACTTTAAAGAGCAGCAACAACTGAAGTGGATAGCACACGTAATTCGAAGAGAAAATAATGACATAATCAAGATGTTAACATTTCACACCACTTCAAAGAAAATTTTAAGCTGAAAGTCCCCATCAATAATAGAAATAATAATAACTAGAGGACCCTGTTTTCATCGAAAATTGTTTTAACAGGAGGATTTTATAAATTACAACCGACAGTGGCAAGAGTTACTCGGTTAATGAATAGTAAATGTTTCCTTATAAGGAAATGCCTAATATTACACGCTCAGGCGAACATCTCACTATTCGATTCATGATTGACTTGACAGAAAAACTCCAGCGGCAGGCTGCCATTATTTTCTGAAGGTAGATTGGTTACCAAGGCCATTAGATCCAGTCTGTCTTATTTTAGCCATAACTTGTGGAGAAAAGATGGATTCATGTTTTTCTCAAGGTGAAAGTAACTCGACAGGAATTCGAACTCGGCTCTCAGATTTGTCATCCCGAACCGTTATCCATGATACCTTCCGCACATCCAAACTTACAGCACCTGGTATTCTTCCCAAGTGGGCACCCATCTAAGTACTGATCAGGTTCAACGTTGCTTACCATTACTATTATTATAATCAGTCAAATGTAGTATTTTAGTGGTCAGTTTCCTGCCTTAGAAAAAAATGAACTTCCCAAACATTTGTCATTATACTTTTTTTTTTTTTTTTTTTTTTTTTTTGATTGATAAAGAAAAGGTCATTTTTGGACAATGTATATACTGGCGGCACGGAGGAGAAGAGGCACGGTGGAGTCCTGGATAACGGCTCGGATTGAGGGATCCGAGAGCCGAATTCGAATTCCAATCGAATCCATTACATTCAATTACGTGTTAATACCTTTGAGAATGGCGCTACAGAATCACAAGCAAAAACTATTGCAAATTAGAGAAAACACATCACTTGAAAACTTTAAAGAGCAGCAACAACTGAAGTGGATAGCACACGTAATTCGAAGAGAAAATAATGACATAATCAAGAATCCTCTTCTCCCCCCCTAGCTATGGGTAAATAGCAGGACAGACCGGGTTCTACCACAGAAAGAAATGACAACCTACTGCGGGAAAAATCTGCCTCGTCAGTCATGTATCGAAAGATCGCCTAAGCGTGTATCACGCATGGCACATAACTGACTGACTGAAATACTGGCGATGTGTAGAATGGATTTATTATGAGAATTCAAAATGAGGAAACTCGTGTCTAGATCCAAAGGGAGCCTTCAATATCCCAACCCAGGGGGAACCTATTAGGTAAAAAAACAAATTTCTGTATTTGCTGCGATTTAAAGTAAATTGTTTGTTATGAATTACTGAAAGTGTGAGCAACTGGTGCCACATAATGACAGAATAAACAATTGGTTTGAACAAACAAGACAGGAAACGAAAGTTGCCAATTAATTGATTGCCAGTGCGATATATCAACTAATCATCCAAATGGTATAGGAATTTCTTCCATTTGAGGTGAATTCTTCAGATCTGCCATCTTTCCGACTATCACTTTTTCGATCTTTCAAAAAGGTTTTTTTTTTCTTGTAAGCGGTTCCAATATGTTTCAAATATAGAAACATTTGTCGAAGAATTCCAGATCAGGACTTTCTTTGGATTTTATCAAGGAGCTCAAGGTAAATAGCAAGATCACGGAACTGTATGTAGCAGCAATATTCTAAGCATGGATGAATGGTAGACATAGATATGTATAATTGATACCAGAAAGAAAAACTGCCTCGCACGACACAGTAAACCAATATATATATATATATATATATATATATATATATATATATATATATATATTTATTTAGTTGGATAGATGTGAGTTTGTGACCCTGGGTTTCACGCTTTTCTGACGAACGCTAAAGCGTGAAACCCACAGTCAAAAACTCACATCTATCAACAAATATGTTAGCTCTATCTCTGATATTGAGCGCTTTCTAATAAGTACCGCGCATATAATATATAAATAATTATATATATATATATATATTTATTTTTATATACACACACTTTTCACATTATATATATATATATATATATATATATATATATATATATATATATATAAGTATATGGTGCAGTTCAATTTACCTTACATGAATCATTCACACAAAAACAGATATAGAAGTTAATGATTTAAATTGCGAGAATAGATCTTCGCAAACAAATTTAAACAGGGATCATAACATTCATCTACTTGTTCGGGGTTAATGTACTTTATTAAATTTGTTTGCGAAGATGTATTCTCGCCATTTAAATCATTAACTTCTGTATCTGATTTTTGTATGAATGATTCATGTAATATATATATATATATATATATATATAATATATTTACAAAGTGTATATATATATATATATATATATATATATATATATATATATAAACAAGTATTTGTACAAACGTCGCTTGTCTTGACGAAAACGGTTGTACTGGTAATCAATGAGACAAAACTAATAAAACGCAATCAATGTGAATGCAATGCAATTTAAAAGTAAGTAACATGAGAGAGGACGGGATCATCTTTGAAATATTAAATAGACTGAACATTATACCGTGAAAATGTCATGTTGCGCTTCATGATACGAACATATTTGATCAATCATCGTACGTGATTTTTAACCTCGTTTAGATATTATAAATTTCTTCTTTTTTTTCGCAATAATGTTACTAAGACGCAAGGGGGTTACTCAGTGTGAGAGAATATGAGAAAAAAAAGCATTATTAAGGACAGAGAACAATAGAAGAACAGGAATTAAGACAGAAGATAACGATTCACAATGTAAACTTTTAAAGATTAAAGTAGACTGGAAAGCAAGAAGCGAGAAGAGAGTTCTACAAGCGAGGAGTGTGAGAGAAGAAACTGTTAGCATAGAACTTACGGTTACATCTAGCCATTTCAACTGTAAAATGGTGAGACCTTGCCGCCAGTCTAGTACTGCGCCTAAATTCATAAAGACTAGGTACCATAGAGAACGGTTCATTTAAAAGAATTAACATGAAAATATTTATAGAAAAGGCACAGGGAAGTTACGTTCTGGCGGTGGGAAAGTGATAGAAGCCGAGATGTCAGGTCAAGACCAATGACATTGCAGATTCTTCTTTGGATTTTATTAAAAATTTCTAAATGCATAGCAGAAGCACCAAACCAAATATAGCAGAAATATTTAATACATGGACGAATGGTCGACTTATAAATGTGTAAGATAAATTTTGTCGAAAAAAATTGACGAGCAGGACACATTGAGCCAATGTTCCTAACGGCACACCTGGCAATTGATTCAATATAATCTTTCTACTTCATGCCGGTCTAAAACTTCATATGTACTCGTTGTATGTACAACCAGTATCGAAAACGTTCTATGTACTGGTTCGACTTCACTGTCCATCTGTCAACTAGGAAATAGTTACACATATTTTTTTAAATTTATTTACATTGCTGATTATAGTAAAAGGTAAAAAAAAAACTTTAACTATCTGAATAATGCAATAATAACCGACAAAAAATGTGTTACAGAAATACGAAGTATCATAGCAATGGGGGAAATGTCTACCAGAAACTAAGCAAAGTAATAAGATTATGGAAAAATATCATTAAGAACAAAACGTACTTCTGAACTGCTGTGTAATCTCGCAGTGAATACTAAATAATTTATTAACAGATGAAGAAGAGACTAAAATCAACAGGATATCTAGGGCAATGTGTACTTCGACTTTGTTGCAACTGATGAAGACCGGATGACGCAACAGCCGAAACGTTGCAATAAAAACAACAAAGATGAGGAATTAAGTGAGGAACTCCTATTAATTATAAAAGTCCAGTCTTAAGTATAGATTTATATTTATAAAAAATATTAAAATGTTCACGGCCTCTAAACTAGGACAGTTTGTATTAGTGGATTAATGATTTGAAAATAAGATATTTAAATATAATGAAATAAACATAGTTCTTCTTACCTTTCTCTATACATTTTTTCTTTCCACTCTGCTTTTTTAAGAATATTTTCGTGTGTGATTGTAGGTAACGTGAAAAGCTGTCTGTCGAAAATTGTCGAAAGATTTTACTACACAGGCCAAACCTAATACCATTGTCTTCAGTAAAGGATGGTAAAACTCACGCTATCAGCAATAGTTTTAAATTTTATTTTCGCGAATATCTCTGACAAGAACTCTGTTGTAAGCATTGACATTTCCGTGAACGACATGCTAAAGGCCGCGTCCTTCACTTCGTCTTTCGATAGACATTTATTTTTAAAAAGAAAAAAATGGAAAGAAAGAAAGAAAGAAAGAAAAGAAAGAATCAAGCAAATCTCTGGATCTGAATCTTTCTCGAAAGGAACAAAATCGTTTGTTTATTTTGCTAAACGACAACAATGCTAGCAATAACTCAAAGGTCAACGGTAACGGGAAGAAAAAAAAATAGCAGGTCTCTTTGGCATTGGTCCTGGATTGCACGACACAATCCACTCAACTCATTATCGGTCACCTGCTGAACGGCCTTATTTGTAAAGGAAAAATCCACAAGGTTTTAAATCTTTATACTTATACCTGACGTCAGACTATTAACTTTATTGTCCAGACGTATGTCTTTTCTTGGACAAAAAAGAAATTGTAAACAAAGACGAAGAATCATTTACTGGAGAAACATTAAAAGGCATAAATAGGAATAATTCTGATTCTAGGGAAACATCAATCAAAAACTTCAAAAAAGCTTTCAGCCAATCAAATCAAGGATCGCAAGTTATTTGAAATTGACTACAAAAATAAACAGGACAGTTTTTAATCATTCTTTGTTATCCTAAAAGCCGATTGAAAATATATTTATTGATTCATTATTGGTTTTTAGTTATTATTTATTTCAAGGTTGTCAAGGCGTGACGGGAAAATGTCAGGGATAATTTGTCATTGGCCCCTTGTGGCTTTTGCTTCTAATAAGAAGTTGATTTCTGTACTCTTAAAAATAGGTTGCCTTGTGGGCATATGTGTATGCGTGCAAAAGTGTTTTAGGTATGTATGTGTGTTTGTGTTTCGTTGTACGTGTATGTATACTGGTGCGTGTGTTTATGAATGTAGGAGTGTGCGCGTGTGTGTTTGTTTCATTGTACGTGTGTGTATACGGGTGCGAGTGTTTATGAGTGTATGCATACGTGTGTTTTTCAATGTGCATATGGGTGCACATGTTTATGCGAGTATTCGTGTGTGTGTGTTTGTTTTTCGTTGTACGTGTGTGTATACGGATGCATGTGTTTATGACTGTATGGGCGTGTGTATTTATGTTTAGATGTACGCATGCGTATGCGGGTGCGTGTGTTTAGGAGTGTATGCGTATGTGTATTTGTATGTGTTTGCTTTTCGGTGTACGTGCGTGAATATGGGTGCGTGTGTTTATGAGCGTATGTGCGTGTGTATTTGTGTTTAGGCGTACGTGTGTGTAAACGGGTGCGTGTGTTTATGGGTGTATGCGTGTGTGTTTGTCTTTCGTTGTACATGTGTGTATACCGGTGCGTGTGTTGATGAGTGTATGCATGTGTGCGTTTGCGTGTGTTTGTTTTTCGGTGGTGTATGTACGGTGAAGTGTGTTTGTGATTGTGCGCATTTGTGTTTCGGTGTACATGTGTGTATATGGGTGCCTGTGTTTATAACTATATGCGTGTGTGTCTGTTTTTGTTCGCGTACGTATGTGTGTGTGGGAGGTTGTGTGCGTTTTGTGTGTGTGTATATGTGTGTGTTTCTTCGTAAACAAAGCCAACCTACTGATGCCGAGTTCAAATTCTGCTCTTTGTGTCATCTTCGCACAATTTCCTTTGAGAAACGCATGTATCTATCTCGTCTCCCCCTCCCACCGCTTCCCACTATGGGTTAAATAGCAAGGCAGACTAATCACTCTAAACATAGGTGGCATTTAGAAGAAGAAGGAATCGTTAGACGAATTATCACATAATAAGAAGGAACAGGCCATTGGAAGTATTTGAACTTAGGTAGAAGTTAATATTTTAAATAGTGATTTTTATGGTGGACAGGTCGTATCTATTTATAAGTCTGACGCAACACAGTCTTTATACCCATTACATTTAGCTATTTAGTGGATCAGTGTAAACTTAATAGATATTTTTAATAATGCAGAAGGAATGAATATCTTTGTTTTAGTTCTAATGAAAATAAAAGTAAAGTGTTTTGCTTACGAGCTGAAATTGATTTTCAATTCTAAATTTGACGCCTGTACTAACATGTTTAAATAGGTAGACAGTCAAGACTAAATAGGTAGACAAAACAATAGTCACGAAAGACGGTGCAATCCTGACTAATATTATATTATAATATTATAGCCGACCTATTAAAAACATTTCTAGCCAAAAACACTTCATTTTTAAGAAATAATTTCTTTTCATATTTTTTTTAATAAAAACATTTCGTTTTTCATATTCATATTGTCTATGCTCTTTAAAATTTGGGTTTCAACCGTATCAAACTTTCTTTCTCTTCTGGTTCTAGCTCTTTATCCTAACGCTAATCAGAAATTTCAACTACCAACCTAGAAAATTGCGTTTCCTTTCGCGCAAATAACATTGGGAAAGGCTTGAATTCGTCTCTTCTCTAGTGTCTTAGCGGCAGGATAGACTAGACTCCCTAGCCTTGGGTGATTAGAGCGTTCAAAATAAGATCAACTTAACTCACTTACCAGTTGAACTTTTTCAGTTCTAAGTATGGTGCCAATACAGACTTATCTACAATAGATAGACAAAATATTGTCAAAATAGGTAAACAAAAAATAATTACGAAAGCCTGTGCGAAATTTGTCTAATGAATACAAGTAGTCTATATTTGACCCTCCTATTGAACACCTTTCATTTATTACCCATTCCTGTTCATATTGACAGTACTTTTTAAAGTTTTGGTTTCAAACGTATCTTTCATACGCCATGTTCACTTTGGCCAGATTTACTTCATATTTACTGTGGTCAAATACACGAGAATAAAAATAACCACAAGATGGTTTTATGTAGCCAAATCTACTACGTGATTTGTCTCGCAAAGGTCAAATGGCGATAAAGTGCTGGGTCATGAAAAAATCACAGGTCAGGTGAAGGCATTTGTAAAAATCTATTTCGAACATCGATACGGGTTCTAAATTCACTATTAGTCATATTCCTTAAGTTTAGATTTTATTATCTACGTTTTAAGATTATTATGTTTTCGAATGGGGAAAGATAGAGCAAGTGCTTTTTTTTTAATCAATTCGTCCTAAGCAAAGCAATAACGCTACTAAGACGAGAGGGTATACTGGGAATGAAAGAGAATGAAAAGATTTTAGAAGGAACCAAAAACTTGATCCAGAACAAAGAACAAGAGATGAATCTCTACACTTGTCCAAAAGAACATAGAAACGAATCTATCTACTCCAACTTGAAGGGAAAGGACAAAAAAATAGTAAATAAAATTTGATAGAGACGTTAAAATTTGAGTTGAAGTAATCTTTAGAAGTAAGCGGAAACTCGATCTTAAACAGGCAACAAGCGATAAACCACTACTCCTGTTCAAGAAACCGCATTATTGTTGCTCACTGGTTATTTTTGCTCCTTGGGTATTTCCGGTCAAATTGCCATATGAATCAATGTTAGTCTTGACAGAGAGGAAATAAGCGCGTCTTGCACTTTAAAATAGTAAAAGATTGCTTCAACAATATTTAAATTTATAATGTTTAATGTAAGACAATAATAAATTCGACTGGTCTGGCAAAATAATATTGGCAGCTGTTCTTGAAAATGACCCTCAGTCAATTCTTAACTAGGGCAATGAATAGCTTGTAAATTTTAACATCTCCAAAACGAAATTGCTATAATTTAATCACAATAGAGATTTTTTGATAGTGTTGATAATGTTGATAGCTTACATAGAATAGTAACTACGTTAACTTCGAGAGAAGGTAGTAAAGGAAAGCGAGAAAAAAGGACTAATCATCAATTGTAAAAAGACAATGTATGGTCGTTAGCAAAAAGGAACTGCTCAAAATACGAACTACGAAATGAAAGTACCAAAATCATTTAATTAAAAAAATCTAAGTTCCTGAGAAGTCTTTTAACAGAGGATGTATAATAACACACAGAAATCCAAAGGCGTACTGGTAATGACAATGGTAATATTAGCCAGTAATATTAGCCGGTAATATTAGCCGGTAATATTATGCGAATGTTTTCCTAGGGTCAAGACGAAGATGAGATGACTTATTCAATCTGAAATTACCTTACATAGACGAGAAATACAAAGCTACAAAGAAACTATTGCATATAAAAAAAGATAGGTGAAGTTATTGAGAAAGAAAACTGGGGAAATTTAACACTAACAGGGTCTATATTTCTGGGATGAGCTATTGTACCTATCTACACTATTTACATTATCTGCAGTGTTGTCGTCATCTTTATTGTTTCAGACGTTGTACGCTCCGTCCTTCTTCAGATGACATACGTTGGAATTTCGAACTGAACCCTTTATTTCGTCCACCGTGATAGATTGTTTTAGTTCCCCATGCCATACCTTTTCTAGATATCTCAGTTTCAGTTATTTCCCTTTAGTAACTCAACTCTTCAACTTTTTGTTCACTGTTTTTGTATTGAACTCGCAATTCTTTGGGTCAAGTTCAACCAACGCTTTTATCTACTGGGTCATGTATCCTTGAGATATCAGTGAAGGAATTTTGGGACTTACAAACGTAATGTATCACTAACAATAATTTTTACCAGAGCTCATATTAGAACTTTGTTGTTATTGTTTGTTTTTTTTGTTTGTTTTTTGTTGTTGTTTTTTTTTGTTTTTTTTTCTCTAGCACTCTTTATTACTGGTTCCTATATTCTATTCATGTCTGTGCTTGACCGGTTTATGAGATTTTTGTGGCTTAGCATATGCGCTGATTCCTTAAGTTTCCGTATTTTCCAGTGATGTTTCTGTCTGTTATTTCAACCTCATCCCACAGAGGGCGGTGGTCTTCCTTTTCCACCCATATATGGCCAGACACGCCTGATTTTTTCTATTTCCCCTCTTGTTACGGCATTACGGTGTTCCTGCAGTCTTAGCCGAAAAGTCGTGAATATGACAATAAAGATGCGGACAACAGTCCTAACAATGGAAATAGTGTAAAGGATATTAGTATAAGGCAAAAGAAACAAGTGAAACTGCGGGTAAACTACTTGATAAGTTTGGGTGAATGGATAACAAGGAGCACAAAGACAAAAGAATGGTAAAAGGGAAAGAGTTATTGAGGACAACAAAAGACGGTAAGTAGAGGAGAGACATGATGGCCCAAGTTTGGGCACCTCGATGTAGTGTTATGGTTAGCAAACTTGTCTCGCTAGATCAATTACTACTGTGTAGTGAGTTCGATCTTCACTGGGTGTCCAATACTTTCGGCCTTGTGCCATATCTAAGCTACGCTTAGAAAATCAACATGATGGCTCAAGTTCTGAAAAACATGACACGCTTTTATTTTGGTCTTAACCGTTTTGGAAGAATAACAAAAATAATGGTATTGTCTTTGGCCAAAGCTTAGAAATAGTTAATATCGATTATTGATTAACGATCGATTATCACTAAAGACAATGTAACATAAAAAAAACGTTCAAGATAAGGGATGTGTGGGAAAATGCGTTAATTATATTTTGGAGAAGGAAATATCTCAAACCATGCTAATACTTATCTGGTATTATAGTTATAAATAAGACATGTAAAGCGCTCTTTGCTGAAACTGTCAAATATGAAATTTGTCTATAATCATAAGAATAATTGAAAGCACAGTAAATTAACCTATTAATGTCCGTTGGGTTTTTATTAAAATAAACTTTCAGTATTAGTTATAAAAATCCGCTTCTAATAATTATTTTCTACCTATAGCCCATTAATGTCCATCGTCACACTTTGGGAAAGGTATACCTCAACGGGTTGCTCTCTGGTGCCAAATAATATTGTGGAATCGTAATAAACAGTGGTTGGAAAAATCAGAAATTAGTGAAGGCGGAAAAATGAGACAATCTAATACAAATATCGTTGTGGGGGGGTCGATAAATGGAGTGATTGGGATATGATTAAATCAAGTCTTTTAAACTTCAAAGAAATGAAATAAAAAATAAATGTCTATCAGTATCTTTAAGTAAAATGCTTTTGTAAAATTAAAAATGGACAAACATGGACATACGGTCGTACAATAAGACATAATGCCAAAAGGATTAATTTTTCCCATGGGGTTTATACTTTATTGTTTTCAAAAGATAAATTTGGAAACCTAAATATATGATGAAAATGTATTTCTCATTTACCAATTTATAAAGGATAAATGATTTTAAAAATTTATAAACATTTACTAAATTATTAAAATATTTTATAAATTTTGAATCAATTTTTTTGCCAAATTCTAAATAATATAACAATAAATAGTGTAAAAAGAATCAAATAAATAAATAGTTATTATTTCTAATTCTCAAAAACAAAATAAAATGTCTTTCATATATTTGTTTTATTACAATTCTAATCGTCGCCTTTTAAAACAATGAGAAAGACTGCCGAGGAGTGAGGGAGTTAAAAAAAAAGCGGTGTCTTGGGAGAAACCGCCTTTTTGACACACTGTCTTATTGCGGACATGTTTATCCATGTTTGCCGGAAATTTTTTTCCACAAAGTCTAGCTAACTGCTAACGTTACAATATAAACAAATGCCCAACCGTGGCAAACAAAATAATCCCAGTTCTTCCTTCTCATGTAAGTTATATTTTCAATTTGTTGCACGTATCAACATTTGTATGTTCGTTTTGAAATGTTTGTAGGATTTATAGTTTCAATTAATCGAACACATAAAAGAAAGTTTGCTGTACAATCGTTTCCCACTGCAGTAGATTTCAAAATAAAAATTTCCAGCAATTTATTGAGTAGATTGATTGTGAATATGATATTTATTGCACAAAAGCCATATGGCCAAAATAGGAGGTTGGGGTACTGGTATTCAGAGTCTTATCGCTAACTTAACTATACATAATCACTGACCTGTCTTTTCACCCAAACACCTAATCTACACTACACAGTCTTTACAACAGACATCATAAAACAGTCATTTTTCTATGAAGTCCTAACTAGTCATATTAACAAAAATCATATTTGCAAGAAACAAAAGAAAAGTGAATGTTAGTATTACAAAGCCCGCCACCTAATTTTAACAATGGTAGAAACAGTTAACTACACCACCTCCAAGAAAGTGTAGGATTTTACCAGTAAAATTAGTTACTCACTCAGCCACACTCATTCACACACTATAACAAATACGAAAAGAGAAAAAGGTCATCCCACACCTACCAAAGAACTTTTTAAAAATAATTTCTACCCAAGCAAGGAGCTAATATCATTAGGACGCAAGTGTGTAATGGAAGCGAAAGAGAATGAGAAGACTTTAGTGAGCAGAAAGGACAATAAAAGAACAGGGTTCAGGAAGACAGAAGATGACATTTAAATGTTTGATGATTGTAGGTGACAGGGAAGCAAGAAATCGGAATAGAGAAGTGCGAGAAAGGTATCTATTAGAATAAAATGTCTATCACGTAATGGAAGTGAGGGTTAAACTAAAGAAAAAGGGACAAAATTTAATGTTGACCGTCAGTGGTCAAAGATTAATAAGCGAGGTTTGTAATAAGCGCCGGTGGGGATTGAAAAGTTCCCAAAATTAACAAACAGGGATAGACGTTTATCAGAGAGTGAAAATCTTACCTCAAAACGCTAACATTTAAAATTTTATTTTACCTTCCTTTTTCTGACTTCCTGTTTTTTTTGTTGTTGTTGTTGTTTTTCTTCTTTTAATTTTTCCCCTTTTCCTTCTTCTTCACCTTTTTCTTTTCTTCTCCTGTGCTTTTTCGCTCCATGAAGATGATAAACGTTTTCCTAATTCGTATACAGCACTTCATTGTCGTCTGTTGTGTAAATGCATTGTTTCTGCTTCTTCATACATTTGAAATGAGTTTTATGACGTTCGATTCTTGACTTGCTTCTTGACGTCTCGTAAATTCTCTGCATAAGTATTTATGGCTCCATAAGAATGTAAAGTAATGTACTCTAGTTTTCACGCCATTATTTATGCATAGCATATACACACTATTACTTTCAATCGACATTATCATCGATAAATTTGCTGCCATTGTTGATATCTCGATCCCGATATTTACAAATGTAGATCAGTAAGTCTGTAGCTTATCATTAGACGAATTTTTATTTAAAAATTTCAATATTACGCAAGAGAAATGATTTTCTTTCATCATTAGAAGCATTGATTTACAGGCTCTTAATTCCGAAATAAAAGGGTAGGGTGGAATAAAAGGATAGGTTTGAAAAATTCATTTAAAATTAATTTGTTTTCGGAAAAAAAAAGTATAGCTGAAATAAACAAAAGGGTTGGAATAAACAGACAGGTTGGTAAAATGAAAAATTAAATGAACGTAAAGTCTGGAATAATAGGGTAGGTTGGAGAATATTTTAAATAGCTAGGCAAGCTCATCTATTCCAGGCGCAAAAGTACTTGTTAGTACTAACTTTTCTTTTATTACTAAATTTCACTCAGTACAAGGCTCGATAGCCACTCAAGATATAGTCCTTGTTAAAATAGTAATGCTGAATAATGGATATGCAAAGAAGAGAAAGTATTAGGAAAAGAAGATTTTGAGGGTGATTAAGAAACATAATGGATTCCTGACTTGAAGAAGACAAGATCGAAGTATTCAAAGAAGCACCCACGGGGGAATGTTTTCCACAGAATAGTAGTTCTTTGGGGTGGGGAATAGTCTGAGTAAAATGTATTTACAACATCTATAAGAGTTTTAGTATTATTACGCGGACATAAATCGTATTTCCTTTCTATCTGTGGTTTGATTGATGGTTCCGTTTGGTTGAAAAAAATGTATCCATGTCATAATAGCAATAAATAAAGGCCACACCCAGACTTTCGACAAGATTGGAATATGTATCCCATAACCAATCTATAACTGAGAAAGTCTCGTTTCCTGTACGTATCTTTTCACTCTCTTCTTTTCCGTCACTTTTTTCTTTTCCTCTCCCTCTTTTGCTTGTTCGTCCCATAAAAATGTTAAAAATTTACCTAATTTATATAATGTCCTTTATTGCCTTTTGTTGTGTAAAGTCATCGTTTCTCCAACAAGCTTCCCCCCCGCACACACACACAACCAAAAGCAAATTGAAATATGTAAAGTAAAAATAGTAAATCGGGGTAGAGAATAAAGCAAATAAAAATGTCGAATAAATTTTTACAAAATATTGTCTTTTATAAAATCTCGGACATCTATATTATAAAGATCCGATTTATTTTCGTGGGTGTGTTACCTTAGAACGGAAAAAAAAACGTTACATCAAAACGAGATTTGTGAGATTTTCACAAAACCGCTCAAATATTTGTTCCCACACTCGGTACTTGGCCTTTTGGGGACGCCTCATGCTCCGGGTAATGACCTCAGCCTCCTTCCAAAGGAGAGGTACTAACTAGGAGGGCGGTTCACTGGAGCTTGAGCTAATATTAATTTCAAACTTCCCCGGCACCAGCCAGGGAAGTCTAAGACAGTATAATTTTATCATTTATATTATTTATATTTACATATAAATTATATTGTTTTAATATAAGGTCACTGAATGAAACTGTAAATGGAATTCTACGTAATGAGTAGTATTAATACTATTCTAGAACCATTTACTTTATATTTGTAAATTCTACGATATCTGAATAATATAAGTAGCACATGAGCTATACCTGCAAGTGTCAGGATACTGACATGGACGCAGGCCAAAATCCTTAGGTTTCATAAAAATTATGGTACTTTCAAATTTGATAGACTGTTATCGGAAGGAAATTGATTTTGTCATAATAATAATAATAACAATAAGAAGAAGAAGAAGAAGAAGAAGAAGAAGAAGTAAGTGGAAAGTCCGCTTGTGACTTTCTTCTTACTTTCCTCCTCTTCTATCTTTATTTATTTTTTCTTTCTTCTCCCTTCTCGATATATATTTCATTCTATGGCTTTCAGTGTATAGACCTAGATGCCTCGGGATTGGATCATGATTAGTGAGCTAGACTGGTTAATTATGAGTAATCAGTTCGATTTTCGAAAGAAAACTATATATATATATATATATATATATATATATATATATTCTATAAATCGACATGAGTCTATTGACATCTGATTGCTCGAATCCAGAATTTTTCATCGGAATGCTTGTCAGGGTCAGATGTTCGATAAATCAATTGAAATTATTATCAGATATAATATTTATACTGCTCAGAACAAAAGCTAATCCTAATAAATTTTAAATACATACCAAGTTAAGAGTTTTATTAATAAGTTAGCGACATTTAAATTTAGAACTAGTTAAAATGTTGTTTTAACATCACTATATAAAATATATACATACTAACCTACAGAAATATATAGAGACATATATATGTTTTTTTATCCTTTATATATATGTTTATATATATATATGTGTGTGTGTATATAATTTCATCTTTATTGCAAATTTATATATATATATATATATATATATATATATATATATACATACATACATACACACTACAGATCAAAAAGTTTGAAGCCACCCACAGAATTAGCATGAGATGAACTTGACCGAAGAGTAAAAAAATGAAAAAGACCTTTTAATGTCATTGAAAAAGAATGGAATCAATTATCAAACTTATACTTCGAGAAACTTTTGCAATGAATGCCAAAAGTTTTTTGCTGCAGTAATCACTGCAAAAAGAGGATATTTTGACGAGAGCAAAATTTAATCATATTTTTCTTTTTTTATAATAAAATTTCTAATAAAAAATCATGTTTCACATTTTTTTTAATCATGTATAATAAAGTACAAAACAACTACTTTTGGAGCCAATTTAAAAAATGACCAAGGGTTGTCTCAAACTTTTGAACTGCAGTATATATATATATATATATATATATATATATATATATATATATATATATATATATATATATATATTTAAATATAACAGACAAGAAAGATTTAATTAATTTTATTTATTTTTTCCAGCATCCTTACGTTTTCCCGTTTTGTAGGAGTAAAGGAGCGTTGTCATGCCGTGGAGGTCGTGGCCATTGCGCCAATTAATTATAATGTTATATATCTTCTCCCTCTTGCTGGGTGGGGATCTTGAGCGACAGTATCGATTCGTTAATAAAGTTGCATTTTTTTTTCACAGCCGGTGATTGATAGTTGTTTTGAGTTCAGAGATAAAAGAACTTCAACACAGGTAATTTTAACTTAACTATTTTATTAACGTTGACGTATAGATCTTCTGTTTATCCATTGGGGTCGTTCTCCCTCCACTGGGGAGCAGTTCCAGACACGAAAGGTAACACGTCTACATTGTTCGATAGTCAAGAAACAACTCACTGAAAACCCTTTTTACTGTATCTATCATTCTCACACTCGTTGAGCCACTCAAAATCGACTTCCTTGTTTTGTCTTCCATCTGACCCCTAAGGTCAACCTCAGGAAATTCAAGCAGAAATGACATTCCCCCTACATTTTTAATCTGTTAAACTATTATTTAGTAGGAGTACAAAAACTGTCCATAATTTTAATTGTCCCAAATGCTTTTAGTTACTTCTTTAGCCATTTTCAAGGGAGTTCTGTTTTTGGTGTTGTTAGTTTTTACTCATGTTTCGACTGTTTAAGTTGTATTTTATTTTTGTGTTGTTTTGAATAACATCGTTCATTCCGTGCCTTCGAATGTTGAGCACGAAAGGAATTCACATGAGCAACTTTCTATTAAAAAAAAAACTTCTAACATTCCATTTTTACTAGTAATGACTAAAGAAGCGGCCAAAAGCGCTTGGAAGAATGAACGTTATGTAAGATTTCTGTACTCCTTTCTCCTAAAACCGGTAAAACGTAAAGATGCTAGAGAAACTAAATAAAAATTATATATATAATATATATATATATATATATATATATATATATATATATATATATATATATATATTATTATTATTATTATTATTTTTACTATTATTAGATGGAAATGCAGTCAAGACTTATCAAATGTAAACTCAGATTTTCGTAATTTTACAATTACTATTTGGGACTCGTGTGATTAAAAAAATACGAAACTCTGATTTACGTTCGGTAAATATTGACCATTTTTACTTCTAATAATAATTATTGCTCTAGTTTTATATTAGGCACTATATTAGGAGAAGATCTGTTTAATCTTATATACGTTAAATTTTACGTATGATATTTGCTAGTATTAATATCTAGAGTTTTTTATTATTGGTCCTGATCTGGCAGCTCGGCTTCAGACACTTTCCAACCACCGTTATGTTGCCTCTCTGTGTCTTTTCTATAAATACTTTCATGGTAATTGTGCCGATGAGCACTTCAATATGGTACCTAGAATTTTGAATTTCACTGCAATACTAGACTGGCGTCGAGATCTCATCAATTTACATTTGAGATGGAAGATGCAGCCGTAAGTTCTATGCTAACAGTTATTTTTCTTACACTTCTTGCTTGTGGAACTCCCTTTCAGCTCCATGTCTTCCAGCCAACTTTAATCTTCACAAATTTATATGCAGTGCCAATTCCTATCTACTGTCCCCCTGATTACTTTTTCCTCTGCCCTCTCATTATTAATATTTCTGTTTCTAATTTGTTCACACCCTGAAACACCTTGGTTCTTAGTGGCTTTACTGCCTTACATGGAGTGATACCGATTGAATATTATATATATATATATATATATATATATATATATATATATATATATATATATATATATATATGCGCCAGCTGGATGTTTTCCATAAAAGTTGTCTGCGTGAATTCTGTGGAGTTAAACTTTAAGATAGGACATCTAACGTAGACCTGTTTAACATGTGTAATATTGGAGGAATCGAGACTTTTCTCACACAGTCTCAGTTACGGTGGACTGGTCATGTCTTGAGAATGTCCGTTGACAGGATAACCAAGATCCTAATGTACAGCCAGTTAGATCAGGGCTACAGGAATGTAGGAAGCTCATGGCTAAGATACAAAGACAAGCTAGAGAGCAACTTGTCAGCTGTCAATATACCTCAAAACACTCTCGAGCGCTTAGCCTTGGAGATCAACGTGTTTTAGTGGACTCAGCAGTTTTCAATCTGTTTGTCTGAATCGCCTTCAAGAAGCAAGAGCAAGATCTAAAAGGTCAGCCAATCTAACAGTGATCTCATCCCGCAATCCTCAATCTTGCTCCATATGCGTCCTCCTTTGTAAATCACTAACGGGTCTTAAGTGTCACTTATAACTTACATAACTGAATCAATTAAGTTGTCAGATGCTCATACGTCGAAACCGACGGGAGAGTCCATTATATACATATATATATATATATATATATATATATATATATATATATATATATATATATATTGAACAAAATAATGGTCAATTTTATACCTAAAAGAATGACGTTTATTTCCTTCAAATCTGTTTTATTTCTGTGGGTACAAGTCTTTGTTTATATATATATATATATATATATATATATATATATATATGTGTGTGTGTGTGTGTGTGTGTGTGTGTGTGTGTGTGTGTGTGTGTGTGTGTGTGTGTTTCGGCTTTAAATAGCCCATAAGGGCTGACGTAAAAACGGTAAATCAATCAACTATTATTACAATTTTAGCCTCACTGAATAGCACACACGTACGGCCTTGCAACACACTAAGTAAAAATTAGCAAATATACATAAGAGCATTTTAATCCATTTTGTTACTATCAAGATTCCCAGGCAAGATTTACATTTATTTATAAATTCGTATAAATATGTGTATATAAGACTAAGATTCTTCTAAATAGTGAATAGATAGATAAAAATTCCAATGATTTATTTTCCGGTTTGACATTTCACAGAGTTATGGCTCCACTTATCAGGGTAAGATAACTCTATTAAATCATTAACAGATATCTATTCACTATTGTTGCTTTAATTTATTTAATTTTGAGCACTTGATTTGTAAAAATTTGTTCGCTTTGAGATCCAATAGTTTACTGACCAACGTGTTTTTTTACGAAGGCTTGAAGTGTTCGACAACGATTGCTTTCGCTGCATTCTACGATGCCGTCGAGTCGATTGCGTGCCCACGGTTACTCTACGTCGTCGCCTGAGTCTCCGTCCACCCATCCTGTCTCCAATGGTTCGGGCACGCAGTTCGACGCCCAGAGGGAGAGCTCATCCGCGATGTACTTCTCCCTCCTTCTCTTCCTGGCTGGCGAAAACGTATCGGTGGGCAGCTGAGGACGTGGGTTACCACAATAAAGGATGACCTAGCAGTACTATCGGGTCCACAAGTAGTTGGTCTTCGATGATAGTATCGCGATTGGCTCGCCATTTCGTGTGACCTGGCTCAGGATCGGCGAGCGTGGGCAGCGATGGTCCGTGATGCTGTACTTGGGGTCGGGAGGAAGCCGGTTCAACCCGACCAGGGTGAAAACCGATACAAGTCAAGTCAAAGTGTTTTATTAGGCGTAAGCGGTCTTTGTTATCATTACTAGTCTGATTCACATAAGCCTGTTTTCGCTGGAGGGAAGATTTATATCTTCTGAATGATTTTTACTTTAGGCTTTGAGTTATCTAGAGAGAAAACAAAATTCAACACTTTCTGCTAACATGATTGTAATTAACATTTAATTTTAATATTAATTTATTCAAATTATTCATGGTTCTCATACGATAAGCACTACAGCAATTCACTTTTCTTATCACTGAGGAATTGTTCTGGATCAGTGGAGCTTAGACTTAATTAAGACAACAGGAATGGAACGATTTTGATCATCAAAGATTTGAAGAATTTTAATGATAGTTTTAATGTTGGGTTTCCATCTTAAAAAATGGTAAAATTTCCAAAGTTCTTTTTTTTAATGCATTCGAATATTTTCGACTTCTACGGCGATCGTTGTGAAGAATTG
>CAHIKZ030004155.1:1585000-1595000 GCA_903632075.3 Acanthosepion pharaonis | reverse complement strand
ATATATATATGATTTAAACTAAGAATCGGAATCGGACGAAATTACAAGTATATAAGGTAATTTCGAAAACTCTTATTTTGACATGTTTCTGCCAACACCAGCGACGATCGTCTGTTACATGCGCAAACGCAATTTTCAGGCAATAGAGATTGTGTTTCGGTATTAAACAGACTGTCACTGCTGCGTGTTGACCTCAATGCCCACTTTTACATTTATATTTACATATGCTCTATCCCTGATATTGATCAATTTCACCCATAAATTTGGCTTGCCTCACACACACACACACACACACACACACACACACACACACACACACACACACATATATATATATATATATATATATAAAGAAAGAACAGCAAGATATATAATCCGGTGTTCTTATAGATATTTTTATTTTTACAAAATAGTGCTTCAATGTAAATTTACAGAGCATTAATATTATAAATTAATTAATTTAAAATATGTTTTTTTTCCGCTACACAGTTCTAACCATGTTTCAAAAATGGAAGCTAAAAGTTCCATTTCATCCTCAAGCGAAAAATTCGCTTGAGGGTGATTTCATGAAATGGAACTAATGTCTTTGATTTAATCACAAAATTAAATTCGGGGCTTTTAGCTTCCATTTTTGAAACATGGTTAGAACTGTGTAGCGAAAAAACATATTTTAAATCAATTAATTTAATATATATATATATATATATATATATATATATATATATATATATATATATATAAGTGGAAACTTCTCGTCCCTACCAACCACTTCCCAAATTATGACGAAATCGAGAAATGTCAAATTTCTTTTAATTCCTAACTGGTCCATTTGAAAATTTTCAGGACCCACTTGTGGAAATAAATACATATAAATATTTAATTTCTCTCTCTCTCTCTCTCTCTCTCTCTCTCACACACACACACACACACACACACACACACATATATATATATATATATATATATAGATAGATAGATAGATAGATAGATAAATACATAAACAGGAAAATGACATAAAACAATACTCCTGTTTCCCCCACAGAGTAGACCAAAGAAAGATTAATTGCAGTCTATACTTAAAATACGCTCTACAATCGATTAGCGAGACTTTCAGAATCCATTTAATGTGATGCCTTAACTCTTCATTTAACATGACTTTTCGACAGGCACATCATTCAGGACAACTGCACTGATAGCATTAAACGTTACGGGCGACGAGAGAAACCTGGTCACTAATATCAACCTTCCAAACTTGGAGTGACTTAATTTAGTTGTAGACCAATTTCCTGACTTAAGAGGCGGACAAAAATAGTAAGACATTTTGAAAGCTTTCTTTCCTTGTCTCACTTCCAAAAGTAACTCACAAAGTGGTTGGTTTGGAACGCAATTATTTGCACTTAAATCCAGCCATTTATCAATAGAAATTTTAATAAATAATTTTGTTTGTTACAATACTGCGTGGGAAAAGAGAAAAAACACATCCGAATGCTGATTTCCGACCTGTTTGTTATCTGAGCTTGAACAGGGATATTAGAAATTATATGAAATACGCAACTACGTTGGTCAAGAAGAACGTGTATATATATATATAAAACTCACTATCAATCTCATTCTTCCTCTCTCTCTCTCTCTCTCTCTCTCTCTCTCTATCTATCTATATCTATATATATATATATATATATATATATATATATATATATAAGAATCTGTCTGAGTGGAACTTACTTCTTACTAATGGAATACGAAGGGAATAAGGATGATTCGTCCCAGTGTAAGTGTCATGGCGGGTCATTGATCTGAAGGTTTGAACTGGAGGAATGTAACTCGTTAGAAAATTTGCCGTAAAGAACCTAGAGGCTTACAAAATTGCGTCATTATATGTAATGTTCTGAAAATGCATTTATCCATAATAGCGTTCGAGTGTATATGATAGATACATGTGAGCAGACTGATAGATAGATAGATAGATAGATAGATAGATAGATAGATAGATAGATAGATAGATGTTAACAGTGTGATTATCCATACAAGGAAGCTTTGGCGTTCAGTGACTGGACATATAGTGCTGCTGTCAGTTGAAAGTTATAAAGCTTTTCTTTTAAATCAGTTTTTCAGAAAAATAGGCTTCGTATGTTTACTAATTGTTACCGATCTTTCTAGTTCTGATAGGACTTTCTTACCAAACCTTTTGTTTCATGTAATATGGAACGTGAACCACTTGATTATATTATTATGTTCCATTCCATTTACATGTGTGTTATAGTGGAACACACCTATTCTATAGTTAATAGACTCTCCCACCTATAATAAGTAGGCGTAGTAAGAGTAACGAGTCAGTCGCTCAATGGGTCGGTCAGTCAGTCGATGCCAGACGACCGTTAGTCGGATACTCAAGTATCAGCGACCACAACTAGATTCTCTGCATCATTACCTATTATAATCAAGTTCCTAACGTTTTGTACGTCGAACCTATTTTAGGACCGACTTAGTACAAATACAAGCCTCCACTGTGAAATCACTCCATAACAATTTGTTACTCATTTTTGTTACTGTTGCTTTTGGAAGTCTCCGAGTGATAGTTGTTTAGTGATCCTGTTACGCCAGATCTGTTGAAAGGGTGTCTTACTTACGATCTATAGGATTCAATCGCTTGAAGCCATTTCTAATCATTGATGCTAGAAAATGTTTGTACATAGCTGACAGTTTAGACATTTCTGAACGAGCTAGATGCCATACATGACATCCACATGAGAGTCTAAACCTGACGAGGCTATTTAAGAACATGACTCGAGTTCATAAGTGTAGGTATTACATATTTTACAAGTACACGAATGTATTGCTTGTGCTAATGAAAAGAAGAAATGTAAAATAAAAATTATCGATCTCGTGAACTTAAAATCTATGATACCCACGCAGCAAAAAATATTTCTCTGAAAAGCGAAAAAAATTGGTAATTATCTGAAAGTCAGTGGGTAGTACAAGCGTTAAATCTCAGCATTCAAAATTCGTTTTTTTTCATGGCCAAGCTCTCTTCTCTTTTATGTGCTGTGACGTAGGCGATCATGGCTCTCCACTTCCTCCTATCCCTTTTAATTCTTAATGTTTTGTCCTTTTTCTACTTCACCCAAACTCTGTTCTGTTTTCGACTTGCTTATGCCTGCTAGGTATGTTACGCATTGCTTTCCCTTGTCTCTCTTTCCTCTATCCACCCTGTGAGTATCCGATTCTCCAAGCCTTCCTTTCTTATTACGAGTCCCAGAAATTTCAGCTGCCTCTTCCTGATGTTAAGTATAAGCTTCCTCCTTGTTTGCATCCCCTCCAAAACCTCATCGTTGCTCACATGTTCGGTCCTAGATATCCTTAGCATCCTTCTGTAGAACCATATCTCTGTTGCCTCTGTTGTCGCTTCATTTTTTAAGAGACCCCCCCACCTACATTGGCTGTCGTAAAAGAGGACATATATCACGTAGCAGTTCAGTACTCTTTTCTTTGTTACCAACGAAATCCTCTTGTCTTGTAATATTCTGCCTAGCTTTTGGAATGCGTCTTTGGCCATTCCAATATGTCTTCGGATCTCAGCGTCGCACATTCCGTCTTCTGTCACAACACTTCCCAGATATTTAAGTGTCTGCACTTGCTTGATTTTAGTGTCCCCGATCTTTAAATCGCATTTCGAGCTCATCTTTTTGCTGATGACCCTGCATTCTGTCTTCTTGTAGTTTATGCTTAGTCCCTTCTTCTCGCTCTCCTTCGCTACCTTCTGTAGGAGGTTTTGTAATTTCCTTTCCGTATCTGCAAGCTCACTGACCTAATAAAAGGGAAAATGCACAACTGTATCACACATCATTCATCTTTTTAAGTAAATAGAGCGAGAAACGCAAAAAGTTTGTCTGATAAGCAATGCGCAGTAAATCCTTTACATTATTAATAACTACCCATGAAAATTTCACAGTTTTCCTATTTTAATTTTAAAAGCTGTAAGACAATTAAATATACGTAGAAATTCCCCCATTGTATCGTTAAATATTTGAGCTTAGAAACTTTGACAAAATATTGCAATAACAATCATAAATATGAATGCTGATCGATATTCTAAGAAGTAAAGGGGGTACAAGTGAAATGATTTGGAATTAGCGACGTTTTCCATTCCAGGTGTTAAACATTTCTATCTTCCCTCTTTCTTTCTTTCTTTCTTTCTTTCTTTCTTTCTTTCTTTCTTTCACTATAACCAAGTAGCCTCTTTGATATGTCTTTTCCGTCTTTCTGCGCGATCAAAAAGGAATAGTCCATTATTTATTAGGTATTGGCAAGAGACATTAAACACTTCTATTTTCATTCCTTCTTTCTTCATTTCTTTCTTTCGTTTTCTCACTGAAATCAAATAGTGCCTCTGATATGTTTTTTCAACCTTTATAAGCAATAAAAAACGGAATAGTCCATTATTTATTAGCTATTGGCGTGGCGTATCGGTCGAGACAAGGGAAAGACAAGCAGAATTATAATAATATAGTCTGGGTAATAGATTATCTAGATATAAATATATTTTTGTCATTTTCAATGACTTCACAAGATCGGTTTCTCAAACGTGTTTCTGTGGATGAGTGAAGAACAAGAACAATGGTGGATGGTAAAGGGTTAAAAGAAGAACAACATTTAAGATGCTGTTTAAAGACATAATCACCTACGCCTTGAATAGATACAGCATATGAAAGGCGATGAAGAATTCTGAGTAATATTCAAATTCACATTCTCGTTAAAGATATTTTGCTCCTAAAAATACTTATGAAGAAAGGATCGAATATTTTTCTACTGTCAAGTCATAAAAACAGCAACAACTCTTAATAGGCAAAGTAAAAAAGAAATGAAAAAAAAATGGGACATTTACAATAAATTGCTCCTTTTATATTTATGGTCCAGACATACTAGAAATTGGCAGAGAAATAAAAAAAAAATCATATTTACAAATGGTGGCCTGATTTCCGATTTTTCGACTTTACGTTAGTAATGAAGCAGTATGTATTCAGTTGTCATCAAACTTTAAAATGTTTATTTTTCCCTGTGTGAGCAATGCTGTCCAGGATCTAACGATGTTGTACAATATTTCTACTAATACTTTGATAGCTGTATTCACTCAGCGCGTGCGTTAATATCGCCCAGTTTTTAATTTCGTCTTTTAAAAAGTATAAAAATACAGCAACATTTCGTTGGAAGCATAGAGAAGAATGGTCAGCTGTTATGTAATATAACTCCTCCGATATAGCAGTGAATGTTGGTCAGTTTCCTCACAGAAAAAGAGGGGACTTGGAACAACAGAGATGTACAAAAGGATGCTGAGAATACCATAGGCAGAACATGTGAGCAACGAGGAAGTTTTAAAGAGAATGGGAACGAAAAGGACACCTGTGCTTAAGGAAATATGAAGAGGAAAGATGGCTCGAAGCACCTGACACTCACAAGACCTGCTCCGCCATATATCTAGCTAGGTAGGTTATACGTTGTGGAACAGAGAAAAGCATTGAATAAAATCTACCTATCGTTTAAATGGGGGACAAGACAGGAACTGGGAGACATAGTAAGGGTATAAACAATTCTTAGAGTTACAAAGGATAGGAAGTTCTGAAGAGCCATGATCGCTAATGTCCTGAAGGGACACGGCATATAAAAAATAAAAACCTATACTTCTTTTTCTCTTGTATTTCGATCATATTTTGGACGAACGGTACAAACAGGAAAAATGGCGACTATTATACGATTCTTGGGACTCTGATTTTCTTCATTTTACGCTAAGATGTAATATCAGTCTGGCTATATGACAGTGGATGTGGGACAATATCCTCATAGATGAAAAAAGGACTTGAGGCAATAGAAATGTGGTTCTATAGAAGGATGCTGAGAATACCTTGCACTGAACATGTGAGCAATGACGAAGTTTAAGAGAAAATGGAAACAAAAAGGACACTTGTATTTAGAATTATAAAGAGAGAATTGATATTTGAAGGCAAGAGAGACACAGGAAAGCAGCAAGTTACGTACTTAACCAGCTTTTGTAAATGGATGACAGTTCAATGAATGGGAAGGATGATAAAAAGACAAACGTTGCCAAGAGCTAAAAAAGGATAGGAAATTGTGGAGAGCCATATTCGCTCATATAAAGGAGCAAGGAAGATAATAGAAAATTTGACACTCACAGGACATATTGAAGTCGAGAGAGAAAAACAGCGGTGAATATTGGACAATTTTCTCACAGATGAAGAACAGACATGAGGCAATAGATGTGGTTCTACAGAAGGATGCTGAGAACACTATGGATCGAACATGTGTTGCAATGACGAAGTTTTAGAGAAAATAGGAATAAAATGGACACTTAAACTTAACATCAGGAAAAGGCACTTGAAATTTCTCGGTCACATAATGAGGAAAGAGGACTTGGAAAAATGAAATTTGCATGGCAAATTGAAGATAAGAGAAACAGAAGAAAACAACGTATAACTTACCTAGATAGATGGCGGAGCAAGTTTTGGGAGAGATCATAAAAAGCCAAAATTTATTAATGGCTACAAAGCACAGGAAATTGTAAAGAGACATGATCGCCAACGTACAAAAGGAACACAACACATAAGAAAAGAAGACGGTAGCAATAGGAATTAAATTGTCATCAAACTGTATAGTACAAGGTATCCCCCCAAAATTGATATAATTTAAAAATATGAATATCTGAGTGTCCCAGGCAAATCAAAATTCAAACAAGATATTCAAAGGGATGTAGTTTTTATAACTGATTTCACAAAGCTTCACAAATGTTCAATATGAGCAACACCTGTGATATGACACATGCCAAGTCGGTAGTCCAGTTCCTGCCAAACACGTTGTAGCATGTTTTGCGTAACACTCTCCAGCAACCTCAGTGATTCTCTGCTTAAGTTTCTCTAGGCTTGTAGGAAAAGGAAGGCTATAGATCGGTCCTTTCACATAACCCCATAGATAAAAATCACAAGGTGCCATTTCAACAGCACATTGTCATTATCACTGGCATACTGGATCCATCTTTCTGGTAGATTCTCATTGAGATAAGTCCAGACAATCAGCTTCCAGTGGTGTGAAGCCTCATCCTGTTAAAAAATGAAGTGTTCACATTCATCTTAGATTTTAAACAGTTTGTTAAAATTTGAGATCATTTGAGCAAGAATTGGCTATGTTATTAAACTACAAAATAATGTTTTTTGGGGGTTTTGGGGTTTGTTTTTTTTTTGTTTTGTTTTGTTTTTGGGGGGGAGAGGCACCCTGTAATAACACGCTCTCCTCTTTATCCCCCTGTTTTGATCGTATTTCGAAATCTCTTTACAGTCACAAGCAAGCAGATAAAATAAGTGTATACACCAGTGTCCACTAAATCTTCAGTCTCGATAATGATCACAAATCTTTTTTGATTGGTATTACCCCATACACACAGCAATAAAGCCATTAAAACACAAGGTTACAGACTGTGGAAGAAGTAGCAACAGATACATTAATAATGAGTGGAAAGAGAAAAGTGAAATCAGGAGAACAGTAGAGAGGGATTGCATTTAAATGCTTGCAGATTAAAGTTGCCTGGAAAGCATGGAGTCATAAGAGCGAAAAGTGCGAGAAAAGAAACTGTTAGCATAGAATATACGGCTATATCTAGCCAACTCAACTGTAAATTGATGAGACCTCATCGCCAATCTAGTACTGCACTTAAATTCAAAAAGTCTAGGTACCATAGCGAATGGCTCATCTGAACAATTACCATGAAAGTATTTATAGAAAAGACACAGAGAGGCAACATTACAGCGGTAGGAAAGTGACTGAACCCGAGCCGTCAGGTCAGGACCAATAATATTGTTGATTCTTCTTTGGATCTTATCAAGGAGCTCAGGCTAAATAGCGGAGACACCGAACCATATGTGGTCGGAATATTATAAGCATGAAAGAATGGTAGACATAGATATCTAAGATAGATTCTGGATAGAAAAATTGTCTCGCACGACACAGTGAATCAACTTTCTTAGCATTTGACCTAGCAGTGGATTCAATATAGTCTTTCTAATTCATTTCACCTGAGAACATGAGCCCGTTCTGCATCTTTTTATTGCATTTGTAAATCTCATTACTGTATCTTATAAACAGGTAAGTTCATTTGCTGCAAAAAAGAAGAGGAGGAGGACTATTAACTTAAAGGAGAAAGTAAAAAAACGAGGTCATTTTCGACTCTGAATTTTTATTCGCTTTATGAAGAGCATCTGTAACGTGTTTTTGAAGAAAATATTCGTAATGTAAAAATTCGTTCATTGACCGATAATTGTGAATTAGCTAGATGTACTAAAAATAAAGAATTGTTTACGGTCAGGCAAAATATGGTTGTTCAAAGTAAACCTATTTAATGCAGGTACATGTCTATACAAGTACTTTATTGATATCGAAGCAGCTTTCGAGTCTGTGTGTTGATGAATGAAAGTATGTGATTGTGCTTATGTACCTTGTACTTGTCTAAACAAGCGCTTGTTTCGCTACAAACTTTAATCTAAGCAATTAGTTTATTGTTCTGTTATTTCTATAGTTAAACCGGCTGCATTTCGTCACATTTTAAGCACCAGGCCTTATCATAATCACCATTGTTGCTGTTATTATCAATACATACAATCTCATTCTCTCTCTCTCTCTCTATATATATATATATATATATATATATATATATATATAGAGAGAGAGAGAGAGAGAGAGAGGAGAGGATCTATATAAGTAGACATTGAAGTTAACACCCAGCGGTGACAGTCTGTTTCATGCTTATACGCAATCGACAGGGCATTTTTATTTTTACATTTGGTCTATCCCTGATACTGAGCACTTTAATCCATAAATATAGCATACCTTAAAACTATATTTTATCATATATATATATATATAGATAGATAGATAGATAGATAGATAGATAGATAATAGTGGCTGTCTTCTCGTATCCGAGGATGCACGTCTACTGAAACGGCTAGCTAATCCCAGCCTGCTCAGCCACATTTTGTGTTTGTTCAACACACACAGAGAGGCTACTTTTGGTTTATACTACAACTATTCTGAGCGGACCTTAGCTACAGTTTCTGGAAGAGAGCGCGTTATCTAGCGTGATCATCAGCCTGAACAAGGCCAGCACGCTAAAACCCTCAGTCACGATGACTTGTGTTTTGGTACTAGCACAACGTGTGTATATATATATATATATATATATATATATATATATATATATATATATATATATAGTCCGTCTGAAGTTATTGTGTAAATCGCAGAAACCTCAATAATTCGAATTTGCTTTCGAAATGTTCTTTTTTTTTTTAAATCAGTTTCGAAGATGAAATTATATGAAGGCAGCAAACAATATGACAGCAAAACAGACCTATGGAAAAAATTAAAACCACCTTATTTGAAATTGAACCTGCTGAAGTAAAAGGTTTAACAAAATCAATGGATTACTGGCCAGATTACTGGCTGTTATTGAGAAAAGGTTAACTATATTAAGACGTAAATCTTTCAAAGACAACATATATGTTTGTTATTTGTTCTATATGTGATCAGTTGTTGATGATTTTATTACTTGTTATTGAAGTAAAAAGTGTTTTTTTCTGGATTTGCATAATAAGTTCAGACTTATTGTTTTTATAATAAATCCAATAACTTTAATCAAACATGTTGAAACTACCTAAAGATTTAACTCAAGCTTTTTTTTTAATTAAATTAATCGCTTAAGTTTTGGCAAAATGTTTCAAAACAAATTCGAGTTATTGAGGTTTATGAGATTTGCATAATAACTTCATACGAGCTGTACACACACACACACACACACACACACACACACACACACACACACATATATATATATATATATATATATATATATAAACAAAGATGGTGTTTCGCCAGAAATACGGTGGACCAAGAAACTCTGGAAGATAACGTTTTAAAAGCGTGCAGTTAAAGTAATTAAAGT
>CAHIKZ030004155.1:1537500-1580000 GCA_903632075.3 Acanthosepion pharaonis | reverse complement strand
ACCTTTCATGTAGGTTGCTCACTACTTTCCTTCTTTTGTATTCGAAATATACTGTCAGTGTTAAAATCACCGAACCTTCCTTCTTCCGAATGTGTCTTTTCGCCACCCAATATAACCAAATACAAAAAAATCATGTTTAAATCGTGGCTGTGCATTTAAAAATTGCAGCTAGAGCTTTGTGCTTATGCATGTCAGAAGCGCATGCGCAGCAAATGATTCAAATATCCGACAGAGACTCTAAGCCCTGCTCTCAGTGCCACTTACGAAATCCTAACTACAAGAATTTTATAAGATACTTTATGAGTATTGCATGTCTACAGAAACATCCAACCCACAAAACAATAACGATTCGTAAAAAAAGGTAAACCAAAAAAATACTTAATTCTTTCCAGGCTTTATTTCTAAATTTTACCAGTTTTAATGGAATTCAAATTTAGATTCAATTTGTGAGCTATGACGGTTTCTTTAGTAAGCCCAGCATAGAAATAAATACGATATGAGAGCCGTTAATAAAGAAAGAGAATTAAATTGTGCTACAGAGTCACAAAGAACTGTACCAGATAACACAAATCACATCACTTTAGGTCTTTAACAGCAACGACAACTAAAATGGATAGCATATGTAACTCGAAGAGAAAATAATGAAATAATCAAGATGTTAACATTCCTCACTACTTTGAACAAATGTTTAGGAAGGAAATCCCCCATCAATACTGGAAAGCATGATAACAATTTGTAGACATGAGAAACCTATTTTCTTGAAAAATTGTCCAAAGACAAATTTTACAAATTTCAATCGAAAGTAATGCTAAATATTCGGTTAATGAATGTCTAATCTTTCCGTATAAGGAAACGGCTAATATTATAATTACCAATACCAGATGAATACAAGAATTGTTGTGAGTTGTCGTATTCACTGATATCTTGCAGATCAATCTTGGCAATTTTAGCGTTGTTTTAAACTTTTGCAAGTTCTTCAATTATTAAATATTTCACTATATTCGTCAAATCAGCCTTAGAACCCTGTTTTCAAACAGAAAACTTGGATATTAATCTGAAACGTAATAATTCAGGACATTTCTTCCAAATCATATCCAACCATTATATTTGTTGATATATCTGCGCAGAATGAACCACCTTTCGTTCGAACTGTGCAAATGTTTCCATCATTCAGCAAATAAAGCTTTAGATTCAAAAAATATTTATTATAGATATCGATAAACCATAAAATGGCTAATAATGTGAGGCGCGCTGAATTGTAGATGCATTTTTATTTGTGAATATCTGTTTTCGTTATTTCCATGGAAACCGAATTTAGAAAATGTTAAATATATTGTCGATATAACTGTATCAAGAGCACATTTTTGCCTTTTGAAAAAACATATGCTTATGTTTATATCTCGCTACTTTCTTTACAAAAGAAGCACAGTCCAGAAGAAAGGCGTAAAAAAGGCACTTATTGCGTCGTCGTATATGATCAATCTCCAGAGACGTGTTTATAAAATATTCGCATATATTAAAACATTAATTCTTGTCATGTGAAGCGGGGTGGTGTGGAGGTGTATGCGCATGCTCACCGGGAGACAGGCAGGCGAGCTTTCAGATGATGACGAAGAATGTATTGTAATTTATAAATAAGAAGAAAACTGACATGGCTGAACTTCTTGGTTATGGTTATTGACAGAATACAGCGGCGCCTCTGATTTTTGTGGATTGGAAGTGCTATACTAATAATACAGTTTTTATATTTGTCTGAATATGTACATTTTTATATATTTATATATTTAAGATCGAATACAAGAGATCTTATTACTTTACATAATGCACAATTGACCAACATATATACATAGTCGAGCTAAAACACAATACACATGGTCTGAAGATTGTGTTCAAGCATCAAACAGACTGTCAGCACTTGGTGCTGACCTTAATGTCCACTTTTACACACACACACACACACACACAAACTAAATCGGACTAAATTTGTTATGTTGGTGCGACTGCACATGCGCACGAATGAGGGATGTTGGGAATTTTAAATTTCAATTTTCTTTTTTTTTTAATCTAGCAGATTTCATTTATATTTTTTTTTCTTTTCTTTCCTTCAGTTTTGTTAGTAGATATTCCACAATGTGATAACAGAAGTTCTGCCAGGAATGTAGAAATGTTGTAAGAGCGAAGGCCCAAATTTACTGTGGATGACCTTACGATCAAGGCACTCTCTATATATTTTCTCCTTTGGTCAGAGTAAGATTTTTTATGTCAAAATTGTGGTCATTCTGATTATGGTAGGTGCATATGTAGTTCCACCAAGGTAACAAATTGTTATGGTAATTTACCCATGTACACATGGAATTCTCTCAACTATAAATAAGAGCAGATACTGTCTTTTAGAAGAGGGTAATTTCCAGAAGTCACCTCTGATGGTCGGACCAAATATTCTTGCTGCAACACTCTCGTTTGTATTACTGTTTTTCTGTTAATATTTGTTTAACTCAATTGCTCTCTTGTGTCTTTATTTCTGACCCTAACAAGGCCACAACTCAAATTTAGTCCGTTGAAGTCCTAAAGGGCGAAATGCGTCATATTTTTCTCCAATATTTTAATTGATAGATAAAAATATATATCGTTATCTCATATATATATATATATATATATATATATATATATATATATATATTGTCAGTTATGTACCATGCGTGATACACGCTAAGGTGATCATGCATCTTTTGATACATGACTGACGAGGCAGAGTTTTTCCCGCAGTAGTTTGCCATTTCTTTTTGCGTAGACCAGTTGCTATCCAAGGCTATAGAACCCGATCTGTCCTGCTATTTATCCATAGCTGGGGGAGAAAAAGAGGATTAATACCTTTCCCAAGGTTATTAGCACGTAAGTGAAGGTAATGGATTCGAGTGGAATTCGAACTCGTCTCTCCGATTCCTCAATCCGAGCCGCTATCTATTAAACCATTTTCACAGTAATTATAAACTAAAGCTAATTATAAGAAACCAAATAGATACATATCACCTGATGACAAAACAAATACAATGTATGTATGTGTGTGTGTGTGTAAAATTAAACTATGTCATTTGACTCGTTAATAGATGGATATTCTGAAGAATATATTACCACTTCTAAATCATTCCGATTTAGAAGTGGTAATATATTTTTCGTTATCATGAACATCATAGTTACTTACTTTAAATACAACGCTTGAAATGAACTTCCACACTTTATTCATCGAAGTTAAAGTAATATAACAATATTAAAAAACAAACAAAAAAAACGTGGTTTGTTCACCAAACACCCGGCCCAAGTTTAAGTGTTTCTGTAAAGGGGTTATATTTATAACTGTTGGATGTTGGAAAAGTGCTGAATACAATGCCATAGCGATCTACTATAGAGCTAGTGCATGACTGGACAACTGATTCAAAACAACCACACGATTGGATACGGAAAAAAAGCATTAAAAACAACTGGTCTCAGCAGACGATGAACATGTAAATAAACGAAATGTTGCTTTAAAAAAACAGGAGAACTCCTGTCTAGTGCATCACAAAAATAAATGTGATCAAACTTATCTATCTATTTCTCCCCACCTCTCTCTCTCTCTCTCTCTCTCTCTCTATCTATATATATATATATATATATATATATAGAGATAGATAGATACATACATACATACATACATACATACATACATACATATGAACAGAATCAGATAGATATGAACAGAATAAAATAGACAGATATGAACATAGATAGATAGATAGATAGATAGACATAAACATAATTAGATAGATATGAACAGAATAAGATAGATATGAACATAGATAGATAGATAGATAGATAGATAGATAGATAGATAGATATAAACATAAACATAATTAGATATGAACAGAATAAAATAGATAGATAGATAGATAGATAGATATGAACAAAAATAGATAGATAGATGCATACATGCATACATACATAGATACATACATACATATGAACAGAATCAGATAGATATGAACAGAATAAAATAGATAGATATGAACATAGATAGATAGATAGATATGAAGAGAATGGGATAGATTTAGATTGAGTTGGATTTAGATTATTATCTTTCAAAGAATACACAAATACATTTGGGTTTTATTTTTAGTCATTAGTCGACGCATCCCAACGGAAGTTGCATCAGACACAAAATAGATTTTATGCAATTCTTTCTTCAGATACAGTGACGATCTGATCTTTTCTCAAATACTGATAATGTGTATGAATCCGTATGCCGTTGTTGCGTGGGAACAACCAGTGTGCAAATATATAACCAGAATTATCTTTTTACACATCCATAGGCACATAAAGAAACAGGTACACACACAAGCACAAGTATACACACACGCACGCGCGCATTTATATATTTATTAATATAAAAGAAGATGTCTATACAAACACGTGTATCCACTAAAATAACCTTTATAGTAAGAAAAATAATGTCGGGTTGTAATGCATTAAGTTGCTTAAATTATAATATATAGGTAAAAAATGTTTTAAAAAAAGTGTAAAAACCACTTTAATTTTTTATATTCCAAAGTTGAGATATATATATATATATATATATATATATATATATATATATATATATATATAAAGACATTTTTTATGTTTATACATTCTTTTTATAGATATAAATATTTAAGCAAAGGGTCTGTTTATAATAAATAGTCTTAAACAACATCTACCGGCCTGAATGTCCGAGAAATTTTCACAGAAAATATTCGTCCCCCGACAGGATTCGAACCTGTATCCTATACGGAACCGTCATTTAGCTTGACGTGCCTTTACCGATTTGGCGACAGGGGAGCGTTCTGTTAGCAAGGTCGAATTACATATATATATATATATATATATATAGAAAAATGTGCATTTGTAATGATAATTATAGGCATATATCTACATACGAGGGTAAAATTATTTTCCACCATTCAACTTCTCTCTCATAGACGAGATATAGCAAGCTCATCTCACTGCTTCCATGGAAAGTGCTCAAACGAACTTGAGTTCTAACCTTCACCAGGTCTAACTTTCACAGCTAGGATCCGCCATGCCACTTGTCGCGAACCAACCGTATTCTCTCCATATTCCATTGATGAGAAAATCAGATCCATTCAAGCACCTTCTTCCCGCGAACCAATGATCTCTGGAACCGATTAACAAGAAAATATTTTCCAAATCACTACAATCGTAAGCAGTTCAATTCTAGGGTTAACGGTTATCTCTCCCGCCTTTCGGTATAAACTGTGCCCTTACTCTGTAATGCTCTATCACGAACGGCCCCATGGCTTTGTACAGGGTGAACCTCACTGTAAATAATAAAAAAAAGGCAAAACTAATCAGCTCTTTCGGCATAACATATATTTAGGTTTGTCAGCCTGCCTTCTGCCCAGGCGTATTTTCAGTTATTACTATTAAGGACATGTGAACAAAGTTTGAGCTTGATCACGCCAGTTTTCTTGCTTCTGTTCCAGTGTAAACATGGTCGTTTCGCTAATAGTGTGCACCAAGGAGGAACAATGAGAAGTGCTCCCAATCTGCAGAGAACATGCTACCTTGTCGTCGATAACCAGCATTTGTCATTACCATCTCTCGGGCATGCTGAATCCTCTCGACACTGGTGGAGGTTGATGGCTGCCTTGTTCCTTCTTCGTGTGGCACTTTTAAACTTCTCGACCCACTCATACGCACTTCTACCCGGTAGTGGCTTGTTGCCGAATTGTGTTCTGACCAGAGGAATCGAATCACTGCCCTTTGTTCCTCCTTGTTGCACACTGCTAGCAGAGAGGCCATGTTTACACTGTAACAGCAGCAAGAAAACTGGAGCTATCAAGCGCAAACTTCGATCACAAGACTACAATAGTACCAACATAAGCAGAAGGCAGTGTGACAAACCTAAAGATATGTTATGGAGAAATGCAAATATTTTTTTAAATTATTCTCGTATATATTTATATAGATTGCGGCAGAAATATCTTCCTTATTTTAAATTGTCATCTGTGTTGTGTTAGTGAACTTAGGCAAGTGAAAAATGGTGTCTTCATCTTGTTAATGTTTTAGTATTTTCTGTAAAGTACCATCAGTTACCCTCATGGCTTGGATCGGTGCACTCCGTCGGTTTGATTTTGAAGCTAGTTATCATAGCCAGACCTCCGGAACTATAGAAGACAACCCAGGCGCCCCCACCACCACCACATTGGTCACTCCTCGAACCTCTTTTTGATCTACATAAATCATCTGCCTAAGAATATTCTCAGATCATTTGTAAACATCTATAATGATATGTTTTTCTTAGGGCGCACCACTAAAAATCTTGATGGTCAGAGATTGGCGACTGATCTCTCATCCGATCTTACTCAAACTACCCAGTGGGTTAAAAACTGGCTGGTTACATTCAATGCCTCGAAAATCAATTCATTACATTCCTCCATCACCGTTCTGATCCCGAGCTACTATCAATCTTAATGAACGGAGGTCCTCTCGGGGAAGCACCGTGCCTCAAAAGACTCACACTCGACCTCAAGGGTAACACGTACATACGATCCATTGCTAATGATGCAAGTAAAATGGTTGGCTCCCTGTACCGATGTAAGTACTTGACCCCTCTCGCTATCCTCTATCTTTACAAGAGCCAGATGAGGCTAAAATATGGAGTACTGTTGTCATATTTTGCCGAGAGCAGTCTTGATAGTGTTCAACAGTGTTTCCTGGCCCTTTTGGATGACGAACTATTCTCCAACCTTCAACCTCTATCCCACAGCCGGGATGTGGCAAGCCTTTCGCTGCTCTACCGCTACTTCCACTTCGGACGAACTAAATTCCCTGGCCCCGGCCAAGGCAAGCCTTCACTGCAAGAACACGTCATGCCACTTACATAGTAGCGAATCATCTATATTCCCTCCATATTCCATCGGTGAGAAATAAGTTCCACTCGAACAGCTGCTTCCCATGAACCACCACCCTGTGGATCCGACTCCCAACATGTTGTTTCTCCGATCACTACAATCTTAACCTGTTGAAGGCTAGGGTTAACTGTTGTCTCCTACTCCTATGCACACAAATGGCCCCCAAACGTAACTCTCTACCTCGAGTGGCCCCCAGGCTTTGTAAAGTTTTATTTTCATTTCTTAACTTAATCCGACCAAATGACTGTTTTTGTTTTGTTTTTGCTTTTTGTTTTTTCAAATGCTTTCGGCTAATCTATTAACCATTTTCAAAGATTCCATTTGTGCTATTTTGATGGTACGTAAGTGTAAATGTTATATAAGCTGCTGAAAGCTGGGTGGCATATCTTTAATTCCCTAATACGGCCAGCATATTGTGGCCATGTTTATAATCGGTATTGTTAAGGGGGCGTTTTTATGATTATGCATTTTAGACTCTTTTTCTTCTTTTTTTTGCAGTTAGAAGTGAGTATCGTTTACAAATAAGTTACATATAGGCGTTGGTATCAGAGCTAGTGCGTCCGGGAGGGAGGTAGCTTGATTGTGGGGATAGCTTGGTTTGTGACCCTAGCTATCTTCTCAACATTTGCGTTTTTTCTAACTACATTCATATACGTTACAAATTAAACTCGGAACAACTGATTATTAAACGATTCGAAATTCTCACGGATTTTAATGTCTTTCTGGTGTACTTTCTTTTCCGTCCAAATCTTTGAATTTGTTTTCTAAATTTGTCTCGAAAAGACATAGTCTCGAAAAAAATTCTATCCACAATGTTGAACTAGAAAAGCTCAATTTGATGCTAACAACTGCTTCAAAACATTATTTAAGATGGAATTATCTATTATGACATTTCTCTAATTTTTATTTAGATACATTGTATTGTTATTTGTTTTTTTTTTAATTGTTCACCGATATTGCATATTATCCATTATTGTACATACCGTATATTTCCGCGTATAAGACGACCTTTAAATTCCCAAAACCAACATTAAAATTGGGGCGGGGTCGTCTTATACTACAATTCTAAAAAAAGGAATCTTAAATTCTGAGTGATGTTTCTCGGTAGGCTAACCTCGTTCCCGGTGGGAAAACCAATACCGTACATGAAAAGATTCACATTATCAAATACACTGATGAAAAAGTAATAAAACCATTTCTACCTTATATATTACTGGCATAACTCCATAATAAATTGCCTATTCGAAAACTAATTCCGTATCAATGAAATCAACTTGTATACATGCAAGCTCAGCTGAGAAAATGCAAACATCGAGTTATGATTGCGTTCACAGCAATGGAGTGTACTATTATCGCACTGTTATTTGCGATATTTTGTGATTGTCAGTGAAGTATAAGTAAATGGTTATTAGTGCATCAAGCTGTTTGTAACTGTTTAGATATAGGAAAAGAAGGGGGAAAAAGAAAAAGAATCCATATTCGCAAGAGATCACGTGATGAAACGTAAACAAAACAATGGCTTCCCTTTTAGGGAACATGTGTATGAAAAACATGATAGGTTTTGTTTTTTCGAATTTCTAAAAATATAGTAAGTGACAACATTTCTAATAACATCATCTTTATATAACCAATAAGCAGTTGTCTTATAATGAGGGTATAGGATAAATTTATGAAAATTTGCTCTATTTTTTGACCTCGTCTTATCTAAACGTCGCCTTAAACGCGGAAATATTCGGTAATCAGGTTACAATAAAACTTGTATTTTATATGAATACTACCTTATGAAAATGCAGATGTAATATAGTGGAGGGCCGTATCATAAATTGGGGGGGGGGTGATCCCTATCATATATTCAAGGGGAAAAATATTATACTGGCCCTGGTCGGTACTTTTTTATGCTAGGTATAATCATATATCCATATTCATATATATATATTCCCCCCCCACACACACACACACCAATATACATGTGCGAGTTATGCTGATATGTTCTCGGCCTGACCGACTCCTGAAAGTCTGAACAAACATATGAATGTAGTTTGAAATTTCTTCTTGAACTTTCCAACGCCACCATGTATGTAGGTATCTGTGTTTGTAATGATTTTTTTTCTGTTTATTAATCGTTAAAAATGTTAATAATGGTTAGAATATCGTCATAGATGTCCGCATAGATTTTATCAATATGCAATATTGTCTGCCGAACCATTATGTAAATCGATGATCGATAACATATATTATTTTGTATCAGAAAAGATTATTGATTACATGAACATGCTAACAATCTCTTCGAATTCGGCAAGCAATATAAATCGTTGTATTTTTTTTTTACTTTTCGCATTCATTTTTTATTTTTAATTTATTTATGTATCTTTATTAAGAAATAAAAATATATTAACAACCAGAAGCCCAAGAAAAATCAGTCTCCCAAGATGAATTTATTTCTGATATATATTATCTTTTAACATAGCGTAGGTGTTATTTTCAAATAGTCACACGTGGGAAAGATTGTCCTAAAGCAATATTGTTTGACATTAGTTATTAAATAGCAATTAGTGTTAAGAAAGTTCTTCCACCGTAAGAAAATTAATCTACGCCTCCCAAAGAAATCGCTATTACCAACAGAAAATAATAACTCGTGAAATATTTAATAGATTACAGTTACTATTAGTAATAGGTTACTATATATATATATATGTATATATATATATATATATATATATATATATATATATATATATATATATATATGAAAGTATCGCAAACACAAGTAAGGAGACAAACAATACTAAGAGCTGCGAAGGATAGATAGTTGTAGAGAGTCACAATCGCCCACTTCTAGTAGGGATTTGGCACATAAAATAAGAACCTATTCTTAAATAAGAACCTATCCATTCATATATATATATGGTAAATTTCCAAGAGGATAGAATCCAGGTAGAGCACAATGTCCAAGACAGAGCAGGAATATAATATAAAAGGCTCAAATACTAATATTCTATGGTTATAATTTATTACACTGGAATTGTAATCACGATTCAATTCATCAGACCTACAAATTCAAAAAGCTGATGAATTGGATCGTGATTACGATTCCAATGTATTAAATTATAACCATGGAATATAAGTGTTTGAGCCTTTTTATTTTTATTTTTATATATATATATATATATATATATATATATATATATATATATATATACCATCATCCAGAGTTGTTTTGCTGTATCATAGCTCATCAGTGTGGCTAGACATCCGATCGCTTCAAGTCAAGACCGAAACCCGACCGATATATATATATATATATATATATATATATATATATATATATATATCAACTAATATACACTTATAATATGTGTCTGTGATATATATCTGAATATATATATATATATATATATATATATATATATATATATATATATATATATTACATTCCATGATCGTTGATCGGACCCCGAACTACCACCAGTCATGATGAAGGGATGCCCTCTCGAGCAGGCACCGTACCTTGAGAGACATTTGGTCCTTAACTTCACACACGACCTCAACTGGAACTCATACATAAGATCCATCCCTAAAACTACAAATAAAATGGTCGGTCCCCTGTACCGCTCCTCATGACATACTCTACCTTGACAAGAGCCAGATCAGGCAGAAAAGGGAGTACTGGTGTTATATTTGAGAGGAAACTGCCCAGTCCCCACTTTCCAGTCTAGATAGAGATCAAAAGCGTCTCCGAGTCCTTGTGGGTGACAAATTATTTTCCACCCTCCAATTACTCTCTCTCACGGGCGGAATGTGACAAACCTCTCACTGCTCTATCGTTACTTCTATGGCATATGCTCAGACGAACTACATTCCTTCATTCCACGAGTTTTAAGCTTCACGGCTAGAACCCGCCATGCCACTTACAGTGTAGCAAACGATCCACATTCCCTACGTATTCCAGCTTCTTCCCGCAAACCACTGTTCTGTGGAACTGATTTACAAGAGGATATTTTCCCGATCTCTACAATCAAGTCTAGGGTTAACCGTTATCTTCCCCCCTTATCCATATAAACTACTCCTTAACATAACCTTCGACCTCAAGTGGTCCCCGGACATTGTACAGGGTGAACCTTACTGAAAAAAAGGAGGAAAAGTAGAAGGTAAATAAAAAAGCTAAAAGGAAGATGGTATTTTGACGGTCTCCATTTAAATAAACAAACATGCTTTTAATTTTATTTTACCGAGCTATTTCGCGGGTAAATATTTTTTATTATGACAGCAGGTTATGGTAAAAATAACAACACTCATATTTAATGCAGAAGTTTATTTATTTTCACCATCAATTGTAAAGACAATTTAAAATATTTTCTGCCATCAATTGTTAAAACAAGTTAAAATCATTTATTTATAATCAATTACTGAAAGAAATATAAGAGTCTCTAAATATTCTAAGCACTTCAGGTATAACAGTCTCTGCAAATCCCAAACTTGCCCTCGGCCATGGTTCTCTTGCCAATACACTTCAGATGCACACACTGAAGACAACAGTTACAGACCACAAAATCCATGTTCAATTCCTGCATTCTCAGCTCATACAACCTCTGCGCAGACGGGACAGGTAAAATAGCCTTTTTTTTAAAAAAAAACTGTACCATAAAATTCATAGGACTGTCTTACGAAGCAGGTTATTAAAGAAATCCACGGTGTATCTGTATGTATAGTTGCGGAGATAGATAGATAGATAGATAGATAGATAGATAGATAGATATAGATAGATAGAAATGAATTGACTGAGAATCAAAGGAGATAGATAGATAGATAGATAGATAGATAGATAGATAGATAGATAGGGAAAAGAATGAGATAGATAGATAGATAGATAGATAGATAGAAATGAATTGACTGAGAATCAAAGGAGATAGATAGATAGATAGATACGTGTACAGTTTTCATCCTGCTCACAATATATATTTACTCATTAGAGAGAAAAGTTACATCCTTTGAGGTCAAACCTAATCCTTTCCTGTGGTTCAAAAATGCATAATGAATAACCTGATTCAGCTCGACAGCCATTACACAGTTGGAGACCCCTTACGAGTCGATACATGTCTTGGCATCCATAGATATTAGTAACAGTATGTGCGTGCATATATAAGATTTATCATCTATCGATGCGTGTTTGCATATAAAAAGATACAGGTTTTACTTAGCACCTATCTTAACCCAAAGGCGGGGCATCACGAGGCGGTGTAATGGTTAGCAAGCTTGTCTCGCTAGAACAATTACGACTGAGTTATGAGTTCGATTCTTACTGGGTGCCCCATACTTTCGGTCTTGTGCCACATGTAAGCTGCGCTTGGAGAATCCCTATAAAACGCAACTTGCGTACTGCTTTGATGTATTTACTAATATTTATTAATACTAGTAGATGTGTAAAGTATCAGAAATCCCCCAAACCTAAATACTATTACATCTAGTACTACTACTACAAGATAGTAGACAATCTATATGTATAGATAAATCTCATAAGGAAGATGCAGCGTTAGGACAACAGATATGAACCTGTCTTGTTAATACTTCACAGCCAAATTGGTAAAGGCGACATCCACATCAAATGGATTCCCAGGCTATGGAATGCGTTTTCAAGTTTTGTCTTCTCTATTTCCACTACTTAAACGGTCGAAGAATGTAACAGTCTGTGTGCGTTAGGATAAAAGTCAACTCAATAAAGATGGAAGAATAACCCGTTAAAAATTAATTAAAAAAAAAAAAGATACTTGAAGCAAAAGTAAGGTGGTTTATATAGAAAGGTAATGAGAATACCATGGACCGAACATGTGAGCAACGAGGAAGACAATGGTTACAAAAAGGGCAATTATACTTACCCTCAGGAAGAGATCACTGAAATTTCTAAGGCAAATGATGAGGAAAGAGGGTTTGGAAAATTTGATACTCACAGGGCAGATTGAATGTAAGAGAGACAGAGGAAAGCAATGCATAACCTACCTGTCGGGTTTGAGCGAATGGATGGCCAAACAGTGTTCGGGAGAGATGGCAAAAAGGCAAAAAATATTAAGAGCCATTAAGGATAGGAAATTTTGGAGAATCAAGATCGCCAACGTCCTGAAGGGACATGTGACATAGAATAAGCACGTCAAATACATTCAGAAAGACATACAATATAGTGTGTATGTATGACTAGTGTAACCAATAACGGCGCAGTAAGTAAAATAAGAGCCGAGTTCAAATCACGGGTTAGTCTGCTGCGTTCACTTTCGCACTAATTTTCTTAGAGAAGGAAAATACTTAATTCCAATTTGTGAAGAAGGCAAAAGGAAACTACTCCACTATCTTTCCAAATAAGTTCACAAATGAAATGGAGAAATATGTATTGATGAGGTAAGGTATTAAAAATAAAAATACAAAGGAAATCGGAGTATAAGTAAATAAATGAATAAGTCACGTAAATGGCTCTCTTCGATTTCCTTTTTCGACAGAATTAGCATGGTTTTTGCAATGTTCTGAATCATGTCAAAGTAACGTTAGTTCATCTGATTCCCTACTTCCTTTTCCTATTATATCTTTCTATATCACACTCACTCTAATATAAAAATGACTAGCAGAGATATCCGGCGTTACCTGGTAAGTAAATGATAATGATAATAATAGCGGTTTCCCTATTAGAAAAACATTTGGCATTCATTGACCGAGCAGCCAGTACTGCTTTAGGTTGAAATTTATAAGAAAAAAAAACTTGCTGTTAACAAAAACAATTTTTGAGGAAAATAGGTTTATCCAATCCATAATCTGTTACCGCTCTTTCTAGAAGAGAAGAGCGTTTCCTTCCTAACCTTTTATTTGAAGTGGTGTGTACAGTCAGAATAGTAACTTCAAACATAATATGAGAGAAATATTATCTTTAACATATTTCTTTTTCATAAAAATGAAAAAAGTGATTATTTAAACACGAAAAAGTTTCTGGTTCATGAGAAAATTTTCTGATACCTAAAACCAAACATTTTTAGGTAGTTGGGTTCCAGTATTATAAATTATTATAAACTGTCCAGTATTATAAAGTATTAACAGTACTTTATATGATCAGTATCATAAAGTATTATCAACTGATCAGTATTATAAAGTTGCTCTGGGATCCAACTATATGACGACCAATATAGAACTTGCTATGGTAAAAGCATGGAGAAATCAGGTTGAAGCCAGTTGTGCTGAGAAACTATATTTGTGCTGAAAAACTACTTTTATGATTGTAATGGCAAATGGAAATTGAAGCCATTTGAATTCAATGACTAAGTCTGTTGAAATGATCCACCCCAAGATAGTTGCTTTGATGGCAAATTGGAGAACCTGCATAATAGCTGTACGATATTCTTATATACTCGATATCTAGTGTGACTAGCTAAACTGAGGTAGGTGCCTTCTCAGGCACATTTTTGTTTCTTCAACAAACACAAAGCCAACTTGTAGTTTATACTGCGGACTTTAATTTCTTGGCGAGAGCGCATAATCGGGGGGGTCAGAAGTTAAACAAAGCCAGCAGGGTCACGGTACTTGTGAGTTTGTATTAGCACAACTATTGTCAGCATTAGAACAGTTTCATCCTCTCAGTTTGCACTTACAAAACTTGGGTCAACCCATTGTATGATGTTCAGTAACTTCCCAATGGTGCTACACGCAGGCCGACGTTGTCAAGAAGTAATCTCTTTGACAGCTCGACCATGGTGAGATTCGAACCCGTCTCTCTTGGTTGGAACGATAAAGTTTTAACTAATCGACATCTAAAATATTTGAAAAATACTTAAAATTTTCAAACTTCAAATTTCATACATCAAAATCTTGAAATTTGACAATTTTAACGTTCTAATTGAATGATGCCGTGGTGTGTGTGAGCTAAATTCATAACTAATTTCATTTCGCTACAGGCGCCGCACAGCTTCACTTCAAGTATGGATCTAATTAAATTAAAAGCTATTTCGAAATCTTATATTTAGAATCATAAAGAGACAGTAGAAATATCTAGGAAACAACACGAATAAAAGGGGGCTTAGAAAAGTGTATGCCCACAGGACAGATTGAAGGTAAGAGGGACAGAAGTAAACAACGCATAACCCAACGAGATTGATTAAACGGATTGCGGAACAAGGTTTAGGAGAGATAACAAAAGGACAACATTTATTAAGCGATACATAGAACAGAACATTGAGGAGAGCCATAACCGACAACGCCCTGAAGGGACACGGAATATAGAATAATAATAATAATAATAATAAGAAGAAGAAGAAGAAGAAGAAGCTAGTTAAACTTGTAAATTGTGTTTTTGATAGTTTTAAAAGGTCCGCTTTTATACAATATTTTCTTGAGAAAGGCCAGTATCACATGTTAAAAATTTCAAAACTGATCTAAACCTCTTAAAGCAGGGCTATTTAAAATGATCCCAGTTAAATAGATTAACAGTTCTCTAATCAATTGCTGAGTAAATGGATGAATGAACAGGGATTGCGATTGAGAATATTGTGACAAACATTTCTTAGAGCTATGAAGGAAAGGGAAATGTGAGAAGCCATGATCGCCTACATCGTGCAAGGACATGGAACATAAAGGAATATCAATTGCTTCTGTCTGTACATCTTTATAGTAGTTTATCGTGTTAAATTCACTTGTGAGAGAAAATGATTTTGATGGATTTGAGCTGGAAGAAATAATTTGCCTTCTCAGAAATATTGCCAAGAAATTAAGCCCTATTTTTTTACACGCTTAGTGGATGGGACCTCTGTTTAATTCAATGATTTTATGTGATATTTACTACTATATCGTTCTTCAGGTGGAGAATTTTCTGGGATTTTATTACATGCACAAAATGCATGCACGAAAAGCAATTGTAACAAGTTATCTTTGAATTACCTGATGCTGTAAACTTGGATGTGCGGGTGGTGTAACGGATAATGGTTCGAAATTGGAAATCGGAGAGCCGAGTTGCAATTTCGGTTGGGTTTGTTATATTTACTTAAGCTCAAATACACTTGGGTGATGTATGATTTTCTCTTCTGTCTCTAGCTATGGGTTAATTATTAAAACTTGTATGATTAAATTATTATTATCACTCTCCACCATAAGAAAATGCTTACAATAAAAAAAATATTGTCTTGTTTCATATAATCTACAAAGGGTTGATAAGCTGTCAAAAATGAATCAATCAATTAATCAACACTTTTTTATATGGGAAAATACAGAAGCACGTGCATACCTACAAGCTATATATAAATCCACTTTTATTTACCCACATAATCACTGGTGGCACCAGTTACATATCACAAACTGTCACACTCAGAATATATATATATATATATATATATATATATATATATATATATATATATATATGCGATGTAGATGGAGGCTTAAATTTTGCACTTATATTTATATAAAAATAAACAGAAAAACAAATCCTGGACTAGACGCATAGAATATCACACTACTGCATCCCCACTGTACGTTTTACTCAAAATATACAAAGCCAACATACCTATTAGACCAACTGTGTTCGCCATCAACAGTGCCCCCCCCACACACACACACACAAATTAGCTAAAGCTATTGCAAGAATTCTTTCTTAGGCGCCAACCCAACACATATTAAATACTGTGATGACTTATTCCAGAGGATACGGAACATAAACATGGAAACATGCTCATGGCGAGCTCAGATATTAAATCATTTTACACAAACATACAAATGCCTTAACATACAAAGAAAAACTTCCTCTACCTGTCCATAAAATTCTACAACTATAAAAAATAATCATTAACCACTGTTTCTTCTCTTTCAATATATATATATATATATATATATATATATATATATATATATATATATATATATATATTGTTTAAAATAAAAAGCGTGGTTTGTATCGGAGAACGTTTGTAGATGAAGACAGTGTGGACATGGAATCAACACTGAATGGTGATTGTCAGTTTCACGCCTTAATGCTCTCTTCAGACAAAAGTCTTTGTTTGAATATTACTGGTGGCGTGAAACTCACAATCACGATGCAGTGTTGATTTCTATGTCCACACACACACACACATATATATATATATATATATATATATATATATATATATATATATATATATATATATATATATATGCGAGTGGGTATTGAAAAGTTCTCGTCCCGAACCATTTCCGAAAATCAGTCTTTTCAATCGCAAAATAATAATGAAATTCACAATCACAATGCAGTGTTGATTCCTATGTCCACTCTCTCTCTCTCTCTCTCTATATATATATATATATATATATAGAGAGAGAGAGAGAGAGACAGACAGACAGACAGACAGACAGACAGAGAGGCGGAGAGTGAGGGAGAAAGAGAATTAATATAAGTAAAAAGTTTGTTACTTAGCTGATTGATGTTACCTTCAGCATCCCGACTCCAGAGTTTCGTAGATGGACCCGTCCGTCCACTCATCAGTATCAGTAATCGATTATATGCAAGTTGATATTGAAAATTTCTCATCCCGTACCACTTTCCGAAAATCAGTATTTCAATGACCAAAATATCAGAATTGTAAATTTGGGAAGTGTGTCAAGCAAAGAACATTTCAGCTATGTATAAACATGGATACAGCTGCTGTAACCCTTTCCCTCTATCATTAAAATAAATGGATGTTCATATTTTCTGCCTAAAAAAAAATGATTTCATCACACTGGCGTTTGCCAAACAATGCCCTCATTTTAGCATACTAATCGAACACTCTTTCTCAGTTCTTGTTCATATATTTGTTATCCTTATCATCATATTGATACAGTCCATCGATTTATTGTTAAATCGATTACAGAAACTCCACTAATTAGCCAGTCAATTAGTGAGCAAACCAGAGCGACATTGTATTTCCGATTTTTTACACTAAAGTTGCAATGACTATTAAATGACTTCAAGTAACGTTACAGTTATTAATTATAATAATTATATATGATGGTTGCCACGTTGTTGTTGAGTATGACCATCACAAGGTATTTTAAGACTTCTTCTATGTGCCGTGTCGTTTCAGGACGTTGGTGATCATGACTCTCCACAATTTCCTCTCCTTTGTAGATCTTAGTGAAGTTTATATTTTTTTCTATATCACCTAATCGCTGTTCAAGCAACCATTTAATCGAGCTCGTTAGGTAGGGTATCCGCTGCTTTCCTTTGTTCCTCTTGCCTTCCTGTGAGTATCAATTTTTCCAAGCCCACTTTTCTTATTATGTGCGCTAGAAATTTCAGCTGTTTCTTTTTTATGCTACAGATAAGTGTCCTTTTTGTTTCCATTTTCTCTAAAATTTTGTCGTTGATCACGTTCAATCCATGTTATCCTCAAGATCCTTCTGTAGAACCACATTTCTTTTGCCTCGCGTCTCTTCATTTGTGATGGGATTATACAGCATTCACTGATATCACAATTCAGTATTCTTTTCTTTGTTTCTAATGAAATTTTTCTTTTTCTTAACAGTTTGCTTATCATTATATATTATATAATACCTTATATTTTGTGTATATATTAGTATTATGGTAATTTACCCACGCTCGCATGGACTCTCCCAGCTATAAATAGGAGCAGGTACTGCCTTTTGGAGAGGGAAGTTTCCAGCAGTCAGCTCTGACAGTCGGACGGAACAGTCTTGGTGTAACACTCTCGTTTGTATTCCTGTTTCTGTTAATATATTTAACTCAATTCCTCTCTTGTGTCTTTATTTCTAGCCCTAACAAGGCCACAAAAATTATCTTATACATATATATATATATATATATATATATATATATATATATATATATATATATATATATATATATATTATAAAATGAATGAATGTTGCATTAGCCCATGCTTCTGGGATCTCTTAGTGATGGGATCAATTCCATAATAATGATGCCTTCCTCCCTTTCTCATCTTTTCCTGGCCGGGTGTCGAAATGGTTTTGGTGGCGAAATGTTTTTGGTTCGCAATTAAAAGAGAGACATCAATCAAGGGGAATTTTAACTTACTACTTTATTAAACGCGTTGACGAGTACATTTTCTAACTAGCCAATAGGATAACTCTCTCGACCCCACTGAGGAGCAAGTTCCCAGAGACAAAAGTACAATTCTCTAAAAAGAAAAATAATAGTCTGTTAAACTATTTAACAGGAAGAGTGATCTGTATGGCATCGTCTAATGGTCGTGCTAACGAAGAGAATGACAAGCTGAATTACAATAAGATAGTTTCGAATATAAATTATACAAATATAAACATATCTCATCAATTTTAATAAGGAACCATATATATGCATGGAAACTGAACGAAATGCAACAAATGTCAGATATAATTCTACATACAGAGAACGATGAAGTTAGAGAGCCGCTTAGATTTCAATTTGAAATTTGAAATTTTTGACATTCGATGTATCCAGATGCCAAACTGAGCCAACTTCATTCAGTTTTCTACTGTTTTCATAGATGTTGTTTTGTAATGTGTTGTTTTGTAAAAGATCCATTTTGTGTTCATATATTACTTTATTCAAATTCCTAGACGTTTCACTTGTGCAATTCTTCGGACATGTTTTACAGACTGTTTCAGGTTTTTAGATTTTTATTAGTTTTCTGTTAATTATATCTATTATTGTTTTGAAGTAGCTGTAACAAATTTTGTATTAAGTTTGAGTCTTTTCACTGATAGACGTTATTGTATTAGCAGACAGTATTATATGCATCGTTTTATCAAGACTATTTTATTTACTTTTCTAATTCTGTGAAACCGGTGAGATTTATGACAAGCATTATATGTGAAATAATTGGCATATTGAAGGAGTTTAAAAGTATTTAAGAGTATTCTCAATGTAGATTTATTTTAATATATTATAACAATTGTTATACAGAGTGTCCTTAAAGTGTGGACGCTTAGGAAATTTCATTAACTATATTTTTAACTTCCACAGATGAAACATGGTTTTGTCGAAAGAAGAAAGAATTGATTTCTTTTTCTGGGGTATGCTAAAGGAGAAGGTGTACTCGGTGAAAATGGCAGATGCAACACACTTGATTGAACGCAAAAAGAGAGAATGTGCTAAAATTGACGGCAATGTGGAGTTGTCGCATCAAGTTCACGTGAATCTTGCAAAGCACATCAACCTTTGCATCACAAATGATTGAAATCAAATTGAAGATGTTATTTGTTAATATTCCAATTCAATAAAATGTTGTTGAAAATTTAATTTCTTGAAAATATGCATTTTAGGGATACCCTGTAGTGTATAACTATCATCATCATCATCATCATCATCATCATCATCATCAGTTCCATAACAAAGTGTAATAATAGTGTCACTACGCAGCTAAGTACCTAACCAGTTCCCTCTATACATCTGAATTGAAAGACGAATAGATATTCATTCATGTTTAGCGTGTCTTGAGCAATTCGACCTGGCGGAGTCCATCCCTCTCCTGGTTAAACCACAGTCGATGTCCTCCAACTTGAAAGCTCACATTGGTCTCAGAACATTGATTCCCTCAGAAGAGGGGATCTGCTCTGGCCATTGTCTTTTGTCTAGGAAGCCCACTGGCTGGATACATAGATATGGAACCTGACTTGCGCCATTGTGCTTGATAACTGTTGATCATACAATATGGTTCATCCGCTCTTTGACAAGACATGTTTTCAAACCTTCTGAGTGTCAAGCCACTCTCATCAATAGAAAAGCATAGCGTGGGAACCGATTGAGTTGCCGATGAGATATGTGTCAGGTTGTACTGAGTTACTTGGTACCAGTAGCTAATTTATTATTATTATTATAGTAAGTTGTAATTATTTTAATTATTATTTCATTCAACTGACTACATAAATATCGAAATAATGGAGGCGACAATAATAATTACAGCCTTATTACAATTATTGAATTACAATCAAGGATCTTCTCACAACAAAAAAAGAATTATAATGCATGTCTTATGTGGATAATCTTACCACGTGACAAGCTAATCTCTCTGATAAAAACGTTCACTTCAATTTAGTGAGTATCGCCCAAGTTTCTACTCTTCTTGAGCCACCTGTGAAATCTTTTATTAAAGACGATTAAAAAAATTGTCACGACAAAGAGGTGTGAATTCGTCCCTTTTCCAGCATTGGCAATTTAATATATATTATATAATAGCAACCCTGGAATCAGTATGAAAGAATCTTTTACCATATTTTTAAATCAAACATTTCATATCATTCATTAACAAATATGAAAGATAGTATTAATTTGCCTTCCCACGAAGGTAAAAATGGCAAAGGGTAGATTCTAAAAATTTCCAAAGGCGTCAGAACAATCCTTGATCCTTACTTTTTCAATGCCAAACATGCACTCATTGCCTATATATTTGACCTTCCCAGCAGCTCCACGATGGATAAGATGTGACACGTAATTTGTTTAACCCATTAATAACCACTGACACATTGAATGGGTTATAGGTACATATTTAATATATAATACCGGATTTTTATACTATTTACATTATTCAGACTATTGTTCTCATCTTTGTTGCCATATTTATCACAACGTTTCGGCCAATGTACGCTACGGCCTTCTTCAGGTGGTTGGAATGTCGAACTGAAACTCTTATTTCGCTCGCTGGTAGTCTGTTCTAGTTCCACGTGTCATGTCTAACGGATGTCATCAGTTATCTCCTGTTAATTCACCTCTCCAAGTTCTCACTGCCTTAACCAGGTTTTGAACTCACAACTCTTTGGGTCCTGTCACTGGATCTAACCAACGCCTTTATCCACTGTGCCATGTGTCCGTGAATAGTGTACATAATACTTCATATCAGAAGTATAGACAGATACCGGATTTTTATCGGCCCATAATTAATGGTTTTTATAAACCTATAATTAATACCGGATTTTTATTTTAATTTGCCCTTTTCTTTTATCCCACACTCATCCATCAATAATATTTCATTATTTTTTCCGTTCAAATCCTTCTGAATTTCTAACGTGAATAATGAATACTTTTTCTCTATTTTGATGTCTGTGATGAAACTATTTCATATTTTTCCTTAATTTTCTTTCATATGCTGGACTTCTACCTTAGTGAATGGATGTGAATGTAACGCCATAGAAATTTGAAGATATTTATACTTTCTTTTCTTTCTGTATAGAATGAAACTGGTGTGATTTTTTAACTATTATTATTTGATTCATTATTTTTATTCCATCTTATTTTGCCTATTAGGTGAATCATTTTCACTGTTATTATTTTCTTACTATTTTTACCTCATCTTATTATAATTGCATTTTAGATAAAGTATTTTCGGAATTATTATTTTACTTTTATATTATCCTCCATCTTATTATTGTTCATTTTTATTTGAAGTATTTTCAATATTACCATTTTGCTATTAGTTTCATTTCATCTTTAACCGTTTCATATTAGATGAAACATTCTCAGTTTTATTTTAATAGCTTCTCCCTTTTTAGATAGATCAAAACTCGTTATAAAACAGTAATTAAGAATCAAATTTCTTTATGACAATGGATAAGGTTCGAATTTGAACGTAAAAAATAAAAATATGAAATCTCTGACCAAATGATTTGCATATCATTTGAGGCAAATTGTAAAAAGCGGTTCTTTTCATTTATACACGTCTTCCTTTCAAAGTCATGAATAGTCATTTATATTAAACTAAATATGCGACATGTAAGTGGGCGTGTCCATATGTATGAGTGTATGTTTGTATCTATCTGTGAGAGGGAAAGAGAGAAAGATGAATCGAACGGACGAATCAAATCCAATGATGTTTTTTTGGACATCATTGTGTTGTGATGGCGATAATAGTCGAGGAATATATTGCCGGAAAGTCCAGGCTTTGCTTTAAATTATTTGTTTGGGGTCCAGATCGATGGAGACTATTTATCTGGCACTTCTGCTAAGTGAAAATCTACATTAAACAAAATCGAGTGCGTTCGTGTCACATTCAGCTATTGTAATCAGTGCTACCAAATATCTGTCGAACTAAGTTTAAACAATTGCGGTGCGTGAAACGACATGTCCCACTTATCCGGTTATGTCTTTTCTAAAGTTTAGTCCGAGTGACTTTCGTTTGTTTGTCATTTGAAGATAAGTATTTTTTTTTACTAATCCGCCCCACTACTAATGATGGTAGGTTTGACACAAGGGATGTAAGCATGCGTGTGATGCCAGAAAATATCCAGTTCCTTCGACACTTCCACTTTTGGAATACATCAAACATAAGGGATTCACTTTGATCGCCTCCCCTCACGTAAGTTTAATGGGGAATGTACAACCTTTGGAACTTATTTTGCTTCTTCAGGATGTATGCGATCATGGCCCACCACAACCTCCTATCCCTTGTAGCTTTTACCAACATTTGCCCCTTTGCTAAGCTTCCCAGACCCGTTCCGCCTTCTATTCACACAAGCACATTAGATATGTAGCCGGCTTCTTTACCTGCCTATTTTACCTTCAATATGTTCTGTGAGTGTCAAATTCTTCAAGCCCTTCTTCCTCATAATAAGTCTACGAAATTCCAACTGATTCTGAATATGTACCCTTTTTGGTCCCATTTTCCTTAAAAATTCTTCATTGCTTATCCACTTCGCCCATAGTAATCTCAGTAGCCTTCTGTAGAACTGCCATTTTGTTGCCTTTAATTTTTTCCTCATCTGTGAGGAGATTGTCCAGTATTCACTGTCATATATAAGAGGACTGATATTACATAAGAGTTCAGCACTCTTTTCTTTGTTTCTAACAAAATTTTCCTGTTTTCTAATACTTTGCTTAATTTTTGTAACGCCTTTCGCTATTTCAATGCCTGTTTCGGATTTCGGTGTCGCATTTTACGTCGTCCGTTAAAACACTTTCCAGATAAGCTCCTGTACTTGTTTGATTATGGTATCTCCGTTTCGTAGTTCACATCTTGGGCTTTTCTCTTGCTGACGGCGAACGAAGGCGTAGACCGGCAGTCTGAAACCGAACGAACGCGCTACTGGTGGCCGGCTGCTGATAACCATACATTCTGTCTTTTCAGTTGTTTTCCCTCGCCTTCCTTTATTTTCAAAACCTTTAGGAGTTCTTGTAGTTCTTCTTCTTTGACTGTCACCAACACAGTGTCATATTGATAAGATTTCTCACAGCAATAATAAATCCTAGTTGAGTTCTCCAGCTCTCTTATGATGACCTCACTGTAGAAGTTAAATAAATCCGGTAAGAAGACAAAACCTTGTCTTACGCTTCTTTCTGTGTTTGCGTAAGCTTTGAAACACGACTTTGGAGCAAAATCCACTTCGGAGCAAAAAAAAAATAAAGTGAAATTGTTTTTTTTAATTAATAAGATTAGCTTAGTGTGGTACTTCTCTAAAAGTATAGAGCACTTAATGAAGGTCGAAATCACTACTCATTAGATCAACCAGACTAGCTCACTAACCAACTGCGGTGATTTTGACTCTTAAAGCTCGAGTCGTGTGATCGGCGTCACCTTCCACCGCAACATCCCGGTTTTTGATTGACTGGATAATTTTCTTCTCTTATTAACGTGCTTCCGCTTTGCAGTAAAGTGGCTTTCCGCTTTGCAGTAAAGTGGCTTTCCGCAAGTCGTAAATATCGCCCTCACAATCAGCCAAGACAACAGTTTGCAATTTTGCTGAATAAGGATAATTTCTGTTCAGGTGTTAAGAGTTTATGCAGTTACCTCCGGACTCCGCATATCTTTAAGACTACATAATTACAGAATATAAAGCTTTATATTATTTTAAATCTATACCTGATTTAATTCTTAATTTATGTCAAATTAAGCGCTATATATTTTCCTCGTTGACGGATGTGACACCTTGACGAAGTTTGCGAGAGCCTGGGAGGATCCCAGCTAAGGCAAACGTGTTCAACGATGCTGGAAAGGTTGGGTCACAGGTTCCAGACGAAGATCACATGCTCGCCTACCAATACACATCGAGTCACCTCGGTAGGGTAATGGTCCATTCCTCCCCATGGTACGTGATTTCAGATATTTGTTTTCCCCGGCTTATCAATCTTTTTCCGGTTATTGAAAGCCCGAAAATATTTTTAGATTTTAAGAAGTCTTTGAAGATAATAATGATTTTTACTGATACAAGTTCTACTAATTAACACTGGGAGGATAAGAAGTAGGTGGGTGTTTTATTTTTGTTTTGTTTTTAGCGGCATATCAACCTCTATGTGTTATTTAATGCCGAAATTTAAATATTTTGTATGCAATATTATCCTTTGAGGTAATGATTTTCATGATAAAAAGTCTTACTAATTAACCCATAGGTGGGTGAGAAGAGGTGGATTCATATCTTTTCCAGGGGTATTTAAATTTAACAACCTCGAATGAAATTGGAACTCGGCTCTCCGATTTCCAATTCTAAGCTGTTATCAATTACACCACCCGCATATCCAAGCTTACACCCATTTAGGTACTGACCAATCTCGACGTTGCTTAAGTTCGGGAATCGCACGGGAATCGATGTTTCAACGTGATATGACCGTAAGCCTCCCCACCATCATGGTACGACACCTCAATCTAGCACCGGCCGTTTTTAATGGCTCACCGGATTTAAACCAAGACTGAACCGCATCGCCTACGGGTAGGGACGGTGTCACTTAATATTACAAAATAAAACGTTCAAACTCTACCCGATGAAAATCATCTCATAAACCTCGAAAATAAAAGTGAAAAAATCAAATGGACTGACATTAGGAATATAACGATTAGGAGAGAAAAACGTTGAATTGAACAACCATCACACCCTATACCACATGGTAAACGATCAAAACAGGGTAGAATTGGCTTCTTAGTCCATCAGAAGCTTAAAGGAGACGTCAAATGTTTATCTGCATCTTCTGATTGAGTAACTACAATAGTCATTAAAATTTCAAAACGATACAAACTACACTTCTACCTCTCGAGATACTAGATGATTTCTATGACGACCTCTACATAGCAGTAGAGCAGGACAATGCCCAGTTCAACATCATCATGGGCGATTTCAATGCAAAAGTTCGAAACGGAGATGAGGACTGTCTCGGTAAATTTAGTTCTGGAGACAGAAACGACCGATGCAATGATCTTGTCAATTTCTCACGGCTTCAAAATCGTGAAAGCCTTTAAAAATAAAACCATTTGTTCGGATGTTCTCTTCGCTATGGTACCTACACTTTTTGAATTTAAGCACAGTATTAGACTGGCGTCGAGATCTCATCAATTTACAGCTGAATTGGCTAGATGTAGTCGTAAGTTCGATCCTAACAGTTTCTTTTCTGACACTTCTCGCTTATGAAACACCCTTTCGGCTCCATACTTTTCAGCCAATAATCTTCAAAATTTTAAATGCAATGTCAATCGCTATCTACTGTCCTCATGATTTTTCTTTTCTCTTCCCGCTCATTATTAATGTTTCTCTTCCTAATTCTTCCACACTCTGTAACCCTTTGTGTCTTAGTGGCTTTATTGTCTTGCATTGAGTGATCTCGATTAAAAAAAATAATATAATATGAAAAAAAACGTTGTCGTAACCTAAACACCTTAACTTTCAACGAACGAAATTGACTACGTTCTACCAGGCACACACATCTTCAAACACTTGAAATTCTAAGTCATGTTAACGTTGTATTGACCATTCTGTGGTCATTACCGACGTTAATACGACTGCAAAGTTGAAAAAAATTATATCAAACGAGAAAGGCAATAGTTCTTTCACTCGAAACTAGAACATACATCCAAGAGTTTCAAATTGAACTGAAAAATTGTTACGTTGCTCTAGAAGAAAGACCAGATGTAAAGAACAATGTCATAAATGTAAATACTTAAAAAAAAACTCATATTACCATTACAAGTAGCGGCTACACAGGGGCGAAACATTTCAGAAAAAAACAACACATTCTCTCAAAACACCAAAAAACATGGAGGCAGCAGAGTTGAATAAAATCATTCAAAAGAAACAAAGAGAAGACCTCAGAAGACATGGAACAGAAACCGTACAAGAAATGATCAAATAAGACAGAGGCTTCCAAGTGGCGGAGAAAAAGTGCAATTAACGGGAGTTTTAGAAAAGGAGGGAACGCTTAACAACAAGAACCAAATCGTGGATTGAGCACGTGAATTCTACGAAGAGCTTTACTTATCAGAACGTCCTTACACAGTAGCAGACTACCAAGAATAAAACTTACAACAACACGGGTTCGTTGGCTTTGGCCATTAAAAGAGAGAAATTAGAAAGCTTAAGTACTAGGTTCAGCATTTATGGAAATAAATGGAACATAAATCTGTAGCATTGCAAAACTTGTTTATCTGCTTGTAACCCAGGTGAAATTTGTGCGCAAGTCAATGTGTAGGAAATACGTCTCATAACTGTATGGCGAGAGGCGCGAAAATTAAGTCGCTTGTTCAATTGGTGCCAATTCATCAGTCGTACTGATGAATTATTTATTTGATATTATTATGTCCACTTACTAGCCTGAGAGAGCAAGACATGGATTATGATCTATGAAAAATTAATCCGCTTTTACGTAGCGTAAATCTAACAGATAAAAGTTATTACGAGACATTTTTAATTGTCAGCTAGTTCTCTTTCTGGAAGCTCTTATTTTAATACTTAGCATCTACTACCTTTTGCTGCGTAATGAATATAAATACAGAAGTGTATGCTTCATTCGTGCCTTTGATCGAAACCTTTTCTATAAATGCTAGTTCTACAGCAGGATCCAGAGAATAACATGTACTGAACATGTGAGTAACGAGGAAGTTTTAGAGAAAATGGAAACAAACAGACCATTTATATTTAGAGTCAGAGACAATTTATATTTCTAAAGTACAAAATGAGGGAAGAAGATTTGGAAAATTTAACACTCAAGACATGCTGAAGGCAAGAGAGACAGAGGAAAGCAGCGAATAAGTTACCTAACAAGCTTGTGGAAATGTTTGGCACGACAGGGATTGAGATAAACATTGCTAATAGCTACAATGGTCAGGAGGTTGTGGTGAACCATGATCGTCCACGTCCTGAAGGGACACAGCACATAGAAGAAGAAGAAGAAGAAGAAGAAGCTGACCTCTTTTCCCAATTGACTTATACTTATCGAATTTACTCTATTTTGTCTGGATTAACTATTGCTATACCCGTCAGTTTAAAGCCGACAAGCAATTCCACTCAACTTAATCATTCATTTGATCCAATATCAATAGTAAAACTTGCCCAAAACTATTGGGACAGAATGAAATGTAAAACTTTGTCGGTTTAACAACGTCACAAAATAAAATTAACCCAGCCACTAAGTTGTAATTTATTTTACTAAATGACTAGTTTGTGGACTTCCAGCGAGGGCAAGTTTTCTATACTTTATACTTCAGGTTGGCTCTGTCTCCTGAGAAGTTTTTTTTTTCTTTTTTAGTCATTATAAACCAACATAATAAAAACTACTGTTTAAATATGCACCTTGCGACAGTTGTTAGCGACAGATGTTGTACATGTTGCTCTCATTAAGAAATATTTATCACTTAGCTAGGTTTGTATGCACAAAAATACACAGGGCTAAAAGTATATTTTGCCTTAACTGTAAAATCTGTCTCTCCAAAGTAAAAAAAAAAACTTCCGTCGATCTTAAAAGCAGTTAAGTGTCCCGTAAAACCTGATGCCAATCTGCCTCGGTGCGAAATCGCAGCAACCAGGCGATTTGACGTGTCGTCAGAGAGGCGAGCAACCGACAATTTACTCACATTGAACGCTTATTGTATTTCATTATCCACAAAAAGGTTCAAGTTTATGGATAATGGAATAAATAAAATAGATAAATAAAAAAAAATATTAATTTTTGGTTTGTCTTTTCTTTATCTTCTTTTTCTCCCTAAGCTGAATATCGTTTACTGGCGAGAATATGCGAAAATTACGCAACATTTTTTTAAATTTTTTCCACAGCAGAATGATCTTGAATTGCACGTGCAAATTCATCTTTTCACTGCTAACGTGAACACTTCATCTAGTTATTTGCATCAGGTCATTTATAAAATAAGCAGCGAGGGTGCAAAACGGTGTTTTAATGTATCGGCTTTTTTTTTAAATAAGTTTTTATGAAGTCTAAGATTAACCTTAGATACCCCATCCTGGTAGCTTTTTAAAAACAGGTTTTTATGACATCTAAGCCTATCTATATGGCAGTAAATGCTTCACTATCTCCTCACGGATGAAGAAGAGGCCTGAAGCAACAGAAATGAGATTCTGCAGGAGGAGGCTGAGAATACCATGGACCGAACATGTGAGCAACGACGATTTTCTCTAAAACTTCCTCATTACACGCATGTTCAGTCCATGGTATTCTCAGCATTCTTCTGCAAAATCACATTTTCGTTACTTCGTTTTTTTTTTTTTCATCTGTGATGAGATTGTCCAGCATTCACTGTCATATAGGAGGACCGATATTACATAAAAATTTAGTTAGAAACAAAGAAAAGAGTACTTTATACTCTTTACTTTGTTTCGGACTAATTTTTTCTATTTCTTAATACTTTGCTTAGCTTTTGGAAAGCATCATTTTAATTATCTAATGTGTGTGTTATGTAGTAAATTCTTCCCCAAATATATTGATTCTCCTGTTACGTTACCTTATTAACCATTGATCCCTTAATGATATAGGTGCAACTAACTACGAACATATAATGTATACAACACGTTTAGTACTCTTTTCGTATTGCAAAATACACCATCGTTGGAATATTCCTATATGCACGAACACATTCTTTTTTATATACTATGTGCTTTCAGAATATGGTCGATTATGGATCTCCACAACTTCTTGCTTCTTGTTGCTAGTAAATTTAACCCTTTACCGTGCCTTGTTCACGAATATACGTAAAGTTGGTTATTCACTGTTTACATTATTTTTCTTTCGTTTGACTATTTCCTGTAAGTGTTAAATTCTCCAAGCGTTCTTTTCTCGTTATGTATTCTAGAAATTTTAACTATTTTTCACTGATATTACGGACACGTTAATGTAATATTATAACCCTTCCCCATATAGTGAGTTTCGCAACGTTAAGCAAGGATAAAACACACCTACCAAGTACACCTGTTCGACATGCAAGGTTTTGCCAAATACAATCGTTGAAATAGTGAAGGTAATTGACGAAATGCGGTTAAAGAGAAAAACATTGGATAAGGAAATACAGTATCCAGTAAGTTTAAGAATAAACTCACAATGCCAATAGTCTAGTTGATTAAAGTGTTGATTCGTGAACTTGGTGTCATAGTAAATTGCCCAATACAAGGCCCAGGAGCCACTCAAGGTATAGCATTACCATGTCGACTTATATTAGCGTAGGAAAAGACAAGTGTTAAGTGTATAGAGCTGAAGCATACTTTAGAACAGACATGTCCAAAGTCCTACCCGTGGGGCCAATTACGGCCCCGGTCGAATTTCATATGACCCCCATCCTCTGCCATAGTATGTATCATTTACGAGCCGCCAGTATTGTCAATCAGTGTACTTAAAGTACACACCTAAGAAATGCAATTTCACGTTATACCAAAAGATGGCAGCAGCAATGTGTAGCTATCTTGTCAGTGTGACCCTAACGTTGGCCTTTTCCAGCCAATTTCTGAAATCACTACCTTTGAAATAAACCTGGCCTACATACTGCAGTCCAGATCTCCGTATCACCCTTCACATTAAGGCAGGTAAGTTATTTGTTTTGGTGATCTGAGATGAATAAATTCTAAAATCTAAGTGAAATAAATATGTTTTGTGTTGGTCAAAATCAGTTAAAAATAAATTTGGACACTTGAACTTCTGTCACTTTATGTTTTCTACTTCTTAATAAGATCAATGTTAGTGTTATGTACCTATTCATAGGTTTTTAACTTAAAAGTTAACAGACAACATCAATTACTGATAATATGTAATTTTTAAGATTTTCCTGGAATTTGTCTATATTTCTGAGATGAGGTATTATGTACAGTATTTACATTAGTCGGACTATTGTCCTCATCTTTGTCGCCATATTTGTCACAACCTTTCGGCCGTTGTACGCTCCGGCCTTCTTCAGGTGGTTGGAATTTCGAACTGAACCCTTTATTTCGGTCGCTGGGGTAGACTGTTCTAATTCCACGTGCCATGTTTGATGGATGTCAGTTATCAGTTATCTCCTGCTAATTTTCCCTCTGAAAGTTCTCCACTGCCTTAACTCACCTTCTTTGGGTCTGTCACTGGATCTAACCAACGCCTTTATCCACTGTGCCATGTGTCCTTGAGGACATCTGGTTATGAACTTCTGAGTATTATAAACCTAATGTTTTCAGCATCATTTTTACCAGTGCTCATATTGCAATTTTTTTTTTTTTTCTTTTGCTGTTATCATTGCATGTCTTTACCAGAGTTCATATTGCAACTTTGTTATCATTGCTTTTCTCTGGCACTCCTTATTACTGGTTCCCATATTGTATTTATTTCTATGCTTGGTCGGCTCAGGAGATTTTTGTGGCCTAGCATATGTGCTGATTCCTTAAGTTTACGAATTTTCCAATGGTGTTCCTGTCTATGATCTCAACATGATCCCACAGGGGCGGTGATCTCCCTTCTCTCTCCATATGTGGTCAGCCACGCCTGATTTTTCTACTTCCCCTCGCGTTACAGCTTTCTGGTGTTCTTGAAGCCTTACTTAATATCAGCTGAGTGCCTCTGAGGAGTCAGTATTGAATAAGGGTCTCAACTTCGCCACAACCATCAGGCGGGTGCCATACTTGGACATCATTGCCAGAGTAGAGGAGGTGGCCTTGAACATCCCTCAGGCTCAGGCGGATGAAATGAGATGGAAAGTAAGACAGGCCTTGGAGAGAGCCAAGCTGCCCAGGGCTAACATAACAAAACTGGAGAGACTGGCGATTGAATCACTACAGAGGAATGAGAACATCATCATACTACCGGCTGACAAAGGTAATGCGACTGTAGTGATGGACAAATCGGACTATACAAGAAAACTGGAAGACCTCATTAGCAATGGTAGCTACAGCATAGTAAAGAAAGATCCTACTATGAAAACGGAACGCAAACTGTCACAAATCCTAATCAAGAACAAGGATCACTTCGCACCCAAGACGTATAGGCAGTTATCGCAGCGTTACAGCAAGTTACCTCACATATACGGTCTCCCTAAGATTCACAAAGACGGTATTCCACTCAGGCCGATTGTTAGTTGCCAAGGCTCTGTGTGCCACCCTCTGAGTCGCTTCCTTGTAGATATAATTGACCCATTGATCGGAAAGTCTCCTTCATATGTCCGAAACTCCGCCCACTTCGTGGAAATAATCAAAGATGTCTCTCCAAAAATTAGCAGGAGATAACTGATAACTGACATCCATCAAACATGGCACGTGGAATTAGAACAGTCTACCCCAGCGACCGAAATAAAGGGTTCAGTTCGAAATTCCAACCACCTGAAGAAGGCCGGAGCGTACAACGGCCGAAAGGTTGTGACAAATATGGCGACAAAGATGAGGACAATAGTCCGACTAATGTAAATACAGCTTCCTGGAAGTTCTATTTTCTCAGACATATTTAACTTCAACTTATTATGGGCTTCAGACATGAGATGCTGAGTGATTTTGACCTGTGTTTAAATTTATTTGTCATTCATGTGAAGAATTGAAAATATGTTATTTGCAATAAAAATTTCCATAAGTTAATTCATTTGCATTTAATTTTAATGCTTCAAAGAATGCCAAGCAAGATGGTCGGCTCTCACACATATTCACCTCATCAAATGTGGCCCTCTTAAAAAAAAAAACTTTAGACACCGCTGCAAGGAACCTGAAACCCAATTGAATAATATTATTTAATCTGTTTTAGAAAATAGAGTTTTTTTAAGGCAATTTGCTTTATCTTTTAAATTATTTTTAAAAATAGAGCATTTAAATTCACGGCAAGCTTAGCATATTAATAATTAAAATAGATTGTATTTTCATATTTTCGATTGTTATTGAATTTAATATTATAATGAAGATTTTCATATGCATAACAGAGGATTGAATAAAAATTCGGTAATTACTTGAAGTCTAATATTCCTTTACACTTTAGAATGTGTGTGAGGATTGTAAATTTATTTTATGCCTACATATAACTAAATACAAAGTAAAATCTCAATTACAACTTAATATCGAGGCTATTTTAGCGTCATCTCTATCTATAAAAGGCGGGATGTGTGTGTGTGTGTGTGTGTGTGTGTGTGTGTGTGTGTGTTACGAATGCACGGCCGCAATTTTCGACGGATTTGCACTAAAATTTACATGCACATGCTCCAAATTAGCGGGAAGGCCAACACCGACTTTGCATTTCCCAACTCCCATCGATAGTGGAAATAATCGATTTTTTTATGCTTCTACGGCAGTTTTCATGTAGTTTGCAGCCATTTTCTACTGGCCAGAGTGAGAGCCTATAGCTGGCTGCCACGAATAGGCAGGAAGATTCTATTGGCCAGCGTGAGAGCCAACAGCTGACTGACACGAATGTTAACTAGCATGCTAGCATGCAAAAAAAAATTGATAGCTGCATTCGTCACAAGTGGGAAAAATTTAAATCTGCATGGTACTTTACTCCAGTTGGCTCATTCACTTGCTTAAACTCAACGTTGATTCTGATTCCGCAGAACTGGGTTGGGTGTGAAAAAAGTATTTGTTGTTAACATTCTTTTTTCATTCGGTTTTTCCAGTTACGAGTCCTTTTTTAAAGCTGATCGTTTTGTGTTCATTTTGTTTAGTTCTTTTTTGTAACAGATTTAATGTTTAGTATAGAGCTTAGAAAAAATTCGCGGTGTGAGATAGGCAAGAAGTAAGGCATGTAGCAACATCAGCACGGCAAAGGGCACTCTTTTAAAGGCAAGGAAGGGCAAAAATATTTTAAGTCAAGTGATAGCGATTGCTGTATGAGTCGTAGGATTTTTTAATCAAGCACGGGCAACGCCGGGCCATGCTGCTAGTTTCTACATAAATTACAATATCAGTGTTTAATTCATATCGCGTAATACATTTGCTATGATTTAATTTGATCATTTTACGTATTCTGCTACTGTATATGATTGATTAATATTTTCTACAGCTTCTTAACCCTTTGTAGGTTATTTAAAGCCAGAAAATATTTTTAGATTGTAAGAAGTTTTTTTTTTTTTTTGGAGCTGGGGATAATAATGATTTACTGATACAAATAGCAGGAGAAAACAGGTGGATTCATACCTTTACCAAGGTACTTGCTCATAAGAGAAGCTAACTCGACTGGAATTGGTACTCGGCTTTCCGATTTCCATCCGGCAGCAAGGGCTCTGATTGGAGGTTCTGCGGAGTGTCAAACCCCCTCTTAATTGCTGTTGTTCCCAGGTCCACCCTAACCCGAGGTGGTAATATCTGTCAGGGTCCCACCTATGAGCAAAAAGTGAAACCCCAAGCAAAACAAAAAAACACTATGAAAGTACTAAAATACATTTTTAGAGTAAAAATACCAGCAATACATTTTTATATTAAAAAATTTCCAACAATACATATTTATAGTAAAATGACCAACAATACATTTTATCTGTAATTGATAGCATACAATTGTGTTTACAATATTCAGATTATGGCATTAAATAACCCATGCAGGTTCATATACCGCTAAACAAAATTTTAAAAAATAAACTTCGGTTTAAAATGCAAGAAGCGTTAGTATCAGATTACCTGTCTTATGAACGACAATGCGGAAGATATTTGCAATACAAACAAACATCTGTTGTTCTTGTTAAGAAATAAAAAAGAGTTTGATTGTTTTAGCATAAATAACTACATTAAGTATCCACATATTGTCCACATTTTGCAAAGATTGATCGGGGATACGTTTAGGAACGTGTACATAGATAGATCCCAGGAAACGATTAAGTGCTAAAAGAAATTAAAAATATTTTTGCTGGTGGTCTTTTTTTTTTAAAAAATCATTTCTACTCAAGCAATGCGATAATGCTATTAAGACAAAAGAGGTTACTGGGAGAGGAGAAAATAAAATAAAAGAACAGGTTTCAGCAAGACAGAAGATTACGATTGGTGTTGCATTTCAATTTTTGAAGATTGTAGTTGACAAAGGAGTGAGAAACCGGAAATTATTTCTGGAGATGAGAAGTACAAGAAAAGAAATTATTAGAATAAAACTTACGCTCGCATATTTGATAAACGCATTTAATTAAGATTATCCCAAGTAAATGACTAACAATGAAACAGCTTGTGTCGCTGAATTGAAGGTGAGTATGTTACTCCTAAATTATCACTAATCTACAGTTATTCAGAAAATCTTTTAGAAAATGACTTGTTAGGGATATACGATAATTAGTTAACAACGCTAACACTATTTATGCTTCTTCCTAGTTCGAATTCCAGTTGAATCCATTACGTTCGCTTACATGCTAACACTTTTGGGAAATGTGTGAATTTTCTTCTCCTCCCCAAGCTATGGGTAAATAGCAGGACAGACCAGGCTCTATAGCCTTGGATGGCAACTGGTCTACCAACGAAAGAGGTGGCAACCTAGTGCGGGAAAAAACTGCCTCGTCAGTCATGTATCGAAAGGTACATGATCGCCTAAGCGTGTATCACGCATGGCACATAACTGACTGATTCATCCGATAGCAGAAAAAATGTACCTGTTTAAATAAATTCATTTTAATTTTCACAAAAAATACACAGGAAAATTTATTGATTAAATTTTCAAATTTAGGCAGCAAATATATTCCAGTATTCTATATCACAAATGTATGCTGGTACTAGGAGGCACGCTGGCGTAATGGATAGTGTCTTGGATTGAGCAATCGGTGAGCCGAGTTCGAATTACAGTCGAATCCATTATATTCACTTATGTGCTAACACCCTTGGGAAAGATAGGAATCCTCTTCTCCTCCCCCAGCTATGGGTAAATAGCAAGACAGACAGGGTTCTATAGCTTTGGATGGCAACTGGTTTACCGTAGAAAAAAATGGCAAACTACTACGGAAAAAATCTGCCTCGTCAGTCATGTATCGAAAGACACATGATCGCTTAAGCGTGTATCACGCATGTCACATAAATGACAAATTCATCAGATAGCAGAAAAATGTACCTGTTTAAATAAATTCATTTTAATTTTCACAAAAAATACGCATGAATGAAACATAAAAATATTTTAGGAAACAGATCATGAATAAAGAAATCCGGAGAAATAAACTTTGAAGTTTTATTTCACAATTTTTTTATCATATTTATAGTCTTAATTTTTTCGCCAATTGTTTACCAATTAATTATCATAGAATGGAAGAAAATCCTGATGTTAGCATGCTAAAATGTTAAGGCAACTTCAAAATCTTTAGCGCTAATTCTTTGGTTTTATTCTTCTTTATATGCCGTGTCCCTTCAGGACGTAGGCGACCATGGCTCTCCACAACTTCTTGTCCCTTGTAGCTTTTAATAAACTATGTTCTTCCGTTATTTCTTCTAAACCTTGTTCGGCCATCCATTTACTCAAGCAAACTGTGTTATGCGTTATTTTTCCTCTGTCCCACTTGCCCTCAATCTGTCCATTGAGTATCAGATTTTCCAAGCCCTCTTTCCTCATTATGTACCCCAGAAATCTCAATTGTCTCTTCCTGATTTTGTGCATCAGTTTCCTTTTGGTTTCCATTTTATCCAAAATTTCGTCATTGTTCACATATTCGGTTCATGGTATCCTCAGCATTCTTCTGTAGAACCACATTTCTGTTGCTTCAGGTCTCCTCTTTAAGGAGATCTCCCAGCACTCACTGCAATACAGGCGAACAGATTGCATGTAGCCGTTTAGTACACTTTTCCTTATTTCTAGCGAACTGTTTCTATTTCCTTGTTTCTAGGCTTAGCTTTTGGAATGTTGCCTTGGCTATCCCAATACGACTTTTGAATTTCAGTGTTGCACTTTCCGTCCTTTATTAAAACACTTCTCAGATATTTAAATTTCTGCAATTGTTTGATTTTGATATCCCCGATTTGCAATTCACATTTTGGGCTCACCCTTTTGCTAACAACCATGCATTCTGTTTTCTTGCAGTTGATGTTGAATCCTTTATTCTCGCTTTCCTTCTCTATCTTCTGTAGGAGTATTTTTTTTTCTGTGTTTGCTATCAACACCGCGTCATCTGCAGACCTTATGTTGTTAAGATTGCGGCCGCCAATAATGAAATCTGGTAGGACGTCTAGTTCTCCCAGAATCGCCTCGCTGTATAGTTTGGTTGTTTTAGGAATCTTAAACAAGTAATAATTCTTTAAAAAATGTTTAACGATATAATTTAACGTTCGTTTTTCATATTGAAATGATGCATTTTGGAAACTAACAAAGATATTTGTTAAAGAATTCCTGCCTACCATGAATTTGACTACATTAAACATCATAAAATAGGAAAACACTCATTGAACTGTATTATTTAATTCACCGTTATCTTTTTAAATATCAAAGGCTGCAATAACTTTGATTATAACCGATAATGCTTAAAAAGCTACGACTTGCAACAGAAATTGTTAGTGTTGCAAAGATTAAACGAAACTGGCGTGTAGTATGTTCCTCCCTTTAGAGATTTCTTTTTTAAGCCATATTATTTCAGGACATAGGCGATCATGGCTCTTCATAGTTTCTTTTTTTTTTTTTTTCAATATTTGCGAATTTTCATGACTTGGAAAAAGTAATCCAGTGTTTTCTTGTTTCCACGGTTTTGCATTTTAAATTGTCTTCCTATACTACCAAGGCAGGCTAAAGAGCTCAGTCTACCTTACTGTTTTACCCGTAACTGGTGGAAATACATTCATGCCTTTTCAAAATTCTTCATTACGAAGTGAACACAACAGCCTCGATCGGAATTTGAACTCAGCTCGCCGATTATATTTCCTGCGTTGTTAACCGGTACGCCATATTCACATTACAGACTGCCTTATCTACCGTTAAATATAACATTGAAATAGCACCGACAGTTAACTAATATAGGCATTGTTAAACCGAGGAGGTGTAAACTGAAGACACCTGCTTGTAATTGGGCGCTTTCTATAATAGTGTCACTTCGTGTCGTGAAAAATTATATAAAATTATGGAGAATGTCAATGAACACAGAGCGTCTTTTCATACAAAACGTTAACCTCGAGAAAATAAAAGAATATAATGGAGTGTTGAAGAAATCATACACCTTAAAGCTGTTCATTATTCTTGGTTTTCTTGCTTGATAATAATCTAATATTGCCATAAATGGATCAGAAGTCACTGAGTACATTTAGAATCAGAAAAAATCTTACAAGTGATTTTATTTACTTTTTTTTAGTTATGTGCCATGCGTGATACACGCTTAGGCGATCATGTATTTTTTCGATACCTGACTGACAAGGCAGATTTTTTTTCCCGCAGTAGGCTGCCATCCAAGGCTATAGAAACCCAATCTGTCATGCTATTTACCCATAGCTGGGGGGGAGAGAATTCATACCTTTCCAAAGGGTATTAACACGTAAGTGAATGTGATGGACTGGAATTCGAACACGGCTCTCCGATTCCTTAATCTGTGCCGCTATGCATTATTCCACCGTGCCTCATCTTGCATGTACGTATTTCGATAATGTGAGTTGCCTTTATGTTTCGCTTCTGTGAGTATTAAATCATGTCAATTGAACTATGTGCAATCAATTTTGGGGCTTACTGAAAGAAATCAGTGAATTAAAAATGATTGGGCTATCTCAAGAAAAGAATTTGAGATTTTTTAAATGAAGAAGAAACGAATATTATAAAAAGAAAAGATATGGTGCTAACGAATTTTAAACAAGAAAAGCATGCTCTTAATCAATTTGAAATTATAAATATAGCGTTAATCTGTATAAGCAAGACAATTATGGTACTAAAGAATTTAAAATTTTAAAAAACTAAATATGCTATAAATAAATATTAAATTATACAAGAAGAGTATGATGTTAACAAATATTGTAAAAGAAAACTAAGATTTTAATAAAATGTATTAACGTAAAAATAATGTTATATTCCATGACGTAAATATGTTATAAATAAATGTTATTTTAGAAAGAAGAAAAGTTTGTAGATAACGGATTTTAAATTATAACGAACGAATCAGCAAATAAATTTAATTTCTTTTTTTTTTCTGTCATATATTTGTCTGAAATAATAGTAATGACTCTTTTTCTTAAATGTTTGAAAGAGATAACAGTGAGATAAACTAAAGACGACTTAAATGGTTGCAATATCAAGCTGTTTTTATGAGATTATCAAAAATGAGGCAAGAAGGAAATTATTACCTTAAACGAGTCCAAAGTACCGTTCCTTTTATTCGAACAACCTCTTGTAGAATATGTATGCATTTTGTTCGAACTTGTATAACAATATAGATAAGACATTAACTTGCTTCTTTGTGACTTTGTAAAACTTAATCGATTTGTAAACGAACTTTTTGTCTGGCAAAAGTTGAAGCAAAAAATCCTTTGAACTCTAAGATTTCCCAAATTTTCTGAGTTTTGGAAATTTTCCATAAAAATGATGAAAGTAAAATGAAAATATCTTCTTTTATTTCAGACTTTTATTGACTTTTCATATTTTGTTGCGAAAACAATCGGTTCTGTTCTTCATTTAGCTTTCTCGGTTTTTTTTCTTTTCTTTTCCCACTCACTTCTTCTATCACTCTCTCTTTCGCTCTCTCTCTCTCTCTCTCTCTCTCTCTCTCTCTTTCTCTCTATCTCTTAATCATCACATAAGATCTTATCGAGATACGTCACTTGATTGGCTGCCAATAATCAAGTTAGATTTGAGCGGGCATTGACATTAATTCTGATCTCTCTCCAAGCAATAAATTTTCCATCTGAAAGCCCCTACACGAAGTGGCAAGGCATCATTGTTCCAATGATCTGCGATTCTTATTTTCTGCCTAAATGTTGCCATCGTCACACACACACACACACACGCTCACACACAGACACACACACACACACACACACATATATATATATATATATATATATATATATAATATATATATATATATATATACGGCTTTGATAACAGCTTATGTTGTGAGCCAAAAGTACTCAGACACGGCACAATTTATATTTAATTATGTATCACAAACTAGGAAAGTGGTCCGATATATATAAAAAAAATAAATAAATCCTTAACAAAGAACATTCCTTTGTCAAACAAAAACTAAATTCACATAAGTTAAAAATTGCTGCCCTCCAAAACACCATATATATATATATATGTGTGTGTGTGTGTGTGTGTGTGTGTGTGTGTGTGTGTGTGTGTGTGTGTGTGTGTGTGTGTGTTTCGTGCTAGGCGCCATATTGCGTTTAGCATAAATCAAACTGTCGCCTCTGGGTACTGACTTCAATGTCCACAATTCTCAATAGCTCATCTTCTATATAATAATTGCCAATGTCAGTCTGTCATTCAATTGAAGGAACACAACTTTCAATAGCTTATCTTCCTCTTGTATGTAATAAATGCTATTGTCAGTGTGTCACTGTTCCAGACTTTTTCAATTAAAGGGACATAGCTCTCTAACTTTCAATAGCTCATGTTACAGAAATTTTAGATTTCCAATTTTCATTACTGCGATTGTTTTCAGCGATTTTTTGCGACGAATTTTTTGTGGTAATACAATTGGGAATAATCAAAATTCATTGTGAAAATCATGAAATAAAAATAATTTTTTGTACAAAAATTAAGGACCTACGCACACCATATTGTCTTTAAATTAAGCGATACAGAAGAATTATCGTTGAACTTTTAAAAGATAAGCTTAAATATTAATGAAATACTTAAATACAGATATCAATTTTGAGTCTTTCTGTAGTTTCTTGTTGCTTATCGCATACGGCAGCAGTATGCCTCCCCCCATCAAAATCTCCTCTGACAGAGGACCAGATTGCAATCAAATGAACCAAGTCTGCAGTGAGGAAAAAAAAGTCCCGTGCAAATGAAAACCCAAATCAAATGGCAGCCAGGAGAGCTTCCAATGCGGAGAATATGCAAAGATTTAGGAACTCTCAAACTCCTGAACAAGCCGAAGGTCCAAACAAGAGCCCTCTGCAGGAGCTAGCTTAAATGCCGCCAGATAGGACGGCTTTTAAGCTAATATATATATGAGTAAAACTTATGCAGACCACATTTAATTAAAGCAATAAACAAATCTATGACGTGAATGTTTCAAATTTATAAATGTTGGCAGTAGATTAATGTTTACGGTCCGCTTTTTGTCATTGTCCGTACTACCGATGTAACAAGATTTGTGTTAAATTTATTTTCTGGTAATCAGAATTTTGTTAATTATAGTTAGATTGTAATCTTTATTTTATTTGCAGCGTTCCTTCAGGATGTGGGTGATCATGGCTCTCCACAACTTCATATCCTTTGTAGATCTGAACAATGTGTGTCCTCTTACTATACTTCCCAATCCCAATTCTGCAGTTCATTTAAACAAAACTCGATAGGTACGTTTTCTTCTACCCCTCTCTTCAAAATGTCCTGTGAGTGTCAAACACTCCTCGTGTTCTTTTCTCATAATACGTCTCAGAAATTCCAATTTTCTCTTCCTGATCCAAAGCACAAATATCATTTTTCTTAGTATCAGTATTAATAATGACGCTAATTTATTTTTATCAATTCACCCCAAGCAACGCGATAACGCCACTAAGATGCAAGTGGCTACTTGAAGTGAAAGAGAAGGAAAAAGAAGTATCCAGAAACCCAATCCTAAACCGGAAACAATCGATAACTACTCCTGTTCCAAAGAAATTTGAGATATTATTTTATAGCTCTGACCAAAAATCGAGTATTGTTGCTATATATGGGTTGAAGCTGCCCAGATTTCAATTTGCAGCCTTGACAGACGGGGAGGGGTGTGAACCGGACGATAAGCGAACCTAATACGATGAGAGTGTTTGTAATGATTATATTAACTTATTAATCAGCATTATGTTTTTTCCAAATATCGATGGCGAAATACAGCTGTTCATGCAGGAATGTCAAGAGGCCTTTTATATATACTGCCCACTTAATTGAAATATAAAAAACGCACTAATATCGAAATTCTATAAAAATAAATTATCAATATATATGTGTATTGACAACAAAAAAATTGAAATATTCGATTAAACTAGAAGACAAGTTAAGAAGTCGTTTTCAGAGATTCGAATCGATTCAGGTTCACCTACATCATCAGCGTATCTAATCCCTGTAGCGTCTACAGTCGCTTGATTATAATTAAAATTAGGAAGCATCTTTGCTCAATAGTAAACAGCAATTTATACCTTTAATATAGTATATTTTATAAGTATATGAACATATTAGGTTTTGTTTTCATGAGAAGATACAACTGTGCCCATTTCCTGAATATAAAAGAGTCCAATTTTATGCGAAATTAGTATTCAATATTATATAAAAAATGTACTATGGCCTTTTCTTGACTGGAATTAGAAACAAAAGGGCCAATGTTTCTGTCATCAAGTACAATAAGAGAATGA
>CAHIKZ030004155.1:1522500-1530000 GCA_903632075.3 Acanthosepion pharaonis | reverse complement strand
TCCCATGCAGCTGCGGAAAGAAATATAAAGGGGAGACAGGCCTCAAGGTAAGGCTTCAAGATCACCAAAAAGCTGTAACACGGGGGAAAGTGGAAAAATCAGGCGTGGCTGACCACATATGGAGAGGAAAGGGAGATCACCGCCCTCTGTGGGATCAGGTTGAGATCATAGACAAAGAACACCATTGGAAAATTCGTACACTTAAGGAATCAGCACATATGCTAGGCCACAAAAATCTCCTGAGCCGACCAAGCATAGAAATGAATACAATATGGGAACAAGTAATAAGGAGTGACAGAGCAAAAGCGATAATAACAACAAAAATTGCAATATGAGCTCTGGTTAAAATATGCAATGATAACAGCAAAAAAATTGCAATATGAGCACCGATAAAATGGAGCTGAAGACATTATTAGGTTTATAATACCCAGAAATTCATACACAGATAATTTCAAGGACACATGCCACAGTGGATAAAGGCGTTGGTTAGATCCAGTGACAGGACCCAAAGAGTGTGAGTTGGAGATGGGAATTAAGAGGAGATAACTGATAACTGACATCCATTAAACATGGAACTAGAACAGTCTACCCCTGTGAGCGAAATAAAGGGTTCAGTTCATTCCAACCACCTAAATTATCCCAAAGCATACAACGACCGAAAATAGTGTACATCTCAGAAATATAGACAGATATTGAAATATCGAACAGTACCATTCCGACTCGGGGTTCGATCTTATGATCTCATCAGATGGCTTAGCGGACGGTTTTATGGCGCACACCAACTATCTTATTTATAATAGAAGTGATATGAACCCGGATAAAGGCTATCAATACAATTTCTTTTTTTCCCTCCCCTCCTGCAAGCAATAATTAATGTCATAAGGTTAATATTAAACCTTATGACATTAATTAATTGATTGATTATTAATGCCATAAGGTTAATATTCGGGTTTAATTTTATAAAACTTGTTCCCTTTAAGGCAAATATCTTCCGCTCTTCCTTGACCTCTCCCGTGCCTTTCGTCTGACTGAAACATGGAAGTGGATAAATTCTGTATTTTCCGACTGATTTTTTTTTTTTTTTAGCTTTCACAGTTAAATTTCTATTTCTGACACGAACTCGGTGCACACTGGGGTTGATAAGACAGACGACAGGTATCTTCATCTCCCACTTGAGGTGATTTGGGATTTTATTTATATGAATTATTTGTTCTCTGATAATGTTATGGTCCGGTTCCTTGTACCACGGTAATAGTCCAAGGTAGAACCAATAAAGATGAAATCGAATACGGATATGGAATAACACAGATATATTACAAACAGGAATATATACAGAGAGGTAGAAAAGTAGTTTTAGTAGTAATTGTCTGAACGCGACTCTGTTTCGGTCTGACTGACTGACTTGCTCTGACTGACTGACAGACTCCTGACGGACTTCACTCTAGACTTCAGACTGAACAGTATTTAGTCACCCCCACCCCACGAGGGCATCATGTGGCACAAGGCCGGTTTAACGTGGGATCTCCGAGCCCGTGGGCTCTGCCAAAAATATGCCCTTTGAACCCGTATAAACGGGTTCAGGGTCGATTTACCTCCCCGAAAGAGACTCCGCCCTTCGGCATAGCCCCGTTCGGGTTCCTCCCCGCCCGAAGGCAGAGAGTTCAACCGATCAGCCGGTTAGCCGGTCGCCCGACTTCAGACTGAACAGTATTTATTTTTAAATACCAACGGATTTGTTACCTTTACTCGAGGTAAAAAATGTTAAATGGTGAAATAATCCAACATTATGCGCATAACAAAGAAATTTCTCAATGATTTAGTCATTTCAATGATGCAAGATTGGTAATAGTAATGGTAAGGAAACCTTGGGTATTCAGTGACTGAGTGACCAGTACTGCTTTCGGTTGAAATTTATAAAAATCTTTCTATTAAAACAATTTTTCAGGAAAATAAGTTTCTTAATTCCTGTAACTGTTATCAGTCTTTCTTTCCTAACCTTTTGTTTGAAGTAGTGTGGAATATCAAACATCATGATTATGTCTTCTAATTGCATGTGCTATAAGTTTTAGTTGTTGCTACTTTTGAAAGTCCACAACTGATGTGGTTTCTGTTATTTGGTACAGTTCTTTGTGAGTTTTGGCCTACACAAAGCCCCTTTTTAACATAATCGAACTTATGTGGAAATGGTTAAATGATACTTTAACCTAATCGAACTTATGTGTAGATGGTTAAATAATATTTTAACCTAATCGAACTCACGAACTCATGTGGAGATGGTTAAATAATACTTTAACCTAATCGAACTTATGTGGAGATGGTTAAAACATCAAAGAATTTGAAAGAGCTTTGAGTTTACCGTCAAGAAGAATGACAGAAAATATTCTGATGAAGCAATTTTAAGTTTTATTCCTCCATCCCGCGTCGAATTGTGTCTCTACGCCGTGCCAATGGGCGCCATACTAGATAATGATTGAGACTTTAATGTATCTAAATATATAAATACATTTATTTAGTGCAATTTTAGTTTTCTCTTCGCCAATAAAAGCAGTTAATTCTACGTTTCCTCTCGTGGCTCATAACTTTTGCCTGGCTTATCTCGATACGTTCAGGCCTGTATCTTTCCGCGTACTGAGTCCATGTGAATACAACAGCTTTCATTACAGTCCTAAATGACCCCAGTATACTACTCCTAATAGTCTTTTTTTTCTTTTAGATGCCGTTTACCTTTAGGGCATGGATAATCATGACTCTCCACGACTTCCTATCACTTGTGGCACTAAGCAATATTTAACCACTTACTATATCTCCCTGTTCACATTCTGTCATCCATTTACGCAAACTTGTTTGGCATGTTATTCACTGTTTGCTTTGTTCCTCTTTTCGTCAATATGTCCTCTGCGTGTGAGATTTTCCAAGCCCTCTTTCTTCGTAAATTGTTAAATAATTACAGGTCCTTAGTAAAAATTAAGCAAATTGTTTTTATTTTTTATTATTTTTTTTACCTAGAGGAATCGATTCTACTGTTTGCCACTGTATAATTAAGCGTTCTTCTTTCTCTCTAATACATCAGTATATATTCTCTTTCTCTCCCACACACGCTCTATCTTTCTCTCGCTCTCTCTCTCCGTCTCTCTTTCTCATTCCCTCTCTTTCACTTTATCTCTCTCTCTCTCTCGCATATACACACAACAACACCTTTTGTCTCTTTCTCTCTCATATGGCGATTTTCGAAGCGTAGCTTAGATGTGGCACAAGGCCGAAATTATGGGGCACTCAATGAGGATTGAAATCACTATTCAGTCGTAATTGATCTAGCAAGCTTGCTAACCATTGCACCACGTTAAAGTTCCCATTTATCTCTCATATACATTCTAATAACCAATTTAGATTGGGTGCCGCCCGTAGTACGATGGTTAGGAAGCTCGTTTTGAAAAACAATTCATTAGTGTAGTGATTTTGATCATCACTAGATGACCTACTACTGCAGTTTAATACCTGATTTAACTCAGTAAAGAGCCAACAGTAGAGCGCTGATTTTCAAGCTTCTCTTGAAGACCAGTTCGCTAACATAATAACACCTGTTGCGGCCTTGTGCCTCACTTATCAAATGGCCATTGAAATAATTCTTACTTTGATATAGTATGCAGATGTATGCATGTAATTTCATATAATGCATTACAACAGAATCAATATCACTTGCAGACTTTCAACAGCAGCAACAACTAAAATGGATAGCACATGTAACTTGAAGAGAAAATAATGGAATAATCAAGATGTTGATATTCCACATTACTTCAAACAAAAGGTTTGGAAGGGAGTACCCATCAATAATGGAGAGAGCAATAACGATAGAGTTGAGAAAGCTATTTCCTGAAAAATTGCTTTAATAGAAAGATTTTATAAATTTCAACCGAGAGTAGTACCGACTGCTCGGTCAATAAATGCCGAATGTTTCCTTATAAGGAAACGATTAATTTGATGTGCGCAGATGTACATTTTTTTCTTTCTCATATTTATTGACATGCGTAATTCTATTTATGTGTGATGCGTTATCTTTGTTACTATCTCGTTCTATCTATCTATCTATCTATCTATCTATCTGACTTTCTATCTATCTATCTATCTATCTATCTATCTATCATTGCTCATATCTATCTATCTATCTATCTATCTATCTATCTATCTATCTATCTATCTATCTATCATTGCTCATACCTATCTATCTATCTATCTATCTATCTTTTTTCCCTTTTCGCTTTCCCCTGAAATGTTGCTTTTAAAAATAACTGAATATTAAATGCTAGAAGCAGGTAATAAAAAGATCTATCTATCTATCTATCTATCTATCTATCTATCTATCTATTATTGCTCATATCTATCTATCTATCTATCTATCTATCTATCATTGCTCATATCTATCTATCGATCTATCTATCTATCTATCTTTTTTCCCTTTTCGCTTTCCCCTGAAATGTTGCTTTTAAAAATAACTGAATATTAAATGCTAGAAGCAGGTAATAAAAAGATCTGCAGCTATTACTGCCAATATGATAAACATTGCATTAAGGCAAAGTGATTTCTTGCTTGTTATTTCATCCTTTCTTTTATGAAGCCATAAAGCGACAAAGAATGATTTAAAAAGAAAAGAATTGGAAAATATTATTTTAAAAGAATTTAGAATAGAAAAGGTGAGAGGAGACAAATTACTAGCAGCCATTTTACGGGCTTAAAAATCGATTAGTCTTAACATGAAGGCAAATTCATAAATGACCACTTATTTCAATTATTGGAAAATAAAAAAAAATATGCCAGACGTCTGTTAAATGAGAATTCTTTTCGCGAGCTGGAATTTTTAGAAATCCACTATAATCTCCGTTTCTAGCAACGAGCTTTTGAGAATTTTTAATTCAAAGTTTCAACATGTAATGTCCATGTTTCCTTTCTTATTGCCGTGTTAGTAACACTATTTATGCGTATATCGACGACTACCATGGAGAATCATCAATTCTATGTTTCGTTAGACTTTTCCTGAATGAAGGAAAAATCAAATCTTTCTAGTTTACTAAGAATTTCCTTCCTCTTCCGTAATTAGTGTGCACCGCTGTTGGTTGGTTATGTAGCCCTTAAAAGTCATTTAGCGAAACCTAATCTACACAGATAACATTCCTCAGGTAGACGCCACTAATAGAAAATGCTTTCCTGACCTGTGGGTAGGCACAGCCACTTGTAATATGCTGTGCCGGATTTGAGAATAAAGACATTTTAACATCCACTAGCTTTTCATTTCAGAATCGGGGAGAAAGCATGTAGCACATTTCTAGATTTTGTTAGCACTTTCTCTTTGTAGAATATAAAATCTTCGTTTACGTTCTTCCGACATCTCCCTAGGTGCCGTTATATTTTTTATTGTAAATGTTTTGGTAGTAATCTACTTACACGGCTATATAAATGTTGTGATTTGATCCACTTAGGTTTTAAAGGGTTACATAATGTTACAGCAATCAACAGAGTACCAAGCCACACTAAAACGATGATATAAACATTCTTCCTGTTGTTTTACATGGTTTAGAGTTTGTGATAGGAACTCAAAAACCTTTAGTTCAAACTGAAACATTCCAAAACCATATGATGTACATTATCACAGATCACAAATTGATAGGCAACGTGAAAGTAATAGCCACTCTTAGAAATTAAACCAATTTCTTCCAATATTTGATTCCATCCGCAGCAACTCTTTGATACTAACGTCTTCAGGATATGATGCATGGTAAAAAAAGTAGAGAAAAACCAAAACAGAAGTGGAGAGCTAGGATAATTCCTCTGTCATCATTAAAAACTTCACTTCCTACCACCTCGTCATTCACACCCTACCTACTCGTCATTCACTTCCTCCCACCTCGTCATTCACTTCCTCCCACCTCGTCATTCACTTCCTACCACCTCGTCATTCACTTCCTCCCACCTCGTCATTCACTTCCTACCAACTCGTCATTCACTTCCTCCCACCTCGTCATTCACTTCCTACCACCTCGTCATTCACTTCCTCCCACCTCGTCATTCACTTCCTCCTACCTCGTCATTCACTTCCTACCACGTCGTCATTCACTTCCTCCCACCTCGTCATTCACTTCCTCCCACCTCGTCATTCACTTCCTCCCACCTCGTCATTCACTTCCTACCAACTCGTCATTCACTTCCTCCCACCTCGTCATTCACTTCCTCCCACCTCGTCATTCACTTCCTACCAACTCGTCATTCACTTCCTACCACCTCGTCATTCACTTCCTACCACCTCGTCATTCACTTCCTCCCACCTCGTCATTCACTTCCTACCACCTCGTCATTCACTTCCTCCCACCTCGTCATTCACTTCCTACCAACACGTCATTCACTTCCTCCCACCTCGTCATTCACTTCCTCCCACCTCGTCATTCACTTCCTACCAACTCGTCATTCACTTCCTCCCACCTCGTCATTCACTTCCTCCCACCTCGTCATTCACTTCCTACCACCTCGTCATTCACTTCCTACCAACACGTCATTCACTTCCTACCACCTCGTCATTCACTTCCTCCCACCTCGTCATTCACTTCCTCCCACCTCGTCATTCACTTCCTACCAACACGTCATTCACTTCCTCCCACCTCGTCATTCACTTCCTCCCACCTCGTCATTCACTTCCTCCCACCTCGTCATTCACTTCCTACCAACTCGTCATTCACTTCCTCCCACCTCGTCATTCACTTCCTACCACCTCGTCATTCACTTCCTCCCACCTCGTCATTCACTTCCTACCACCTCGTCATTCACTTCCTCCCACCTCGTCATTCACTTCCTACCAACACGTCATTCACTTCCTCCCACCTCGTCATTCACTTCCTCCCACCTCGTCATTCACTTCCTACCACCTCGTCATTCACTTCCTCCCACCTCGTCATTCACTTCCTCCCACCTCGTCATTCACTTCCTCCCACCTCGTCATTCACTTCCTCCCACCTCGTCATTCACTCATACCACCTCGTCATTCACTTCCTACCACCTCGTCATTCACTCATACCAACTCGTCATTCACTTCCTACCACCTCGTCATTCACTTCCTACAACCTCGTCATTCACTTCCTACCACACCTTATTCATCATAACCATTTTAACTAAAGTTGTGTTGCTCTCTTAACTTGTACTAAGTGAAATTTAATATAAAAAGCTAATAAGTAGCGAATGCTCAATAAGTTTGCTCAGGATATATTTTAATTTTTAAAATTAATTTAAAAAATTTTTTTTTTCAAGATCGTAATAGATGGTAGCATTTAGCCATGTTATTTCGCAGTCTACCGCCTGTGGAATCAGCAACTATTGATAATGTAGCATACCTACGGACGATAATGGGTATGTCCCCATTCACATAAATACAGTCGTAAATACTGTATGTTAGTCTGCAGTTTAACATTCGTCTCCAGCTGTGCTGGTCAAACTCTCTGCCTCCGGGCAAAGAGGATAACC
>CAHIKZ030004155.1:1477500-1517500 GCA_903632075.3 Acanthosepion pharaonis | reverse complement strand
GTTAGAAACTCCTCCAAGGTGGGATTTGTACGCGTCGGATTGGTTACAGACATTCATGGTTCTTGCCCCATGACTTATAGACATTTGAGGGTACCATACTCAATAATTTCCCTTCATGGCATTTCTCATAGCATTGGGATTTATTTGGTAGTATCGAATTCCTCTTCAAGTGAGATATGACAGGTAATGAATAAATACTTGGTACCAACAGGAATCAGTCACCCCCTAGTCCGACCATTACCTTTCATTAACTTAAAAGAGAAATACAGATTTTGTCAATTATAAAATACAGAAGTATCCTCCCCACCCAAATAAAATTGTCATCATTTAAAATGTGAATATCTGAGTAACTACATGTCCCAGGAAATTAAACAGGCTTCATGTTGAGCAATAAACTATTTATTTATCAAAATTAGGACAAGATATTCAAAGGGATGTAGATTTTATAACCGATTTCACAAATGTTCAATATGTGCACCACCTGTGACATGACATACGTCAAGTCAGTAGTCCAGCTCCTGCCAAACACGCTGTAGCATGTTTTGCGTAACATTTTCCAGCGCCTCAGTACGAACTTATCTCAATGAGAATCTATCAGGAAGATAGATCAGGCGTGCTAGGGATAATGTCCTGTTGAAATGGCCACCACGTTTACCTGACTTGACACCTTGTGATTTTTTCTATGGGGCTCTATAATCCACTTTCCCTACAAGCCTCGAGGAACTGAAGCAGAAAAACATTCAGTCAATGAATGCTGAATGTTTCCTTATAAGGAAACGTCCGTTAATATTAATATTATTGTTATTTTGAACACTTCGAAAAATATGCAATTTTTATTGCAACATTTACATTTAATTATCAGTACATTAAATTAATTTTTAAAGATTAATCTCAGTCTTGATTAAACTTTTGACTTCCAGGAATAAGTTTGCTTTTTTCAGCAAGTTGTCATTTTATTTTAATATATTTATTTATATATTACATTTATTTTCTATTTTGTTGCATATATTACCCTTTTTTTACTGTGTATAATACGATAATTTTTAACGTAAAATTAAAGACAAAAATGCGTGCCGTATTATACACAAATACACTTTTTCGCAAAATTTTTACTCAGCTTAAAAAATTTCTATTTGAAACAGCAAGATTGAAAATACACTCAAATGACACAATAGATAATAAAACATAACAGGCAGGTATTGATAACAATTGTTTACAAAAGATATTTAATATGTCGGCAATATTTGTTCTTTGTGTATCTGTATAATTGAACGACTTTTGTCTGAAAGACAGGAAATTTACCAAAAAAAGGAATACGCAAGATCTGACATATTTTGATAACATTAAGGTTACAACAAAGTACCTTCTCCCGAAAATAAGTTTTGAAACGGAAAGTAAAAGAAACACGGAATTGTTAAACATCCGGGTATATTTCTATTTTTAATATCATTAAATAAATAAATATTTCAGGTAAATATATTTACGATATTGCGATTTTAATGGATAATATGGTACAACTTTTCAAAAAGAATTATATGGGGATGGATGTACTACGTTGTCGTATTATACTCAAGAATGTAATTTATTGCCTGTTTTTAGCTTCAGAAGCACGAAGTCGTCGATTTATATGAAAATAAAACCTTCTTAATACGCAATGAAGATTTTCTATTTTTATTATCACCTGGCATATGAGTTACAACGCTAAAAATATACTTGAGACTGAACAGGTGAATAGCTAAATATACAATGTTGGAGCACCCTATATGCACCAGTCTCTGGACATCATTTATTTGCTTATTTTTCCTGGATTAGTCCATCTTGTACGACAGTAATGGGAAGGAACAGAAGTTCAGCGCTTCACGCATGCGCTGCCTCCGATGTATCCTGAACATCTTTTGGCAAGATAATGTCCCTAAAATCACCTTCCTCGAAAGGACTGAGGTTCATTTTAAAATAAATACGCTTACGTTGACTCGGACACATCGTGTGAATGGTCGACAGTCGAATGCTTAGGGACCGCCTCAGTGAATACTCCTTGTAAGCAAACCTCAACTACGCTATAAAGATGTCTATAAAAGAGACCTGGGGATCCAAAGTGTCAACTCAGATATGTAGGAATCAGTAGACTTCGAACAAAAATCCTGGAGTAAGGATTTTTGCAGAATGGACTCGCTCGAAATGACATTTGCCCAAAAGTCAGAGATGAAAGGGCAAAGAAGAAGGAAATCTCATTGATTGACAGATAGACGAGCATCAAACTCTGTCTGCATAAAGTCTAGAAGAGACTACCATTCTTGAATAGGACTATAAAAACACGAGGGACTTTATTCAGGTCTCGAGACAGATAGATGCCAAATAAGCGAAGTTCGTTGTTCAAAGGCATGTCTATTAATTATCCATTATAAACATCAGCTTTTGTGGGGATAAAATAAAAACACGAAATAAGATAAAAATACAAAATTAAATAAAAGTACAAAATAAAATAAACATAAAAATCTCCCAGGAGTCCTCTGGCAGGAAAGACAATTTACGCATGTGCAAAAAAAGAGAGATTTCCTGGCACCGAAAATAAACTAGAAGAATCTCTCTCTTTCTCTGTTGGACCTTGACTGGTGAACATGTGCCAACTGTTCGGGAAGGAAATTCCCCAACAAGATGTTGTTGGAATCCAAAAGAAAAAAAAGGAAAATAAAATCAATGTCCTAAACTGTCCCTCTAGTGTCTCCGTATCCTTCCGCCTTTTTCTTTGTCTATTTATTTCAGCGACGAAGGCAATTCAACAAGTCTTGGATGTTTAGGTGAAAGAATCAACCCAGCAGTTTCTCTTAAAAACGGAAAGTCGTCCCGTAGTCATAAGGTAATAGTTTCTTTTCTTGTACTTCTTGCCTATGGAATTACCTTCCGATTTCTTGCTTCTTTGTCAACTACAGTCTTTAAAATTTTAAATGCAACATCAATCGGCATCTTCTGTATCCTGTTCCTTTATCTTTTTCTTCGCTTCTTCTCACTAAATTATTCCCATTCGCTTTCACTTCGCGTAACCAGCTACGCCCTAGTGACATTATCGCTTTGCTTGGGGTGAAATTAATAAAAAATGAAATATGTATAAACTTTTTATATTATTTACAAACTTTAGCCGGAGACACAGCAAGCATTGAATTTAAAAGACTTATTTAGGAAACATTGCACAGGTAAGGTATCCAAAAATAACCAACGTCATTATTTAAAAAAAGAAAAATAAGCTCCAAGACAAATGTTTCTTGTAGTTCAGGAATAGTCCGATGATGACCTTCCTTATAAAATATATTAACATAGCAAATACTGGTCTTTTTTTTTGTCTATAATAAACAAATACCTATAAACTATTCGCGAAAAATACACAACATTCGAAAAAATGGATGCACACTTTATCAGTCATTTTGAATACTTCATCTGACACATTATGCGTTTAGATGAACATTTATCATTTTGAACACTTCATCTGATGCGTTTAAATTAACATTTATCATTCTGAACACTTCATCTGATGCGTTTAGATGAACATTTATTATTTAAACACTTCATCTGACGTGTTTAGACGTACATTTATTACTTTGAATACTTCATCTGACACATTTAAACGGACATTTATCATTTTGAACATTTTATATGACGTGTAAACGTACATTTAGCATTTGGAACACTTCATATGACACATTTAAACGTTTTTTTTTCATTTCGAACCCTTCATCTGATAGATTTATACGTATATTTAAAATTTTGAAGACTTCATATATGACATTTAAACGTGTGCTAACATTTTTCACAATTTCCGTTATTTCGCCTAAGGTCTTAATAGGTCAGCCAGTGGCATTTACCCGTGTTTTAAACACGAATCCTGCTCGTACTGCGTTTTACAGAAAGTTTCTTTCTTAAAAGCTTGTCAAAGAATCACAAGTTTCAACTGTAGTTTTTCCTAAACGAAAACATAACTTCTGTCTATATTTCTGAGATCAGCTATTATGTACACTATTTACACTGTTCGGACTATTGTCCTCATCTTTGCTGCCATGCTTATCACAACGTTTCGGCAGTTAAGAATTTTCAGAGGGTAATTAACAGGAGATAACTGACATCCATTAGACATGGCACGTGGAACTAGAACAGTCTACGCCAGCGAGCGAAATAAAGGGCTCAGTTCGACATTCCAACCACCTGAAGAAGCAACAAAGATGAGGACAATAGTCCTAATAATGTAAATAGTGAAAACACAACTTCACGAAGACTCTATTAGTTTTGCTTTATCGGGCATCACCAAAATCACCAAACAATGAAACAGAAGGAAACAAATCAGTCACCTCCATATTACATCATCGGAATCCTTTTATGACGTATCCGATCATAGATATCCACAGACTGCTTTTCTTTATAAAACTCATGACTTCTTGAGAAATATACAGAAAATGTTTCCTGATACCTTCTCTACGGCTTTGATTTCAGAGTTTTCCTTCTCCTAGACTTGTTGCCACCTAAGGCTAAGCGAGGCTTATTTTCTTATTTAACCCAACACTGGAAACAGGGATGATGGATTAATGCCCTTCCCCCAAAGGCATCAGTGCGAAGGGGATACAATAAACGAGGACATTGATTCTACTTACAGCGTCAATAACTGTTACACTAACCGTACATCTACGAGACATAATCTTTTGTACAAAACACAAGCGCCGTCTAGAATAATCATGCCGACGACAAATTTTCAACGTTCCGGGTCAAATAAAAGTTCCGCCGAGAATTTTCGATTAGGAATATCTACTTCAGTTGAGAGCCTAAGATAAGAACAAAACTGATTCCAGGTTCGGGTATACAGGGTGGCCAGTAAAAATTTATTATCACTGTTTTATCTTTCAGGAATAATTGACCTTGAATAAATTTCTTGAAAATTCATGACCTTGAATAATCATTCGAATCTCGCGTAATTACTTAACTGTGATTGATTTTTTGTGATTGATTAATAGCTGCCCGATTTTTGTAATTCTTCATTTAAAGGTTATTTGCAAATTTCGTCTTTCGTTCTGCCCTTCTCGAAAGGCTAAACAACTCACTGGTTTTTGAGCATCAGTTGTCGAACTTTTCAAAGAACATCCGACGTGTGGATTGACAAAATGTGCAGAAAATTTTCCTGAACTTTTCAGTCACATCAGTCGTCGCCGGTTTTCAACAGTTCTCTCACGTCTTTCGGAATTTACCGCTTTTTTTACTGGGCACCATATATAACAAATGCTTGCAACGAGCATGGTGCTGATGCTTTGTATAAGATATGAAAGTTCTCAGCAAAAATATGTAGTTTTCAGCACAAATATATATCCGCAAATATTTCTCATTACGAAAGTGTTGCATTATTGATTTCGCGTACATCAACTACTGAGTTCGATTGAGTCTGAAAATCATTAAAGATTTTGTTGTTGTAGTTGTCGTTGTTGTCCAGATGCTCTTGTGCTTAATTGATTTAGGAATATATTAAAAATTGAAATTTAAGACGTATTAAAGGAAAATAAAGAGAAAGTTCAGAATTATCTTTGTCGTAATATTGAGAAAAATCTTAAATGTCGAATTAGTGATGTGGCCGATATCGAGAAATCTTGCTTAAGGAAGAACAATAACAAACCAAATAGTTTTATCGAAAAATACAGTACTGGGCTAATTAGACGATAAGTAAATTCAAACAATGTTATCTGATTACTGACGTTACTGCTGCATCTATCTATTTTCTGATTGTTCGACCTCAAATGCAGCCTTTATTTCCATCTCTTTGCCGTGTTTGCCAACTATCTATCCATCAATGAGATGTATGGTTTTAGAACATTATACCGTGTTCAACTATCTATAGATAGATAGTAGGGACCTGTTAGATAGATAGATAGATAGATAGATAGATAGATAGATAGATAGATAGATAAAAACAAACAAACAAATTGACTCAGAGACAAACAGGTAAGCGATAGATAAAGGCCGTCTAAAGTTATTATGCAAATTACATAGACGTCAATAACTCGAATTTGCATTGAACAATTTTTGTCAAATTTAAAATAAATTTACACGTCAAAACAAAGCTTGTGTTAATTCTTCTTAGGTTTCAACATGTTTTATTAAAGTTATTGGATTTGTTACTTATAAATAAAGAACATACTAAAGTTAATAAAATAGATAGATAGATAGAGAGAGAGAGAGAAAGAGAGAGAGAGAGATGAACAAACTAAAGTAAATACAATAGATATAGATAAAGAGAGAGAAAGAAAGAAATGAACAAATAAAGTAAATACAAGATAGATAGATAGATAGATAGATAGATAGATAGATAGATAGATGGATAGATAGATAGATAGATATAAACAGACTAAAGTAAATACAATATAGATAGATAGATAGATAGATAGATAGATAGATATAAACGGATTAAAGTAAATACAATAGGGATAGATAGATAGATAGATAGATAGATAGATAGATAGATAGATAGATAGATAGATAGATAGATAGATATAAACGGACTAAAGTAAATACAACAGAGATAGATAGATAGATAGATAGATAGATAGATAGATAGATAGATCAGTCTGAGATTGGTTAATTGACTGCAATACATACGAATGACTCATGATAAGGCTCATTAACACAATCATATCGAGGAAAATCTCGATTTTAGATTGGAGGCAATTATCGCTTCTTCGAAACAATTCATCCAGTGTTAGAAAATCTTTCCAGATTTTTCAGTTTTTTTTTCATCGATTCTCTAATCGATTTATCCTTCAATTAACTTCATTAATTAATATTTCATGTCAGAAAATTTCAAAACTCTTATTTCTTTCATTAGATTTAATTTCTTTTTATTTGTACATCAACTGTTTAAAGTCAGTTATAGCGTAAATTCGAATCTCACCATGGGCAATTTATCAGGAAGTTGACTTATTCATGTTATCGGCATGGGGAAGTGATCCCATCGTGCTGTACATTTGGAAAGTGGCACTGGTTGACCTAAGTCTTATGAGATTAATTAGGCAGAGGGAATTGTTCGTTGATAGTTTTGTTAGCACGAAGTCACAAGTCATGGTGAGCGATGGTTTCAGCGTACTAGCCTTGATCAAACCTTTGATAACGTCATAACATGTAAGAAAGGTCCGCTCAACATAATAAACCACAGGTGGTCCCTGTGGATGTTTCCCGCTACAGCGTGGAACAGATTCCTGAGAAGATACTTCCCCGACCACTACACTTTTAGCCTCTTCTTAGTATTAACCGTTATCCTTCTCTCATATCCTCATAAACTGCACCTTTTACCTCTTACTCGTACCGCTCATACAACACACTCCTTTACTAACCTTGAATGGCTCTTGGGACTATTATAAGGTGAACATTAGTTAGAAAAGCACAAATGTACCTGAGCTGACGTCTGCAACAGGGATGGCCTTAGCCGTCCTAGAAGACAGGTATACTCAGATACAAGCGACCTGCTATTATAATGTAAATTATCAGGTATGAAATTTAAATTTTGACTCAATATGAACGCCATTTGATTTTGATATAACAACCAAGATAGATAGATAGATAGATAGATAGATAGATAGATAGATAGATAGATAGATAGATAGATAGATAGATAGATAAGGAAAAGGACGAGATAGATAGATAGATAGATAGATAGATAGATAGATAGATAGATAGATAGATAGATAGATAAGGAAACGAATGAGATAGATAGATAGATAGATAGATAGATAGATAGATAGATAGATAGATAGATAGATAGATAGATAAGGAAAAGGACGAGATAGATAGATAGATATATAGATAGATAGATAGATAGATAGATAGATAGATAGATAAGGAAAAGGACGAGATAGATAGATAGATAGATAGATAGATAGATAGATAGATAGATAGATAGATAGATAGATAGATAGATAGATCATAATTTATAAGTTGTGTCTCTTCGGGATGTGGGTGATAACGGTAATGGTAATATTAACCGTTTCCCTACAAGGAAACATTTGGCATTTATTGACCGAGCAGCCAGTACTGCTTTTGGTTGAAATTTATAAAATCTTTCTCTTAAAAAAAGTTTTCAGAGAAACGGGTTTTTCAAGTTAAGTTTTCGCTCTTTCCAGTATTGATGGAGGATTATTTTATTTAAAGTAATGTGTAATGTTAACATCTTGATTATGACGTCATTATAATGGTTCTCCTCAACTTCATGTCTCTGGTAGCTCTAAACAACTTTTGGCTCATTGCAATCTCTCCTAACAAGTCAAATAGATACGGACTGAAATAACAAGTTTTCAGAATAAATAAAATACAATTAACATAATCACGTCGATTTACATCACATTCATTCATGTTACAAATTATGAGAAATCAAACCAAAACTTTTCAGCAAATATAATATAATAAAGACAAAAAGATGCAGTATATTTTTCATTTTATGTACAAATTCGAACAACTTAGTAAAAACAATTTTTCAAGGTCAGAAAGTTGCAATTCAAAAACTTGTTCCAAGTTAGGTAATCAATTCTTAATTAACAAAGAATCTTAATATCTGTCTATATTTCTGAGGTGATGTATTGCAACTATTTACATTATTTACATTGTTCGGACTGTTGTTCTCACCTTTATTGTTACTGAGATATCCAGAAAAGGCATGGCACGTGGAACTAGAACAATCTACCCAAGTGGACGAAATAATAGGTTCGGTTCGAAATTCCAACGTATATCACCTAAAGAAGGCCGGAGCGTGCAACGGCTGAAACGTCGTGATTATGACAATAAAGATGAGGATAACAGTTCGAACAATAAAAAAAAATGTTAATATTTCCATGTTTTAATAAGCAGTTCGAAAGTTAACACTCTGAAGAAGTATATTAATGTTGAAATCTAAAGTAAATTTCTCCACACTTGTTATTTTATATAATATTATCTCTGTGTATTAGCTAAAGAAAATACACGCGCCTTTTACAAATGAAGTCAATTATCTGACGTATTTACATATTTTAAATAATTTAATGTGTGCTGTCCGAAACTTCTTATTAGACTATGTGAGTTTTTACCTCGAGTATTGAACCGATTACCCTATCTAAAGTCTGCCTCCGCTCAGCCATCATATAGAAGCGACCATCCTATTTTAAAATGCTTTCATTGCTTTGCCAGGTGTTAAGGTAGAATTTTCAAAAAATCACCTGCTTCGTACTTTGTTTGGTTTGTAAAGTACATGGTATTAACAACTGTCGCACAATTGTGAATAGGATTAGTGTGTCGGCTGCTATATATAATGCGCATGCCTGAAGGAAAGAAAGCTTTGTCGTACTTGTTACCTGTGTTGATCTATTTGAATAATACTTATTGCTTAGTGAGTGCACGGGAAGTAAGCAATTATACGCGCTCACGCGCGTGCGTGTGTGTTATTCTAAGATTTAAATTTCATGAAAATGATTTGAAATGTGGTTTAATTTTCTAGTAATATATATACAAGTCGGCGGCGGCGGCTTTATCTCGTATCCTAAAATTTAATTTCTTCTTTTCTGATCGCTTTAGATTTCAACATTAATATACTTCTTCAGAGTGTTAACTTTCGAAATGCGTATTAAAACATGGAAATATTAACATTTTTTTTATTGTTCGAACTGTTATCTTCATCTTTATTGTCATAATCACGACGTTTCAGCCGTTGCACGCTCCGGCCTTCTTTAGGTGATATACGTTGGAATTTCGAACCGGACCCATTATTTCGTCCACTTGGGTAGATTGTTCTAGTTCCACGTGCCATGCCTTTTCTGGATATCTCAGTAACAATAAAGGTGAGAACAACAGTCCGAACAATGTAAATAATGTAAATAGTTGCAATACATCACCTCAGAAATATAGACAGATATTAAGATTCTTTGTTAATTAAGAATTGATTACCTAACTTGGAACAAGTTTTTGAATTGCAACTTTCTGACCTTGAAGAATTGTTTTTACTAAGTTGTTAGAATTTGTACATAAAATGAAAAATATACTGCCTCTTTTTGTCTTTAATATATTATATTTGCTGAAAAGTTTTGGTTTGATTTCTCATAATTTGTAACATGAATGAATATGATGTAAATCGACGTGATTATGTTAATTGTATTTTATTTATTCTGAAAACTTGTTATTTCGGTCCGTATCTATCTGACTTGTTAGGAGAGATTGCAATGAGCCAAAAGTTGTTTAGAGCTACCAGAGACATGAAGTTGAGGAGAACCATTATAATGACGTCATAATCAAGATGTCAACATTACACATTACTTTAAATAAAACAATCCTCCATCAATACTGGAAAGAGCGAAAACTTAACTTGAAAAACCCGTTTCCCTGAAAACTTTTTTTAAGAGAAAGATTTTATAAATTTCAACCAAAAGCAGTACTGGCTGCTCGGTCAATAAATGCCAAATGTTTCCTTGTAGGAAACGGTTAATATTACCATTACCGTTATCGCCCACATCCCGAAGAGACACAACTTATTTACTTTTACTAAGTTGTTAGAATTTGTACATAAAATGTAAAATATACTGCTTCTTTTTGTCTTTAATGTATTATATTTCCTTCATGATGATGGCGTTGATGACGAAGTAGACCTTTTATTGCATGAAAGAGCCGATGGGATTGACCGCATAGAAATATTGATGGAGGACGAGGTCTATTTTGTCAAGCCTTTCTCTCTTGTCGTTTGACTTCTTCCTTTTCTCTTCTGATGGTTTCGAAGTTTTTGGTTCCGTTGGTGATGAAACATCAGCAGATGAGACGATCTTACGCATATGTTTCAAACGATTTAGACACAAGTCCAGTGGCTTTCAGTTCTGTTTTGAATTGGTCCTTGGGTCTTCGAGGAGGGCAACCCCGTGGTCTTTTCCCTGAAATGAGCTCTCACTGAATAAGACTTGACGTGGAAACATTGACCCTTGCATTCTGGCTACATGTCTTGACCATCAAAGACGGTGTTTAAGTACATATCTATATATGTACATATAAGCATACTTTTTAAAAGTTCAAGTGTTGCGAATTTGAATCAGCCTACAACAAAAAAGCGAAAAGTTGTTTGATATAAAATTTTTACAACCAAATTTTTCTTAGCGTGTGTGTGTTAAAGTTCTTATATTTGTTAGGATACAGTCCTTTCCCTGTAGTTGTTTCTTAAGATGACAAAAATTTAATTACTTCGTGTGTATGCGTGAGAAAAAAAAGAGGCAAGTGAGGAAGAAAGTGTAAATTTCTCGTAGCTTGGTGAGGAAGAGGGTGAATATGTAAGGGAATTTCATTTAAGACGAGCGTCGTCACTTGTTGCTGTCTGTTGCCGGTTGTCTCTCATTCCCCTGTCTGGAAACGTTCCTTAAATAGCGTTCAACGGGATCACGAAACATTTTCATCATCATCATCATTATTATTATTATTATTATTATTATTATTATTGGCAAAAACGCGATTCGTTGGTTGAAAAAAAGTTAAATGTTTATTTTCGAATCATTATTTGTTTTGAACCGGAACAATGCGCAATCCTTCGACTCGGAAACCATTTTTTGTCCTTTGATGTTTGACTGGCTTGGTGTTTATTTCCGTCTTCGCTCCACACCGAGTACTTTCAGTTCGTTAGTAATTAGGCTCTTCACTGATTCCCGTTCTATATTATTTTTTTAATTGCTATGCATTGTTAGAAAAGATAGTGAGGTGATTTCTTGTTTCTTTCTACACAGTTTGATATTAAGAGTTTTCCTTTTCTTAGACTGGTTGTCACTCAAGACGAGGAAACTCATTCTAGCTTGCTGCTAAACCAGTAGCTTACGAGAGAAGAGACGAATTCTTCCTTTCCCAAGGGCATTGGTGTAATGCAACAGACTTAGTATGGAATTTAAACTTGCCCCGTGAATTGCTCTTTCCACACTGATATCCATTACCCTAGAAGGAAGGGGTGCTGAAATTTTTAATTTATTTTTTTAATATGTAGATATATAGTCTAGCCGATTTCATTTAGTTTTTTTTTTTGGGGGGGGGGTTAATGTTTTTTATCAATTCTGTTATTAAATAACCTATATTGTGATAATCAATCAGCCAAGAAAGGTGAAATGTTGCAAGATAGACGTAAATTTGCTATGTATTAAAGCACTTATTTACTATGGATTAAAGCACTTTCTATACATTTTCCACACTTAGATACGAATTTATATGTATGCAACGTGCGTGAACGTTATTTAAGACAGTATATATTAATTAACTTATAGTGGATGCAAGATTACAAGGGCATGCTAGAAAGTTTCAGGCCCGACTCACTTCCCATAACTGACCAAATGAATCATTTTGGCATTCGTTCATAAAGTGCTGGTTGAAGGTTCAGGATTTTAAACAGTCGTGAGTAAATATTAAAATAATATATTAAGGGCCTAGTTATTGCTTAATATCTTGGCAGCAATTTTAAGTTTATGTTTTTTTTTTAATTATAAAATATTTTTATTAAGATAACTTTTGAGAGAAAAATTTAATTCTTTGATTCTCAGGACACCCGTTCATCACAGGACTTATGCTTGATACAGCGATTTTTTTAATCATTTCACCCCAAGCAAGGCAGTAATGCCACTAGTTCACAGGCAGTACAGGGAGTGAAAATGAAAGAGAAAACTTAAAATGGGAAGGAATGAAGAAAGGACAAAAGATGAACGGGAATCAAGGAGACAGAACATGGCGATTGACGTTGCATTTAAATTGCATTTAAATTTTTGAGGGTTGTAAACAAAAGAGAATTTCATGAGAAAAAATGTTGGAGTAGAAGTGATGATTACATTTAGCTATTTCAACAGTAAAAGGGTGGTACCTAGATACCAATCTAGAAGCACTTAACTTTATTTGGGGCACCAAGGAAAAAAAGCTTGTCAGAGCAGTTGCCATGAAAATATTTTTAGAAAAGACAGAAAGAAGACATGTCACGTCAATGAGAAAGTGACTGAAGTCGAGATGCCACGTCAGGGTCGATTACATTACAGACCCTTCTTTGAATTTTGATGTACAGCAGGAATACCAACCCAGATATGGCAATTGTATTCAATGCACAGACGAATGGTAGATTTGTAAATGTACAAGATGAATTCTGACGAGAAAAATTTTCTAATACGGCACAGTGACCCAACTTTTCTTGTAGTAGATGCAACAACTGATACACTAGGCGTAGTTTAGATGTGGCACAAGGCCGAGAATATGGAACACTCAGTAATGATTGAACTCCCAACTTAGTCACAGTTGATCGAACGAGACAAGCTCGCTAAACATTAAACCACCCCGATCTGAATCCAATAGAAAATGTTTGGAAGATAATTGGAGAAAGGGCCCAGAAAAGAAACCCGAAAAACCAGGATCACCTATGGGAGTTATTGAAAGACGAATGGGAGGGAATTACTGCTGATTTTTGCAAGAAATTAATTAGATCATCTGGCCGACGATGCAGAGAAGTCATTGAAAATAAGGGGATTTTTACCAAATATTAAATTTTGTTGATATTTTGTTCACAATAAAGTATTAACAAGATCGTTCCTTAACTTTTGTCCAGTAGCTTATTTCCTTTGTTCCATTTAATCTTTATTTTTAAAAAAACTGTTATGTAAATTTGTGTAACTTTGTATAATATTTATGCATTACACCCTAATCTTTACTCGTTAAAAATTTCATTGCTAATCATGCATTACTTTTTAAGTAATACACATATTTATGTCTTTGTTGTTTCCATTCCTTATATTATGGCCGCTACTATATATTCGTATTCTTATACGTACTCGTCTATATAAATTAGACTTAACATGTATACACATCATGTAGTGATTTTGTAAGTTTAACTAAATTCGACACAACGCTATCTAAGCTGGTACTTCCTGGTCCTCACTTACCTTTTCAAAAGCGTTTACGCGACCTTGTGGGTGATGAAGTATTTTCCACCCTAGAACCCCTTTCCCATAGATGAAACGTCACAAGTCTCTCGCTACTATATCACTATTTCCATGAAAATAGTTCTGGTGAAGTACATTCTTTGGATCCATCAGCCCTGACCTTTGCAGCTGGGACCTACCATGCCACGTACACAAAAACACATCATCCACGTAACCTTCGTGGTCCAGTAGTAAAAAGAAAGTTCGATGAGGACAGATTCTTCCCAAAAACTGGTGCTTTATGAAGCAGACTCTTGGCAGGATGTCTCGGCAGAAGCTTTTCAAGTCTAGTCTAGTATTATCTTTTCTACATAACCACATGAATTGTTACTTCTTGTTTTTTTTTTATGCATGTTTCATTAAAAACGACAGACAAGGTAAAACGATGAAGCTTTTTGTTTCATTTTTCTTATGTTTTTGTTTTCTTTTTTGGACACAGAGTGTGTAGAAACTGTCCAAATATTCTATAATTCCGAGCGTTTTCGTCTACACTTTTAGCCATTATCAAGGATAATTTTATTTTTTCAATTTAAATGCGTGTGTGCGTTGTGTGTATTGTTTTAGTGCTATAGAGATGATTATATTATAACTTTTAAATAGATGTATGGGTTGTGTTTATATATCTAGAATTATAGAAATGTTTTATTTTCCGAACACTGCACATTGTGGTCGGGTTCGTAGTTAATATTATTAAGTGTTGGCTTTTTCTTTTTATTATTAAGGCTTCCATTATTTTTACATGTGGATGAAGTTATTATGTTTGTATTTTCTATTAGTATGTTTCGGATGAAGTCTGGTAAGTTTCTGTGTGTGTTTAAATGGGTACTAATAGATCTGTGGTCACAGATGTGTAACATAAGGCGTCTAGATAGACATCTAGTCGTGTGACCGATGTTGAATTTATGAATTCGGTTTGATCAGGAACACAGTTCTTTAAGGGGCATTTAAACTCATAGATAATGATAATGATAAAGACCTCATTTAAACACACATATGGGTATCCATTAAAGTTAATGTTTAAGCAACAAATAAATAGATTTCTCGAATATTCAGGCTGGTAGATGTAAATAAATAAATCTAGTATTTAATAAATAAATAAAAACAGAATCTACTCAAATATGAATACCCATTAAAAATAACGTTTAAGCAATAAATTAAAATATGTCGAATTAATAAATGCCTATGAACATGCATACGCACATACGCACACACACACAAAATATATATATATATATATATATATATATATATATATATATATATATATATATATATGAGAGAGAGATATAATATTAGTGGTCAATATATATATATATATATATATATATATATTCGAGAAGATAGAATCCAGGTAGAGCTCAATGTCCCTGATAGAGCAAGAATATAATATAAAAGACTCAAACACTAATATTCCATGGTTATAATTTATTACATTGGAATTTGAATCACGATCCAATTCATCAGACCTACAAATTCAAAATTTTGAATTTGTAGGTCTGATGAATTGTATATATATATATATATATATATATATATATATATATATATATATATATATATATATATATATATGTATGTATGTATGTATATATATGTGTGTGTGTGTGTCGTATCTATGTATGTATGAGTGTGTGTGGTGTAAAACATCGACATATATTTGTCTATAGATGACAAAGAAACGGCGATGAGCCACTCTATAAATGTACACCATAAAAAGGTAACGCCTTCATTTGTGTAAAATCGGTGAAGATATGTGCATATTCCGTAGCAATGACAATTTCTCGGCAAAGAAAAGCATTTGCGAATAATTGTTAAATATGTAAAGGCCATTCCACTCTTTAGGAATTTAACGGTCATTATCGTTGTTATAAATAGCTATTCAAATCGTAATTAATTTCTTTCCTTTGTATCCCCCATACTAACAGAGCATATATTCACATCCAAACATATATATACAAGGTGTAAAAGGTATTTAAGAACACGGCTTTAACGACCTAGTGTCCTTAACATGTTCCAAATTTTACCGTTCCCATTTGTTTCACAGTTCCTACCTATTGAACTTTCTTCCGGTGTCTTGCTTTCCTGTCAACTATGATCTTCAAAAATTAAAATGTAACGTCAATCGTCGTCATCTGGCTCCTTGAAATCTGTTCTTCTATTGCCCTTTCTCCGCAATGAGGTTTTCACATTTCCCTCCACTCCCAGTAAGCCCCTTGCGTCTTAGTGGCTTTGTCGTCTTGTTTGGAATGAAATGATTAAAATAAAAAGACGTGTCAAGCGTATCCAATCTGATAAAGGAAAGACATATCATGGCGGCGTCCAGTCTAACGCAGGAAATGGAAAAGCACGCCTTCCTTGTAGCACTGACAACCATAACGACTATGGTATGCGCACTTCGTCACAAAGAGAGACAGTTTCTAAGCAGTTAGACGCCATGAGGATGGCTGAGGTCGTCCAGCAGTCCGAGAGTATCATCAACCACAAAATCGATGACAGCCATCCCACTCGGAAGAGCACAAACTATCAGATGTGTAGTGCGCAAGGACATTGAGTACTAGTTCTAGGGTACATGGAAACAGCAGTTGATATCCGATAAGACCCGGAAGAACTACGTGACCCGATCAAAGCGGTTTTTGAACAAGTTCCAGAATCCCAAGGAGCCCAGCTTAGCTCTGGAAGAGAAGGAACGCCCTGTGGCTCTGCAATAATCCCACAGGGCCAACCATGATGATGCACAGCTATATCATGTCTTCCATTATAGTTCTGGGAGTCACGGGAACCTGGGGCTATGTCATTGCATCAAAAGTCTTCTCATGGCCTCAAGAGTCAATATCACGACCAACATCGAGATGATGGGCACAATGATCAAAGTCTGTGTTTGCCCAGAGAATCTTCACGTTCATATCATCCACATGTGACCTCCTGATTTGAATCTCCAAGACGACAACGTCTGGGGTGTCTTTGAAAGAGAGACCAACTAGCTACTCGACAGTACTAATGACTCTTTGAAGGCCGATATTATGGACGTGATGGTCAACATGAAGGAAAACTACCTGATGTTTTAATACGCATTTCCCGATTGAATATCTTTCTTAATCTTTAACATATAATTTGTTCTCAATTACCAGGCCCATTTGTAAATTACAGATAGCTTACGGCTATATCATGTTGAAACACCGATTCCCGTATAATCACTGAAGTTAAGCAACGTCGATCCTGGCCAGTACTTAGAAGGGTGACCGTTTGGGAACAGCAGGTGCTGTAAGATTGGATGTGCGGTTGGTGTAATAGATAATGGCTCGGAATTTTTAATCGGAGAGCCGAGTTCCAATTTCACTTGGGTTCGTTATATTCACTTACGCTCAAATACCCTGTGAAAAGGTATGAATCTAAATCTTCTCCCCCAGTTATGGGTTAATTAGTAAGATATGTATCATTATTATCTCAAAAAATTCTTACACTTCAAAAATATTTTCTGGCTTTAAATAATCAGCAAGGGGTTGATAAACCGTAAAAAGCGAATCAATAAAACAGATGTGAGTGCGAATATTTGTGTGTATGTCCGCGCACATGAACACTTATCTATGTATGTATAACAGTAAATTTAGTGTTATGAGATCAAAGGAACATCGTTTTTTATTCATTTTGACAAATCTTTCTACAAATCTGAGGAGCAAAAATAAGATGGAAATAAAAAATAATTATGACTTATCTAAAATATAATTTCCCTCAACTTAGAATTAATCGAAAATTAATAATGACAATGCTTCCTCATTAATTCTATTACATTTACAACTACTACTTCTAAAACAAATGATATGGAATGGTTTAAAAATCAAATGATGAAAAATGTAATTCTCACACTAAATCTGAATGCCGTCTGCAAGTTATCTTTAGTAACCTAATCAGTAAGGCGCTGTCCATGACAAACAGGCTCCCAAGGATTGGCGATGCGAAGACAAATCTTGCCAAAAGCTAATTCTTTTATTTTCCATCCGTGCAGTTTTCTTAATGATCATATAATTTTTTAAAATAGAACCTGAACGTTACAATAAAATGTGTCTAAAAACAAACTGGTTAGTATTAATAATTACAATGCTTCATCTAAGAAATTATGGGATCAAAATACACGTCTTTCATATTCGGTAACATGACGCGATTAAAAAATGATACGACACGTCGCGTATCACGGGACCTAGTACACGACGTCAAGTACTGATGTAGAGTTGAGCAGGACCACAAGTATAAATGCGACTAATAAAACATTTGCGAACATTCCTCCTTGCCTTTTTGATTATGTTATAATCCCGCAATTATTTCGTGCAATTAACTGATGTTTCTGCCACATTTAGGGATTGTGCGGAGGGGGGGGTATTACTAACCCTATTTTGTTTTGTTTTATGTAAATAGTATTAATTCATATTGTAAATAATCATTGGGGTTTATTAAATTGTTGCTTTTTCACCTCCCCCCACAGACTTTGAAATGTACATATGGGGACAAGTTAGGCTTTCATAGAGAATTTGAGGTATTATGGTGGACGCAGTAAGAAAAGTAGGAGTGAATGTGTTGTTTTGGTGATAGGAATATTGTTGGTATGTTTGGGTCCGTGTTTGTGACTAGCTAAGTTTAGAATTAAGACAGAAGACCTTCCTTTCCCACCCCCCTTTTTGGCCTTGTGCCACATTTTGTACAAACGTACAAATAAATAACTATTCCTCCTTGCCTTTTCGTGCGACTGGAGATACTCAGATGTTTTGAAATAAGGAATGTTTATACTTTGTTTAAAACTCGAATTCACTATCCATGCTACATACAAACAAAATTACCGTTATAAATCACAAGATATCAAATTATGTTTTTTTTTCTATTATGATAGAAGATAATTTGTCATTGCTCAATCTGTTTATATTACATTTCATTTGAGGTTTGATGTTTGCAATATATTTTGTTTTAATGCACTACATTCGTATAGAATTTCCTACCACTAAACAAATATTTACAAAAGTGTATCTTTAAAGTTAAATGACATCACTTTTGTGTATAATCTTTTTGTTAACAGCAGCTCTGTTCTGAGGCTCTTTATATTATGTGTAGAAGTTGGAATGCGTGAATTTAAAAATACTTTAAATCTGACAGCTAGAACGTAATAGCTGGATGACTAGAGAGATATGGATATAAAGATGTAATGAAATTCACTTGGCCAATACAATCTGGATATAGTAAGATGAGACCAGACCGATTTAAAAACAACTCAATTGATAACGTCAAATATAACATACTTAATAAACGAAAACGAAACAGAATCGGTTTTGCCGGCCGTTCAGCGTGCTGAGAAAGTTTTCGTGTTTTGGCTTAACGTCGATTCAGCTTATACGAAACATGATTGATTTGTTCTCTTTTGCAAACAAAAATGAAAGTTATTGTTCTCTCGTTCTCTCTCTCTCTCTCTCTCTCTCTATCTATCTATCTATCTATCTATCTATCTATCTATCTATCTACACACACACACACACACACATGTATATATATATATATATATATATATATATATATATATATATAAAAGAAAGAGGTTATAGTGGTTCCAACGAGAAAAAAAAATGTATATATTAAAAAGTAGAGAAGAGAGGTGCTGCAAACGTTTTTGGTTGTAATGTGGATTTTTTTTTAATATTATGCTTTAAAGCATAATATTTTAAAAAATCCACATTGCTTTAAAGCATAATATTTAAAAAAAAAATCCACATTGCAACCAAAAACGTTTGTGGCACCTCTCTTCCCTTCTTTTTATGTATGTATATATATATATATATATATATATATATATATATATAATGGATGATTTTATTTATTTATTAATCCTACAGCTTTTTATTACTTAAACATCATTTTTAGTGGATAGTCGTATTTGTGTATATGCTCCATTTATTTATTAAACAGCATATTTTTTTTTAATTTTCGTCTACAGGCCTGAATTCACGCATGAATTCCCTAATAAGAATGGAATGTTAATATTCTCGAAAAAATGATTTCAATCACACATGTATATGCTTAAACATGCATACGTTTTAATCATTTTTATATGATAGATTCATTCGTTTTTACGGCTTATCAACTCTTTGCGGGTTATTTAAAGCCAGAAAATATTTTTAGGTTTTAACAATTTTTAAGGGGAGATAATAATGGTTTAGTGATGCAAATCATCCAAATTAACCCATAGATTGGGGGAAAGAAGAAGTCGATTCATACCTTTCGCAAGGGCCTTTGCGCGTAAATGAATATAACGAACCCAATAGGAATTGGAACTCTGCTATCCGATTAACAATTCCGAACCTGCACATCCGAGTTTACTGCACCTGGTACTCCCAAGCGGACACCCATGTAGGTACTGACCAGGTTCGATGTTGCTTAATTTTTAGTGATCGTCCGAGAACCAATCTTTCAACGATAGACAGATATTCCAGAATATATTTTGTTGGGATTGCAAATATATTTATCAGTTTCATTTGTTTTATTTTCCAAATAATAAACTCAAAATAAACAGAAAAGAATAATTATTGGTTGTTTTTTTTCTTCATGTATTTTTTATCGTGTGCGTGTACGTGTATTGTTGTACATGTCATCATTTTTTTTTAATCGAACCGATTTAAGCAGATATTTGTATATATTTAATTCGGAGTTTCAAAAAGACTCTTGCATTTGTGAAGACAATAAAATATGACAGCAGAAAGACTAACAAATATGACTTTAAATCGACAAAAAACATTCCACACGCAAGACCGGAATGAAAGACTAATAAAACATCTTAGTGCTGTACAATCTCGTCAAAGATGAAGAAAACGCCTGAAGCAATAGAAATGTGATTCTACAGAAGGATGCTGAGGATACAATGAACGGAACATGTGACCAACGACAAAGTTTTGGAGAAAAATGGAAACAAAAAGTAAACTTATACTTAACATCAGGAAGAGACAGTTGAGGTTTCTGAAGCACATAACGAGGAGGGAGGGCTTCGAAAATGTGATACTCACGAGACGGATAGACAGCAAGAGGGACAGAGGAAAAATCGTATAACATAGTGAGTTTTGAGTTAATAGATAGCGGAACATGATTTAGGAGAAATAACAGAAAAACAAAGGTTATCAACAGCTACAAGAGACAGGAACATGTAGAGAGCCATGATCGCCTACGTCCTCAGGGGACACGGCACATAAAGAAGAAGATAACATTTTATTTTGTCTTTTGTGATGGTATGAGTTAAACTTAGCAAATTTTGACACAAGGCCTGACTCGTGAAATACCGTGTATGATTTGAAGACATTAGCAATACCTGAACATCGCCAGCCGTACTTTTTAGGCTTATAGGTTAAGACCTACTTGTATCCCGTTTTAAACAAAATCGTTACAGTAACATCTGAGAAGTACTTATTTCGACTAGCTGAACAGCGCGTTCACTATAACTGCTATATCGCCTGAAATCGGTCCAAGTATTTCGGGCTAAAAAGAATCGTACGAATACAGAGGCATTGTACTTCACGTGCGGTTAGTCAAATATCTAATCGCAAACCACATGGATTTCTAAGAATATCGATTCGATTTTAAAATAAACCCACGTGCAATACGGCTGATGTTGGCTTTGTATCCGAACAAAGATTAGCATGAAGCTATTTTTCTCCGCAATATTTTTTTTATTATTATTAAAAATGCATAAAGAAAAGAAAAAAAAATCATTGTTGATGATACGGTTTAGGTCATCAGGATCTGACGTCATGTAGATACGTAGGCCAATTATTAGTCTGTAATGAATTCCTTTTGAAAGATTTTTCCTGTTCTAAGAGTAAAAAAAGTAGGTGGATTGTAATATACTGAATATTGTCTGCTTGAATTGATTTTAGTTTGGCAAAGTTAGGAATTAGTATACTATAAATTATACAATTGTCGAAGCAGGCATTAGTTTCCAAGTGTAATTTAAGCTATACACTAGTGATATACCATCGAATGAGAAAAGTTGCTGTAAACCTTGAGGTTTTACAGATTTTACAAGTGTTCTAATTTGGAATTCAGCTATCAAAAAGCTCGATCACCTAATATTTAACTAGCAGTGGCCATTATACCGCGATAAGGCACCCAAATGAATATTATATATACAAGTTCGATTTTAAAGAATACCGATTATCCGAACAAAATTTCATATTATCAAGAATATTTAATTTTATGACTTTGTCCCGATTACAGATCTGTTACAACTGATGACGTTTATTGGTTCATTGGCTTATGGCTGTTACAGTGTTTGTGAAGAGAAAGTTATAGTCGATCACTTTAAACAGTACTGAAATAATTTTAACATAAATAAAAAATTAAAATGAGAGATTCAAAAGCATAGCAAAATCCGTGATGGTGTCTTCATTAAGTTCACGACTTTGTTACGGGCATTAATTTTTCAAGGAATACGTGGGCGGCTACAGATATCTGCTGAAAAAGTAGAATCAGTGAACCGATTTCAAATTTCAGTTTAATGCCGATGGGTAAGGCATGAATCCATTTTTGTCCTTCCAGTTATTAATTAAATAGCAGGGTAGACTAAGCTCTTTGGTCTTGAATGGCAGCCAGGCTAGGAGAAAAACAACAAGCAATCGGGTGAAAACAAGAAATAAGTTTATATAGCTAGACTGAATACTTTGTCAACAGTAAGCTCCCGTAACTCAATCAATAAGAGCAATTGTCACAGTAAAACTTCCGGTCAGACAATATTTTCGAATTGTCATTTTTTTTTTCCTTTTTTTTTTCTTTTCCTGTCCTTTTAAAGTAAAAACCGATTTGCAAAACTAAATATGCAATTGAAGCCACAACACCTAAGTTAGATTAATGCTAAAACCGCGTTTATTTGATGTGAGAGTTTTACGTAATATTTTTACACGCAACAAACTTTGTATAGTTTGAATTAATTTCCAGGGATTCCAGCTGAGAAACACACAAAAAACAAACTTTGAGGTTTTATTGTCACGGAATGGATGAAATTCCTCTTAGACTAAACAAAAAAGAAACATTGAACCTAACTTATCCCAGAATGGAAAATTAACAGAATGTCATGTAGTGTAATAAAAAAAGAAACAGTTTCCTAGTCGAAAACGATGAGTAGAAACAGTGAAGACTAGACAATTAAAACCAATGAAATAAAAAAAGAACGCGTCATAGTTCATATTTCAGAGCGAATATAAGAATCCGTTTTAAGATTAAATTATTTTTCATTTTGTTATTAAATTCTAAAAGAAAAACATTCTGATACACTTAAGAGATTAGAATGAAGTAAAACATAAGCTTTTAAGGAAGATTAACTTACGCAATGAATTTTTAAAAAATAGACGTCTAATGTCCGTTTTCTGTACCAAATGTATATCACCGCTTGAATGAATTCATGTGTACGTTATCTCCATTTAATATTTGACTATACAATATAGATTAACCTACTTGCATTTCCCTTGTATTTTTTTTATATATGATACACGGCACAACAGACTATATTTATATAGATGTTTGCTTTGGCTTTGGGATTGTAAACGTATCTACAACGTGAGTTCTAATTGGAAACCACAAACATTACTTAACTCACGCTTATTATAATACCAAGGGTTGGGCACTAGAACGTACGGTAATGGCTATCAAGCTTGTTATGCCATATCAATTAATAGTGAGTTCGATCCTCATACTTTTGACCTTATGTCACATCTAAGCTTCGTTTAGTAAATCACTATAATAGGGATTGTAATCTTTCAATATCTGTCTATATTTCTGAGAAGAGGTATTGTAACTATTTACATTGTAAACACCTTTATTGTCATATTCACGAAGTTTCGGCCGTTGTGCACTCCGGCCTTCTTCGGGCGATATACTTTGGAATTTCGAAACGAACTTTTTACTTAGTCCACGGGAGTAGATTGTTCTAGTTCCACGTGCTATTCCTTTTTCTGGATATCTCAGTTTCAGTTAATTCCTTTTAATAACTCAACTCTCCAAGGTTTTGTTAATCTCTGTTGTGTTTAGGTATTGAACTATCAACAGAGATTAACAAAAACTTGGTGAGTTAAATTACTAAAGGGAATTCGCTAAAACTGAGATATCCAGAAAAAGCAATGGCAGTCATTATAATTACAGCTAAGATGAGAAAAAAGATTTTCTGATATGAATACAGTCTAACGTCTTTAATCCGGTGCTCCCTAGTCCGGGAACTACCATGGTCCGGCATGTTTTTGAATCACTCTGCATTAGTTCGTTGACGACTATGAGGGCAGCGCCACACGCTGTTTAAAACTTTGCGCAGGTGCCGTTAGTTTTGGTGATACGGTCTTTCTCATTTCTTATTGTTGTGGATTCCGGGATGAAATCCGGTACCAATAAATCACAAACACCAAGAATGAATATAGGAAAATAATGTATTAACGTAATAATACAAACTGGTAAAGCAGGTTAGTAGTTCCAGGAATACGGGTTAGTAGCAAAATATCGATACAGTCTTTGGTATTGAAGTATCGCTGTATGACTTCTTACTGAGTCTACGTGCTCGCTCACCGTGACTCTTACTGGCTGCGTTCATTCTGTCTGTCTGTCTGTTTGTTATCTTCACCCTCTGTTGCTCTCGTCGTCTCGGGTCTTCACGTAGCAGTAGTAGATGCATATACTGGGTGAATCCACTTGTGTAAAAAGGAGAGGATCCCTCAACACACACACACATATATATATATATATAAACCAAAAACAGAATATAAAACCAAGGCTTTTTTTTTGTTTTTGTTTGAAATGGATAGCGTCTCGGATAGAGGAATCGGATAGTCGAATCCATTACATTCACTTATGTGCTAATACCCTTTGGAAAGGTATGAATCCTCTTCATCTCTCCCAAGCTATGGGTAAATAGCAGGACAGAACGGGTTCTATAGCCTTGGATGGCTACTGGTTTACTGCAGAAAGAAATGGCAACCTACTGAGGGAAAAAATCTGCCTCGTCAATAATGTATCGAAAGATACATGATCGTCTATTCGTGTATCACGCATGGCACATAACTAACTGACTGGATTAAGCCGAGTTCGAATTCTAGTCGAATCTATTACATTCATATACGTGCTAATACATTACATTCATATACGTGCTAATACCCTTGGGAAAGGTATGAATCCTTCTCGCCCCAGCTATGGGTAAATAGCAGGACAGACCCAGTTCTATAGACTTGGATGGCTACTGGTCTACCGCAAAAATAAATGGCAACCTACTGAGGGAAAAAATCTGCCTCGTCAGTCATGAATCAAAAGATACATGATCGCCTAAGTGTGTATCATGCATAGCACATAACTGACCGATTGTATGAAACAATAAAAAGCTTGTTTGGAAGCATAATTATTGTTTTGTTTCATGTTTTATTCTTTGTTCAACATTTAATAACACATCAATATATATGTAGAATAAGCTGGCAAGAATGTTTACATAGAGTTTCTTATCGGTTATTTCTGTCATCCGATATTTCCTGTGGTCCGGCAATGGCGTGGTTCACATGGTAACGGATTAAAGAAGTCGGACTGTGGTAGAGAAATATGAAATATTCTAGACGAGTAGTGTTAATGGAAAGCACTGTGTTGATCTAGAGGAACCTTTCTCAAGTTTTCTATCCTGGAGAAATGTTCATGTCTCGAGTAACATCAGTATTAAAATATAATTCACAGCACAACAGTGCACTACAGAAATATGCAGATGTAATAATCGAGAAAGAATTATCAGTGTTCTGGTGAATAGAGGCATTTTTTCTGTGGACCTGTTAAAGAAAAAAGCAACCAATGCTTCACACTGGTTACCTTGAGCTAGAACTCATTTACAACACTCTCTTACAATAGATGCCTACAAGACAAACAGAAGTCTAAATCCATTTGTATGCAATTGTTGACATCTTGTTCAAACAACATTTGGCAAAATACAATCCTTTCTAATGTATAATTCTATATTATTCTGATATATTTGTTTGTTTTTTTGTCAGTTTCTCTTGCGATATCTCTAATGACTTCTTACAGAACTGTAGGGTTCCAAAACATTCTGGTTGCGAAGAGGCTGGTATGTATGCGTAGTGTAATGGATAGCGACTCGGAATGAGAAATCAAAGAACCGAGTTCAAATTCCAGTCAGTCTCGTTGTATTCATTTTTGTGCAAATGCACTTGGGAAAACTATGAATCACCCCCCTATGAGCTAAATAAATTGCAATTGGGTAAAAACATTGTTATTCTGAAACAATTGTTAATGTAATATTCACTGGTAAAAACAAATAATTATTATTACAATCAAAAATATGTTTCAGACTTAAATAACCAAGAAAAGGGGTTGATAATCCGTAGAGAACAAATCAGTCACTCAAGTAAGAAGAGCCAATGTAAAGATTAAACACATACAGTCTTCTAAGATCAGTAATTCTTCATCATTTTTATATAGCACTGATGCTCCGAAAGTAATGCCTTCTATTTCCAACGATAGAACCGACACAGGGGACAAGATAACACTGTTGGATAGGTCAAGTTTTCAGTTATAAAACACTGTCACACGGTTGCTACCTGTAACAAGACAAGACAAATAATATTTTGTTGGTGGAAGTTTTCAACCATACCATACCATCTGCCTAAGAAAGTGTAAGCTCATATGAGAAAATAGGAGTCATTACTTTCGGAGCAAGACTTTTCTCTTTCTTTATCTATCTATCTATCTATCTATCTATCTATATATATATATATATATATATATGCATAGGATGGCCCTAATCATAACCAGAGTTTCACGCTCCAGTGATCATCAGATGACTTCACCGAGTCATCGAATGATCGCTTAGGCGTGAAACTCGTGTTACGACTAGGGCGATGCTTTCATAGGAAATAAGGTTATCAAGCGTTTTTTTGCCCTGTCTTAGTAATCAAGGCTTTGGGGACTTTACTGAGTAGGTCGGTTTGCCTTTAGGCAATTTTTTCTTTGACCTTTTTCAGTATCGTCATTCTTATTCGAGACTATCTGAATAAGGTTTTTAGGTTTGTTGGTAAGTTGTCCGTTGGTTCCAACATCGGTTTTGATTTTTCTTTAATAATACATACATACATACATATATATATATATACATATATGCTTTTAATTTATTTGCAAAAATAAAATTAGGGGTTTTTAGCTTCTATTTTTGAAACATGGTTGGAACTGTGTAGCGAAAATAACCATATTTTAAATCAATTAATTTATAATATATATATATATATATATATATATATATATATATATATATATATAAAATCCCTTACTGTAAAGGTAATTTACATTAACCAGTAAAAAAAGGCTTAGACAGAAGTCTCTATATTTTTAATTTTGGATTTTTTTAATGTAACTATAAATAACAACAAAAACATTTCAATTTCATTTTTGCCTTGAAAAAGTGGGAAGACGAAGCGCGTCGGCAAAATCTAAGATTTTTTCTAATTGTCATTTCATACCATATATATATATATATATATATATATATATATATATATATATATATCCGATATTTTATTACTTCAAATGTTCTTATAGTGGATAGTCCGTATTTGAAATAGACACGGCATTTTTACTTATGAACAATAAATTTTTTTCTTTACTAATATTTCTCGAATATAGAGTCCGATGAACGTAATACACACTGTTTAATAAATAAAAATTATGGGGTGTATTTCAGATATGGAGTATCCACTATAATAACGTTTGAAGTCATATATGTGTGTGTATGTGCGCGCATGTGTGTAGAAATTATAAAGAGATACGATCAACCATATATATGAGCGATTAGGTGCACATACAGGTAAGCAAATAACTATTTATTTAATCAGTGGTGTAGACAAAATTGTGCTCAATATATAAAGTATGTATTAATTATTACACATATACCTACGTTTACAGTACGACTCAGAGGTTCATAACTTTACCAATCACCAGGAATAAAAAGTTACTTTGTGTACCTGATGATTGCCAAAGCTTTGACACTCTGAATCGCACTGTAAACGTAGGTACATATATAATTATATATATATATATATATATATATATATATATATATATATATATATATATATGCTTTTAAAAAACAGTGGGCTGCACCTGCTATTAAGGCATCACTCTTCATTTATGAATTGAACACTATTGGCTACTGGGCTTTATATACATCACGTATACAATACGTTAAAAATTTCCCTTTTTCTGCCGTACGCCGATAGTTTAGGGGTAGAATCTCTGACTGACCAAATCGGTCGAGTTTCGATCCTGGCTTGAAGCAATCTAGTGTACTGTGATACACAAGCTTCTGTGTGGATGAGTATTTATGCTCCCTTTTCCCGATTGAGCACTAGAGAAAGATTAATTTTAAAAAATAGTGGTTGCTCCTGCTATTAACGCATCGCTCTTCAGTTATGAATTGAGCGCTATACTGGCTTTTGTATACATCACGTATATAATACATTAAATATTACTCTTCCTCTGTCGTGCGCCGATAGCTTAAGTGTAGAATCTCTGACTGATGTCACATCGATCGAGTTTCGATCCCGGCTTGAAGCAAAGCAATCGGACGTCTGGCTACACTGATGAGCTGTGATACAATGAAACTGGCTTGTATGTGGATATATATATATATATATATATATAGGCCCTTGTAATTTCTCATGGAAGCCAAAGCCTTCCAAGGAATCCTATTTGAGAAAAGATGCTGTAACTCTTATGCATATCAAATAATAAATCTATAGTTTAATATTTTGTTTGTTCCTTGTTTTCTTTCATTTATCCATTCTTTTATTTTCTTTTTTCATTCATTCATTATTTTTCCTTTCTCTTTTTGCTACTTTCTTTACGTCTTTTGTTTTTATTCTGTTTATAATTCCAATCTTCCTTCTTTGTATGTCTCTTTTTTCTCTCTCCTTACCTTCACTTTTTCTTCCTTCCTTTCTCCCCCTTCCTCTCCTTCTTTCTATTCTCTATGTGTCAATCAAAAATGTTATATGTCGTTCGTTTTTATTTACTTCCAAGATTCTTTTCTTATTTTACTCAACATTCTTGCTCTATCTTCCTCCTGACATTTTATTTCTCTCTAGACGATAAATTTGTTTCTCCATCCCTTGATATCTACTACACCTAGAGAAAAATAAACATAGGAAGATTGTACGGCTAGGGAAATCGAGTTTTCTAAGGAGAGTCTGCAAGCCGTGAAAATGAGTCTTCGAAATTATGGCTTTTTCCATGGCTTCACTGCATATTTCCTGGGGAAATATGCAAACCTTTCAACCATGAAATGGGCGTTGGTTCCGTTTTTGTTTTTTTTTTCTCCTTTTATATCTATTTCTTTTTTCATTTTTTTTAGTTTACTTTCTTCCTTCTCTCTTTTCCCAAGTTAAACCTTTTACTCTCCTTTTCTCGCCGCTTCTCATCTGATTGATCTTTCTTTTTACTGTTTTAAATTTTCAATAAGAGAATGAAAATTGCCATTAAAATGAAAAGAAATATCAATATTTTTGTATCGATTTGTAAAGATCATTTAAAAATACAACTGATTTCTGATTAGTTTGATTGTTTTTCCTAGACAGAAAACATTTTGAATTAGAAATCCACTCAAGCAAAACGAGCACGACTGTAAACGATTGCAGAGGAGGGGAAAACCAGATGGACCAAAATCAATCGATAATTCTAGCCTGTTGGGTCAATAGATAATAAATCGATACAAGTATACTGGAATGCATATTCAAATTAAAAGAAAAAGAAAACGATTAAACATTCAGATTCTAAGGGCAGCTGACCAGTTACAATAAAATGATTATCCATGATCAAGCCAATCTAACATAAGTAGAATCACAGAAAAAGAGAAAAAAAAGGAATGAAAATCTCAAGTGTTAGATTGAGTAAAACAATTTCTGCCTTTGTTTATCAACTTTATTCATCAAAAAATCAAGTAAGATTAAATTTTATTCAATTCTATATTCATCCTTATTTGCAATGATGTGCTGACTCTTATCAAGCAGCTCTTTTTTTTGCAGTACGTTTCACTGTGTACAAGACCACTCGAGTCAGAGGGTTATATTAGCAGGCAGTTTGTACGGATAGGAGGAGAAGGTAAAGGTTAAACTTAAACATGAACAAGTTAACATTGTAGTGATCGGGAAAACATCCTCTTTGGAGTCGGTTCATGCGTTGTAAAGTAGTTTTCACAATGGAGGCTTGTATTTCAAAAATTTTCTAAAAGGGTCCGACGTACAAAACGTTAGGAACTTGCAATAATAGTTAATGACGTAGCAATCTAGTTGTGATGGTTGCTACTTCAATGTCCGACATCGACTGACTGACTCAACTCCACTGAGCTCAACTGGCGACCGCTATTACTACTACTACTACTTATTATGTGTGAGAGAGTCTATTACAATAGAATAGGTAATGTTCTGGTATAACAATATGTGTGTCTCATTGAATTTTTTTCTTTCTCCGTATGAATTACGAATTCCTCGTAGCCAATGTGTTGTAGAGTAGTTTTCACAATGGAGGCTTGTATTTCAATAAGTCGGTCCTAAAAGGGTCCGACGTACAAAACGTTAGGAACTTGAAATAAGAGTTCAATGACGCAGCAATCTAGTTGTGATGGTTGATACTTCAATGTCCGACATCGACTGACACACTCAACTCCACTGAGCTCAACTGGCGACCGCTATTACTACTACTACTACTTATTATGTGTGAGAGAGTCTATTACAATAGAATAGGTAATGTTCTGGTATAACAGTTCAACATAGCAGTGATTGGCGGGAAGAAGTTGTTCGCGTGGAACTTACTTCTCGTCGATAGAATACGGAGAGAAATGTGGGTGATTTGCTACAATGTAAATGACATGGCGGGTCCTGGCCATGATAGTTAGACCCGGCGGAACCAAGGAATGTAGTTCGTCCGAGCATTTTCCATAGAATGGCGATAGAGCAGCAAGAGGCTTGCTTCGATATCATTCGAATAAAATTCCGCAAGTTTTGACGTAGAAAAGCTTTCGACAAACTCTTGAATTTGGTTTTCATTAGAGAAAGTTTTCTCTATCAAAGCATTTTGCAGCGGTTAAAAAAAAAGATAATAATCTGTTGGTGCAAGTCAGATGGATATGGCGGGTAAGGTGGTTATATTCTTTCACACTCAGTAACCCCCTACGTTTTAGTGTCTCTGTTGCCTTACTTGGTGTGAAATGATTAAAAAAAATATTCTGCTTGTTCCTTAGTTACTTTGCACGTACGTTACGTCCTGCCATTACCTCAGATAAACAATGGGCCTTTACTGTTTGATTATGAAGACAGACGGAAGAAAAATATATCAATGGTCCTGTTTCGTTTTAGGGAAATACGGGAAAAAAGAAAGAAAGAAAGAAAGAAAGAAAGAAAGAAAGTAAGAAAGAAAGGGGAGATAGCGGAAGCGATAACACTCTCGTGAGTTTAATGTCTGCTTCAGTGAAATGGAAAACTTCACAATTTTTTTTTCTATTTGTATCCTCTTACTTCTTTAATTATTGACCTTCATTCATATTTATGATTATTATTTTAATATTTTGATAAAGTTTTTGGCTTAAATATTTAACGATGCAATAGGGGAAAATAATGTTATAGTCGTGGAAATTGCAAAGGATTTATTCAATAACTAATAATTATGATGCATCAAATAATTTAAATATAAAAACCGGAAAATTTTCACAGGTATTTATAGCATCAGTAATTTTGCATAAGCCTTGATTTCCCCCATGAAAATATAAAAAGATTGTTTCTCGAAACGTATACATATAAAAATAATGGATGTTGATATTCAAACAGACAATAACTTCAAAACAAATACCAGACTCTCGACAAGGCGGAAAAGGCGCTTGTTTCAACCTTAAAAGCTATTGTTACTAGTACAAATGAAACCAGTTTTAAGCTTTGTTGAGCAGTTAATTTCTATGGCTATTTTAGGTGGTGTATGTATGTGTTTCACACATAAAACATTTTCCCTAGCGTGCGTAATTGTTTTTATTTCCCTGACGTTCGATGTTTTTACATATTGATTAATTTCAAGTCAGAAATTTCGATCAATATTTCACGATTTATAGCTTGAATGTAATTCACATTATCAGCAATGATGATGATTCAGACTACTAGACTGTTTACAATGACCATGACTCCTGGCCACTGTACTGTCTTTTAGAAGTGGAGTCCCATTGTTAATTGTATAGCTGTTATGTGGTTGAAAATGCCATTGATTCAAGCAGAGAACAAAATAAAATGAAACATGTATTAATATGACGTATTCACTTGACCAAAATTCCTGACTTGACGAGAAATCAATAAAGAAGCCACCGAGATGTTTTCAGAATCGGTGAACATTTTCGTACATTTAAAATTCTATCTGTGCTTCTGTCTTGCGGTCTTTCAGCGACCAATATCCATTATAACAATCGGGAAAACAGCAGTTGCATTTAGTTTTATGCTGATGCGTTTCATTGAACAAAAAGATTTCTTTCGTCTCACCGGGGTCGATTTATTTTTCCAACTTTAGCCCCTTCGGACGATGATGTCTTGATATTTTTTGTTTTTTGATGGGCTGACGTTACGAATCGGTAAGAACATCCGGGATATTTTCTAACCCCGGAGTCTCCTTCTATTGTACACTCTGTCAAACACTACAATGCTTTTATTTCTACATTACCAAAGGTTAAACACGATAAGCATCTCTATCACAGCAATTATTTGCCTATAACAACAAATAGCAATTCTTGTACCAGCACCACAAACCATTATTATTATTATTATTATTATTATTATTATTATTATTATTATTATTATTATATTTTCCTTGGATTTCTAGTGTATACTATCTCTTTCCGGGTCCCAGCCAGAGATCTAAAGTCAGAAATGGCATCATGACATTTTCCACTGAGCATTTAAAAAAATACAAAGATCATAGGATTTTACATAGATAAAGCCCTTCGTAAAGTATGAGCTGTACTTGTAAAAAATTTTGTATTTCTTTAAGGTACTCCTTCAATGAGTCTTTAAGGCTTGGGCTACCAGGGATCCCATCAATTATTATTATTATTATTAAATCTTGTAGACTAACAGTAACTATAATTATATAATCTATACTATCATACTACTAATAAACATTTGACGAGTATATGTACGCTCTGCTTCAAGTTAAAGTGTCACTACCCGTTTCTCTGCCTAAGTTCAACGTAGTACCTAGGTGCTCAGTGAAAATTGTTACCGTAAGACCCGGGTTCGAATCTTGCCATGGTTGATTTGTCAGGAAGATGACCTTATTATCAGCATGGGGTGGTGATCTCATCGTGCCATACTCGTATCTGTTGTAGTTTCGGTAGACATAAATCCAAAACATTACTTTCGAAGTTCTTCTTGTATTAGTAAGCTGATTTCACTGTTATAGTAACTCGAAACATGTTGCGTCCTGGGTATGACGATAAACTACATCCGCGTCCTGGGTAAGACGATAAACTACATCCGCGTCCTGGGTAAGACGATAAACTACGTCCAACAGCAAGGCCTCTGATCATGAGGATTTTAGGAGCGTGGAACCACCTCTTAATTGCTGGTGTTCTCAGGTCCACCCTGACCCGGGATGTTAGCACCTGCTAGGGTCCCAGCTATGGGCAAATAGTTAACCCCGAAACTGAGATAAAAAAGCATTATAAAATATTACCAGCAATACGTTTTTGAAGAAAAAAATATTACCAGCGGTACGTTTTTGAAAAAAGCTATTGCCAGCAATACGTTTTTGGAAAAAAAAACTATTGCCAGAAATACGTTTTTGAAAAAATAATATTACCAGCTATACGTTTTTTAGAAAAATATTATTACCAGCTATACATTTTTGAGGAAAAAAATATTAACAGAAATATAGATGTCGGCATTAAATGACCCATTGAGGTTGATATACCGTAAAACAAAACAAAACAAGTAATGCGACAGTGTCACAACAATGTAGGAGCTTCCAAGGAGCGAATGTAAATGAGAAGACTGGGAATAAGGAGAATTGAGGAAAGAGCAAAAAAACAACATGCTTCAAGAAGACAAAAGATGGCGATTGACATTGCATTTAAATTTTTGAAGATTGTAGACGTGCAAGAAAAGAAACTATTAGAATATTTTTTATAATTTATTTTTAATTGTTCCTCACCCATGCAAGGTGACAATGCCATTAGTATGCAGGGAGTGAAAGTGAATAAAAATAAGAAGATTGAAAATGGGGAGGATTGATGAAAGGGCAAAAAAGGAACAGGCTTCAAGGAGACAGAAGATCGCCATTGACGTTACATTTAAATTTTTGACGATTGTAGTTATCGGGGAAAACAAGAAATCAAATGGGAGTTACACAGATAGGAAGTCCGAGAGAAAAAAAACTGTTAGAGTAGAAATGACGGTTGCATCTATCTAGTTCAACAGTAAAGCGGTGAGACCTAATTGCCCATCTAGTAGCATGCTTAAAAATTCATGTCGTCGGGGCACCAGGAAAAAAGCTCATCCGAGCAGATACCATGAAAATATTTGTAGGACAGACAGAGGAAAGTCACGTCACGTCGGTGAGAAAGTGACTGGAGACGAGATGCCAGGTCAAGACCGATTGTATTGCAGATCCTTGTCTGGATTTTGTCAAGAATCTCGAGATGCACAGTAGGAGCACCAGACAAGATATGGAAACGGTACACGGACAAATAGTCGATTTATAAATGAATTCTGACGAGAAAAATATTTTGGTACGACACAGCGAACCAACCTTCCTTGCAGCAGATGTAGTAATTGACTCGATAGATTGACTTCATGTCAGTGGAAAATGTGGAGCCAAGAAAGCATAGAGTGTTGCTCTTCTGTTCAGCATCAGCCATGTTGATGTCAGGCAGAAAAGGTTATCTGTAGTGATTAAGCAGTTTTGTTTTGTAGGCGTTGAAATTTTCAAGCCATTTTTCGCCCCAGTTTAAAGCTACTAAATTAAGGATTCTCTCAAATAAGCTAACTTAAAGAATGCAATAAAAAAAAAACATCTAAATGATTTCCAATTAAATGACTATATTGCGGGATTTGCATTCGCGTTCAAACTGAAAAAAAGTTTTTCAAGGGAGATAACTATTTGATACTACTTATAGTATATGATCCCTTACGAGGATGTGTGGGTAGAGTTTGAGTTGTCGGCACGGAAAGTGGGATCGAAGAGCAGAGTTTATATTCCGGCCTCGTCTGTTAGGTTTGCTTTTGCATAAATGCCTTTGGGAAATGCATGAATCCATCTCTTCTCTACATACTCCTAACAGCTATGGATTAAATAACAGAGTAGACTCAATAGTTTTCGTGAGGGAGTTAAACAGTCTAAAAGCAGGAAGACTCTAAATTCTAAACCATGAATAAGGCATGCAGGAAGCAATTCGTCTATATCTCCCTGTCAATACACACCTAATAAAGAAGAAACAATCTGTGGGGGAGCCATGATCGCTTACGTTCTAAAGGGACATGGCATTTTTTTTAAATCCTTTATTTATTTGATTACCTTTTATACTACGAGGGAACAAATTCAATGACAATCTTTCTTCCAATATAATTTTCTTCGAAGATTAACTCAACGAGTCACTTTTATATTATACAAATACCGTTGCCAAGTTGTTTTTTCTTATGCTTTTATTATAAAAATCTAAATCTTTTTATTCTTTTTTTCTTGTAAACAATTTCTTTAAGAATCTAATTTAACCTAATTCGACTCGTTGCATTTTTTTAAAGAGACGAGTACCGCAAGAAATCTCATTAATCCCAGAAATACCAAAGGCGATCCAATATGGTATTCTGACGGTACTTGTTCAAGAAGTAAATTAGTTTGTTTTCGTTAAAATATAAGGTCAGAAATTTTACATGGTGCATATTTCCGATATGGAGCGTAGTAAAATTTGATCATTTCGATTTATTATTTATTTTGCTTTATTTTATCTTATTTTTTAATTATATTTTTCGTAGGCATAACCCAAAAAAGAACTACATTTCATGTCATTTTTGTTAAAAGGCAAATGTTTTGTTACGGATTTCAACTTTGAAAATCTTTCCATCGTCTGCTTGTGTTCCGAACAAATAGTTTTTCTAATGTGTTTTTGTTTTGTTTTAGTCTGTTCTTTTCTTTGACTTAAAAATGCACATATCTCTGTACTGAAAACAGACGCAGGATCGAAATAGAAGAATAAATGCACAGGCTTAAAAATATGTAGTATTTGCTTTATATTATTTATTTTCTTACCTACTTTCATCATGAGAACAACGAAGCAGGAAAGGGTTTATTGCTGCTCATTTTATTGGTTCAGTGTGTGTTTAAAAAACTCGGTATACATATAGGGTGTATTTATTTAGTGTATATTTATTTGTATCTGTGTCTGTTTAAGATGAAAGCTTATACTCGTTGTTTATATAAGCTGTAGGATCTCAAGTAGTGTTTGACAAAACAAACGGTCGGGATTGACGAAAAACAGTATTATTTCAGAAAAAAACATAGAATTTGACAAAATAATGATAGTGTTTAATAATAACTAAGAGATTTAACAAAAAAGATAGGGTTTGACAAAAATACGATAGGGTTTGAGAAAAACAGTTAGTCTGATAAAAACGGTAAGATTTGACAAAAAACGTTAGTATATGACAAAATATTGTAGTATTTAACAACAATAAAACGATAGGGTTTCATAAGGAACAGCAAATTTGTCAAAAACGGTAGGGTTTGCCAAAAACAGCGACAGAATTTGACAAGACGATAGTGTTTGACAAAAAATAGAATTTGACAAAATGATCAAAGTTTTCGTTCACTCTCATACTTAAATATTTAATAACATTTTAACGACCACAGCAATAAACTCAATCATTTTGTCATAAAACTGGCTTCAAATGTAAGCAAAATAAGACAAAGAATAAACTTCTAAAAACTTATTCTATGACTACCGACCAACGGCAGCCTCCATTGAATATAAAAATTTAAAACAAATCTATTGAACAAGTTACTGTCATTGAGATACAAACTTTCAGCTTGCAATATTCATGCAATTGCACTAAATTACAGAATAGGCATTGGGTTGACTAATTTCGGGAAAAAATGAAACATTACTAACATCGAAAAGAATGGCGCCACTATACGCTAAAGTCGAAATAGATTAAATATACATTCTTTCAAATGTTATGTATGGAATTAACTGCGTCACATAGAAAGACAAACTTTCTAAAAAAAAAAGTCAGAACCGCATTGTGTGTTTAATTAGTGGCCCTAAACAAATCGAGAAAATAAAAGCATTACAAAACATTATAAAGTTTTCCTACATTATTTGAAAGAATTAACAGCAAATTCCTTTAACATTTTGGACGTATTAAACTGTTTAAAATAGGACTCAAAATTATGTTCTAAGGGATACATTCCTGGCCAAAGAAAAAAAGTTGACCGAAATTAAAATTGAGAGATAATACGCCCAATTGGTCAATGTTCAATAGAGGATGTCATATAAATAAAGTTACATTGGATTTAAAAAGTTTAGAAAGATTGTTTTGTTATTTGAAAGCGAAACATAACGAAGAAAGAAGGCTTAGAGAATTTAGCACACATAAGTCCTCTTGAAGACAAAGACAGAGGAAATCATTAAAAAAAAACAGCTTGACAAGTTTGAAGCAAATAGAAGTACCATAAAGAGGGGTCATAAAGGAGAAAGTATTACTGAGTGCAACAAAAGAATGAAGCTGTGGAGAGCTATGATCTCTCGCGTCCTGAAGGGGCATAGCACAGAGAGAGAGAGAGAATTTGTAAGGACAGAAATTGTGCAAGTGCCATTAAAGTAACACTATGGCAGAAAATTTACTTAAATTTGACTCGTAACAAATTGAAAGCAGATTTCAAATATTGTGCATTTTTTTCTTTTCATTGTCTCAAGTTTTTTTTTTTTTTTTCGAATTTAAAATTATCTGTTTGGGAAGAAATTTCTTGCTATTTCTAAATATATTTGATTTATTTAAGAACCGCGAGAACTTCCATCCAACCAGATATATTCACTTATGATTATGTATATATTTACCGGTTGTAACAGCAAAATTGTCCAAATTGTGTAACGGCAAAATTGTCAAATTCTTAGATTAAGCTTGTATCTTAGAAATGATTAAATATATCTTACTGGTATTCTCTTAGGTTATTATAACACTATTGAACTATATATATATATATATATATATATATATATATATATATATATATATATATATATATTATTCCAGGGTCATTTTCCGAATTATTCAAGATAACTTTCGCCCTCACTAACGTTCTAACTTTGTGTCCTGGAGTAAAAATGTGCCTCATAGGTTTCACGTACGATTTTATTTTCAAGTCTTTTTCACTGATCTTTGGGCGGTCATAGCTGAAAATCTTCTCTCACGTGCCAAATGTCTTATCGATTGTTGGATCATTTCTAATTGATTTCTTTAGAACTAAGTTGAAATGATGATCCCTCTTGCTGTTGTGACCTCCTGATTCAGTTTTCCTCTCTGCTGTTGTCTCTTTTTGAAACTTATTCACCTTTTCTCTTGATGGTTCTTGAATGAACTTTGAAGATGGAAGCCAGAGTCTAAATGTTTGTACCATTACTGAAGGTCAGAATGAATTTCCTCTCACTATTGTTCAGTTGGAAAGACAGTGGGTCTGACACAAAAGGATTTTAACCTGTTCTCTTTCTAACTGAATAACTCAAAGAGTTTTTCAATGATTCTTACGACAAATGGTGTCAAGATGGCTTAGCGTCATATCTGAAGACCTAGAAAAAGAAACTCAATTAGTTTGTTTTTTTACCTATTAAACATTTTTGTGGAATTCTGTAACACGATTTGGACAATTTTGCTGTTACACCCGGTATGTGATATGAAATAGACATTCTTCTAGTTCTCATGTATGGGGTATTTTTCAGTGCACCCACGTTGCAACTGAATGTGACACAAGGCCAGTTTAAAGTGGGTTTAACAGCAATACATTTGAAAAATTGTTCAAGCCCCTTAGTGTTATAGTGGAACACACCTATTCTATAGTTAATAGACTCTCCCACCTATAATAAGTAGGAGTGGTAGCAGTCGCTAAGTCGCTGGGTCAGTCAGTCGATGCCGGATGACCGTCAGTCGGATACTAAAGTATCAGCGACTGCAACTAGATTTCTCTGCGTCATTACCTATTATATCAAGTTCCTAATGTTTTGTACGTCTAACCTATTTTAGGACCGACTTAGTACAAATACAAACCGCCACTGTGAAACCACTCCATAACACTTAGGCACTTCCCGTTTTAGGGGACATTTCAGGCGCTAAGTAATGACCCCGGCCCCCTCCCGAAGAAGAGATACTTCCTTGGAGATGGCACCTTGGGGCTTGAGCTAAATATTATTTTGAAATTGGCACAGCCGAGTTAACTACATCACATGGAAGACAAACTTTCTAAAATCAAGTTCTTCCAGAACCGCATTATGTGTTAAATTACAAATGGAGAGACAACATTGTTGTGACCAAGTAAATGGTTAAGTAATAACAAAAACCAGGTTTGTAGATATATCGTATATTAAACAGTAAGTACACTAGAAGAGTATTACACGACTAGTGAGAGTGTATCGGTTGACCCGCGTTCAACCTACTCACTATTCATTTTACCCCGAACCTTCTCTCCTACTAAACTTATGGTAGGCGGAAGAGTCTAACATAGTCTCTTAGAGGGAGAACACCACAACAAACATGTGCTCAATTCTTTCCGGTAATTGATCATATCTAAATAAAATTGCATTGGATCAAAACATTTACAAATAATTTACGTGAGCTCCCAATCTGCTACAGGCGGGAATAACGTGACACAAATATCACAAATTTGGAAACGGAAAAAGAAACAGGAATCAGCGTCAATTTCCACCTGAATTTCTGACCTTAACAATTATCATTATTATGATTTTTCTGAATTGATGGCGTTACGTTTTGGTC
>CAHIKZ030004155.1:1472500-1475000 GCA_903632075.3 Acanthosepion pharaonis | reverse complement strand
CATGAAGGGCGAATACAAGAAGTTATGTCTTCCATACCACAAGAGTTCCTGCTGAAATCAGGTGACGTGATTGCTGAGCAGCTCGAGTAGCTGGTAGCGAAATCCTGTGCCCATATCGAATTTTAAATAAAACCTCATGCTAAACGCTTTTTTCTTATATTCATTTCTTGTAAAATTAGGTTTAATAAACTATAAGTATTTTGAAGTGAGTAGTTACTTTTCAATCACCACACACACACACACACACACACACATATATATATATATATATATATTTGGTTGGATAGATGTGAGTTTGTGACCCTGGGTTTTCACGCTTTTGCGATCGTCAGACAAACTCTGACGATCGCAAAATCTCTGATATTGAGCGCTTTCTAATAAGTACCGCGCATATAATATATAAAATAATTATATATATATATATATATATATATATATATATATACACATTTTTCACACACACATATATATATATATATATATATATATATATATATATATATATATATATATATATATATATACGATTACATTGAGTAAAAAGTTTGATGTTACATTCAGCATTTCGACTCCATAGTTTGGTAGGCGAATCTGCCCGTCTCCTCTTCAGGTGGTATCAGCAATTTACTGCTTATATTTTTTCGATTTTTTACTTTTATGCACATTTAACAGTGGTGGAAGATTTCTTCTGTATTCTCTTCTGTGTTCGTGTGTGCGCGTCTCTGCGGATGTGTGTTTGCTCGCGTACGCTCGTCTGCGCGCATGTGTGTACGTGTAGGGAGTCCTTAGTTTTTTTGTTCTACTTCACATTAGTTCATTCTTCTTCTCCCTCTTTTTTTTTTCTTTTTTTCTCTATTTTTCCGACTGTTGCTGATTTTGTCTGGGTTTGTTCTGACTCTAGATATATGACGGATGTTTTTTATGGGCATTGTAGTTTTGCTATGGAAGTTGTATTTCATTTTCTTACATAAATAATTGATATTAATGCTTAAATGATATATATATATATTAATATATTAATGCTTAAATGGTAAATATATATACACCTGCCCATATATACACGGACACTCACCTATGCATACATACACATATGTTTAAATATTTTCACTGTGCTATTATTTCGTTTTTAATTTGATTTGGTGGTATCTTAAGTATTAATTTTAGGAAGTTAGAGTTATAATTAAATTTATTATTGTTAGAACTTATGTGCACATGTCTGTATTTGTATGCTTATGTATACGCACACGTACACAACTATTCACGTACGTATATAGATATACCTATGCGTACATATGTACACATAAACGTACGTACACAGGTACATGTACACTTGTGTCTGTGCTTTGTTAGTAATAAACTAGTGCATAAATGGTGAAGTTATTTATTTTTTAAATATTATTTTTTACATAGCCACACACTCACGCCCGTATATGTAATTGGGAAATAGTGTATATGCAATTAAAATAAATGTATGTTTATATCATATGTTATCGTTTATTTAATGTTTCATTTTTATTTAATGGTTAATAGTTTATTTGTTTTTGCCTTTGTGTCATATATTGAGGTATTAATTATGGGGGTAGGTTTGTTCATTTTTTAATGTTTGTGTCAGGGTGCATATCCATATGTACATGTATATACACGCGTATAGGTATGTAAGACTAATATTTGTTCGTTTATTTGTTGTTTCTTTTACTTATTTATTTAATTATTTAGTATTATATTTTTCATTTCATTTATTTATTTAAAGTATGTATTATATTTATTTTATTTATATTTATTTGTTTATTTTTTGTTAGTGCTTAAACGGCCTGTGCGCGGCTGGAATTCGCGTGAACATCTTTCTATTTATACATAGTATAAAGAAAAACTTAACGCCACGAAAAAGCAAAAACGCCCTGAAAATGGCTAAGAAAATAGGCAAGAAAATGGCTAAAGAAGTGACCGAAAGCGCTTGGGACAATGAAAATTGTGAAAAATTTCTATACTCCTTTACTCCTACAAAACGGGAAAACGATCCATCGCTAAAGATGTCTGTACTGCTCCAGTCAGGACCTGACTCCCCTTGCTATCCTCTACCTTTATAAGAGCCAGATCAGCCCGAAAATGGAGTACTGTCGCTATATTTGGACAGGAGCTGCCTAGTCTTCACTTTCCAGTCTTGACAGAGTTTAAAAGCGTCTCTGAGTCATTGTAGAAGAATTATTTTCGACACTTCAATATCTCTCTCTCTCTCTCTCTCTCTCTCTCTCTCTCTCTCTCTCTCTCTCTCTCTCTCTCTCTCTCTCTCTCTTACAATGGAAACGTTCTCGAACGAACTGCATCTCCTGGTTCCACCAGATCTGACCTTCACGACTACGACCCACCATGCTACTTCCATAGTAACAAATCACCATATTCTCCCCGTATTCCATCAGCGAGAAGTAATTCCCACTCAATCAGCTTCTTACCGGGAAACACTGCCCTATGGAACAGACTCCCAAGAGGATCTTTCTCCGAT
>CAHIKZ030004155.1:1370000-1467500 GCA_903632075.3 Acanthosepion pharaonis | reverse complement strand
GTATATTCATAAAGCCCTTTCACATTCTTACCCAATTTTGCGTACTTGCATATACACTTAATCTGTACACAAATATACACACACATGCATATATATATATATATATATATATATATATAAGACAATATATTCGTAGACGAATGTAAACAGCAAACACCGACAAAGTCGGTCAAAAATTTATGAACTTGAAGCGTAAATGTTGATTAACTGACAACGCTAACAGATGATCGTTCAACCATACTAAAAATATTTGAAATATTTGAGCAACGTTTTAATCCCTAGAGAGTTGGCTACATTGTTTTCACCTTTCCAAATCTCGAGGCAAATTTGAAAACGTGTTTTCTGGAAATCGTTTTAAAAATTTGAAAGCAAAGATATTTTTCTGGTGCCAAGGAATCGATTTAATTGATGAATTGAATTTGTTAAAAAGCATTTTTTTTTAGATAAATCTATTTTGTCAAAGTTATATCTACTCGAAAACTCTGTCATTGCTACAAAATAAGTCTCTAAAATTTCTTATACAATCTACAAGCCGATGGTTGCTTTTTTTATTTTACGTATTTTTTTTTATTTTATTTATTTATTTTTTTATTTTTTTTTCAATATTAGTCAAATCCAAATTAAAATCCGTCCTTGAAGCCGGAACGTCCCTGTCACTGTAAAATACATATATCAGTATGCGTGTACGAATGTATACATGCAGTGAATACATTCAACAGAATGCCATCAGAACAGTTTAAAGAAACGTAAATTTATTCTTTATAACACTCTTTTTGCATATTACAAGGAAAGTTGCGTCACTGTGTCGTGCCAGAATTTTTTCTTTCTCGTCTCAGTCCATTTTGCACATTTATCATTCGTCTGTGCACTGAATACTGCTGCCATATTTGGTCTGGTGTCCCTGTTATTCATTTCGAAGTTCTTGACAAAATCCAAAGAAGGATCTGTAATGTAATCGATTCTGATTTACCATCTCGATTTTCTCACAGACTTTGTCTTTTCGATAAATATTTTCATGGCAACTGCTCTGATGCCCCAACGACATGAATTTAAGCATGCTACTACATTGGCATCAAGGTCCCACCATTTTACTGTTGAAATAGTTAAATGCAATCGCCACTCCAACAGTTTCTTTTCTTGTACTTTTCGACTGTGGAGCTCCCTTCCGTTTATTTGCTGCCCTGATAACTACAATCTTCCAAAATATAAAGGCAATGTCAATCGTCATCTTCTGTCTTTTTGAATGCCGTTCATTTTTTGTCCTTTCCTCAACCCCCCCCCTACTCAGTCTTCTCTCTCAATTTCGCTCCCTATAACCCACTGCGTACTAGTAACATTCCCGCCTTGCTTGGGGTGAAATGATAAAAAAAAAAAAAAAAAAAAAACTATATAAAAATGATAAATCCCAATGCTAATTTCTGTTCCTGGACAGAAATTGTTCCACATTCCAATTCGAAAAATAATTCTGACGACCAATCATAAACCACTGCCTGATAAATCAAAATGAAAACTTTCACTCTACAATAATGATTAGTCGTTTCCCTACAAGAAAACATGTGACATTCATTGATCGAACAGCCAGTACTGTTATCGGTTGAAATTTATTAAATCTTTCTCTTAAAACAATTTTTCAGGAAAATAGGTTTCTCAAGTTCAATAGCTGTTAAGACTCTTTTCAGTATTGAGGCAGGTTTTCCTTCCTAACCTTTTATTTGAAGTAATGTAGAATGTCAACATCTTGATTATATCATTATTTGTGATTCTGTAGCGTCAGTCCACAATGTTCAAAGAAAAATGGACTTTGGAGAGATCACTCGCTCAGAGCCATTTTTAACAGTATCCAAAAGCATCAATAAAGGAAAACAAGACATCCGAAAACGTAAATATTTGTGTAAATTGCCAATTCGATCTCGGTTATTTGTGATTTCAGTAAAAATGGAAACGGAAAAGGTAGTTATTTATTTTGTATCTGAGGTCGCTAACATATGATATTTTGGTGACCATTTCAATGACGCTAATACAGTCTACATTACTCACACTTAAAAGAAACAAGGAACAGATAGACACGCTGAACTCTATTTTTCTTTCTTACTCTAAATACCTTTTAGTGTGAAACAGTAACTACTTAGCCATATCACTATCATTAAGTCTTTTGTTTTAAAAGATAACACTTTAAAAAAAACACTTAAAACATTTGTCAAAATTCCAAAGCAGATAAATCTTCTTACTTTTTTTTCTATTATGTATAGTGTCTACCCAGGATGTAGGTTATCATGAACTTCACAACTTCCTTTATAGCTCTTGATAAACTTTTCTTTCTGTTATTTCTCCTAAGCCCTGTTCTACCATCCATTTAGTCAAGCTCACTAAGTGTGTCATGCATTGTTTTATTCTGTCCCTCTTGCCCTCTATTTGTCCCGAGAGTATCAGATTTTCCAAACTTTTCTTCTTCATTATGTGCCCCAGAAATCTCAACTGCCTCTTTCTGATGTTAAGTATTAGTTTCCTTTTTTGTTTCCAAAACTTCGTCAATGCTGACATGTTCGGTCCATGGTATCCTCAGCATCTTTCTGTTGCTTCAAGTTACCTCTTCATCTTTGAAGAGATTGTCCAGCACTCATACAGGAGGACAGATATCACGTAACAGTTTAGTACTATTTTCCTTGTTTCTAGCGAATTTTTCTATTTCTTAATACTCTGCTTAGCTTTTGGAAGGTATCTTTGTCCATCCCAATAGGCCTTCGGATCTCAGTGTCGCTCTTTCCGTCCTCTGTTAAAATACTTCAAATATTTAAACTTCCGCACTTGTTTGATTTTAGTATCTCTGATTTGCAGTTCGCACTTTGGGCTCACCCTTTTGTTAGCAACCATGCATTCTGCCTTCTTGCAATTGATGTTTAATCCTTTCTTCTCGTTTCTCTTCACTACCTTCTGTAGGCGGTTTTGTAGTTTCCTTTCCGTGTCTGCTATCAACACTGTGTCATCTGCATACCTTATTTTAAGATTGTGGCTGCCAATAATGAATCCTGATAAGACTTCGAGATCACTCAGATTCGCCTTTACTAAGCGCTACAAAGGATAGGAAATTATGGAGGACCATGATCGCCTACGTCCTCGGGAGACACGGCACATGAAGAAGACACTTTTCGCACACAAAACTTATATAAAAGTTTTAAAATCTAATGTTTCGAAAGGAAACATCGGAAATTTTGATTTTCAGCTTTATTTTGAAAATTAATTTATGATTTTAGACAAATTATTCAACTCATCTCTGTAAAATTGTCATAGACTGAAGCCAGAAAGACAACTTCAGTTTTTATTTAGTTTTTAGTTCCAGCAAAAAGTGATGTGAATTCTCAAGCAGTTAGCTTTTCGATCAAACTTTATCAAAGAGGTTCGTTGATAAATTGAAAAGATTAAACAGTAAAACCAAATTCACAGCTACTAAAAAGCAATTGAAATTTCTTTTTATTGTTTAATCTTTTAAATTTATCAACGATATTCTAATTATATCTTCTCTTGAAATAAACTGTATCATTAATAATATATATCATATAATGTTACACAACGACCGTAATGGTAATGATAATATTAACTGATATCAGGAAACATTCGACATTCATTGACCGAACAGTCTGTGCTTCTTCCAATTATACAATTTTTCAGGAAAATAGTCAACAATTGTTATCACGCTTTCAAATATTGATGAGAGTTTCCTTCCTAACCTTTTGTTTAATGTTGTGTGGAATGTCAACATCTTGATTATGTTATTATTTTCTTTTCGAGTTACATGTACTATTCATTTTATAAGGTTTCTATTTTTTTGGTACTGCAGTTCTTTGTTTATAATTATGTAGCGCCAGTCCACGATATGAAAAGAAGGATAGTCCTTACTAAGAAATCATTTTTAACCATTGATCCATTGAAATCGACTGTATACAGCTGACAGTTTATATATTTTTGATCGAGTTTGGCGCCATGAATAACATGTAAATAATACAGGGTGTCCCCAAAAATTGATGTAATTTAAAACGTGAATATCTGAGTAACTATGTGTCCCAGGCAAACGAAATTAAATTGGTTTCATGTTGAACAATAAAATATTTATTTATCAAAATTCGAACAAAATATTGAAGGGGGTGTTGATTTTATAACCGAATTACAAGGCTTTAAAAATGTTCAAATTTACACGTTAAGTCGGTAGTCCCCAACCTCTGCCAAACACACTGTAGCATGTTTTGTGTAACTTGTAGGCTTGTAGGAAGAGGCGACATATAGACCTGTCCTTTCACATAGCCACAGGTGTCAAATCAGGTGAACATGGTGGCCCTTTAAATAACACATTGTTATTATCACTGGCACGCTGGATCCATCTTCCTGGTAGATTCTCATTGCGATAAATCCGCGCAGTCAATTTATTTTTTACACATTTTGTTCAAATTTTAGATCTTGTGAGCGAGAAACTGGCAATGTTATTCGACTACAAAAAGATGTCAATTTTTGGTGCACATCCTGTAGTCGAGATCTGATCCTGCTGTTTAAAAACATGATTCGGGAATTTACGTTAATGTTTTGGTCTTGTAATAACTTGCGATGTTTGGCACCTTGCGCAGCCTATTCTCTGTTCAAATTCCTTATCTTCGATATTAAATTTGGTGTAACTGATCCATACGCCGAGGTTTTTGAAGTATTTAATATTTACTGAAGCTGAATTCTTATGATGGACTAATAGTACATACCATATCTGCTTATGTTGTATTTAAAATAGTACGATTTAATTTTCCCAACTTGGCAACGCGCTGTAGTTCTACATATTTTTATAAAGTGGAGATATTTCATCCACCATCGATAAATTTAATTTCAGCAACATATCATGGCATTAAAAATGGTGTCACCCATAAACAAAAAATCGTGCATATATATATTTAACTTAATATTTTTGCAAGATCTGGTTTTCTTACTCGGGTAGTGAATCGAATAATAATTCAAAACAATTCAAAGAATAAGATGAAGACACAGAAAACGAAAGCGCTGACGAGATGTTTCTCTAATATGACGTCAAATTAACCCATTGAAGAACAACGGAAAATTGGATATTAATTATAAAAATTAAATAAAAATCCAGTACTAATTATAACTTTATAAAAATTCCGTTATTGATTTATAAAAAAAAAACAACTAGTAATTATAGATTTTCAGGGAAACACTATTAATTATATTTTTTCAATATCTGGTTGTTATGAATAATAATTACAATAATAATAATAAGAAGAATGGTCTCCCTTTGTTTTGTTACTCACCTCTTTGAGAGAGCTATTACTCGGACTATAAAAGGACACTATACGCGAACCTTTTATTCTCAGTTGAATAAAGCTTTCTTAACGCCTACACGTGCGTACTTTTTGTCATTACACTGGTATTAACTATAGGTTTATAAAATGTATTAATTATAGGTTTCTATCTATAACTCATTAAAAGTGTTAATTATAGGATTGTAGTATTAATTATAGTAAAGGCTAAATGTATTAATTTAACAATTAGTTTAAAAGTTAAATGTATTAAATTAATATTTATAGTATTAATTATAGATTCTATCTATTAATTTGATTTTTTTCTATCTATTAATTATAAATTTCTATCTATAACCCATTAATAGGTTAACATTGGTGATATATAGTAACTCTCCTGTGGGCAAAGAGCAAAAAAAAACATCCCAGAGTCAAGTAGTTAATTTATAACTTTACATTTATTGCATTTGCTTGAATTAGCCTTAGATTCGAACTAGCATTAAACTAAACATAGATGTAGGTAGCACTAAAATTCACTGTAAAATGAGCATACATGATGAAAAAATGCCCCAAACTTAAGAAAAAAGAAGTTTTATCGTTAAAATCTTCATGTTATTATTAAAATGAAAGATCAAAGGATTTTTTGATTATTAAATTATATTTTTTTATCCGTTTTATAACATTTGAAATTTGGGTTAAAAACTTTATTTTCGTGACCATAAATTAGTATGAGAAATTTTAGGGCCTTTTTGCGGCGAAAAAAAACCCTGATTTGGAAAGTCTTGGAAAAATCAGGTAATTGTTAGATTTTAATGAAACTTTTACAGTGTATTCATAAACGTATTAAATTATTTTTAAATGTTTCGTTTTTTGAAAATCTTTATAAAAGTATTTTCTACGTATGTTAACTCCAATTTAGACTATAAATTCAAAGTACATAAAATTATTAGATTGTTTAGAATATTTTCTTAATTCGCCAAGTAACTTACATTTAGAAAAAATTATCCCCCTAGAAAAAAATTCCAAAACAAGTTTATCGAGAAATGTGTTAACACTTCATAAAAACACCCACCTCCTTTTCAACTAAAAGTAATATTTGTTTAAAATTAGATTAATTAAACTTTAACTCAGCTAATGTTCCTCAAATAAAGATTCAGAAAAGTATATTTTATTTTTGAAAGATTTTTAATAAAGAGAATTACATGCTGCTGACAGATTTGTCAATATGGACGGTTTTAGCGTTTTTACTGTTAATAAAAAATAACTCCAATTTAAATTCGGTTTGAAATACAGCAAAGTACTTTGCTTATTGAAAATATTAAATTGAATCTAGTAGCTAGGAATTAAAATTTTAACTTCAAAAAAGAGTTTTCATTTTTAAAATGCATTTTAAACCCTAGGTATCGCTTTTCTTTGGAGATATCTACATAGATGCTTATAAAAATTAGATTAGTTTGACTGAAGTAATTATGCGACATCCAACCGGGATTGAACTTGCCAAAACAATGTTTGTAAAACTAAATCTCTCAAGCACTTCACAATAATAAATACGTAAAGATAGAAAGATAAAGTTATTATTGCATTTTGACACAGCAACTTTTGCTAACGATTTCTTCCGTGCAATCTGAAGATAAGAAACAGTGTATTTTTTTTCTTTCGTGTATTTTCATCTCCGAACAGTTTTATCCATGTGCGAAGTTTGCCACGTGATTTGTGAGGTCATTAAAAAGACGTTTTACAGTAAAAATGAAAAGTATTGTATTGCCTAGTAGTAGTAGTCGCAGTAGCAATAAACGGATTGTGGAGAGAAATGGTCGCCCACGTCCTGGAAAAAGAAATTCGGGCATGTCGACGCGAAGAGAAGTTAACAGACTCACTGCAGCCATAGTTACTGTAATAAATCCAATCGTCAATGTGAGTTTTGTACTAAGTAAATACCAAATCTTGCCTCGGGGTTGAGATAATTGCATATATCTTACTGGTGCCGATGTTAAAAACTAATTAAAAGCCGTGCTTTAGAATGTAGATTTTCAAAATAATTTAAGATCTCCCCATTTGATTGCTTGGCGAAACACTATCTTCATAAACCCGTTTGACAACAGACAATGAAAAGTATTTCATTGAAATCCAAAGTGTCATTGGAAAAGCGAAAGATGCCTCCCAAATGATAAAAGAGAAATTAAAATACAGGAAAATTTCGTTAAAAACAAAAAAAAGAGTGCTGAACTGCTAAATAATATCAATCTTCCTATATGGTAGTGAATACTGGACAATTTCCTCACAAATGAATTGGAAACTTTATGCAAGGATATTATGTAATTTAAGAATATTATTTCAAATTTTATTGTTCTTATTAAGCAGAGTACTAAGAAATAGAAAAGAATTCGATAGAAACAGGGAAACGAGTACTAAACTGCTGTGTGATATTGTTGTGGTGTCTTCCTTCTAATGGGGCTATTGTGGACTCTTCCTCTTACTATAAAGTAGTAGGAAAGTAAGCTTAGGGGGAACGGTGATATACACCGTTCAACTGTCAAATTCTCCGCCTCGGCAGAGAGGAACCCAGACGAGACAAAGTTTCGTCCGGGAAGGTAGACAGGCCCTGAACCCGTTTATACGGGTTCAAAGGGAATATTTTTGGCCGAGGCTACGGACTCGGAGAACCCACGATAAACTTAGCCTTGTGCCACATACGACCCACGTTGGGAGGACGTTAAATATAGCGGTGATATACACTGTTCAACTGTCAAACTCCGCCTCGGCGGAGAGGAACCAGGACGAGGCTTTGCCGAAGGGCAAAATTTCGTCCGGGGAGGTAGACAGGCCCTGAACCCATTTATAGGAGTTCAAAGGTAATATTTTTTGGCCGAGCCTACAGGCTCGTAGAACCCACGATAAACTCGGCCTTGTGCCACATACGACCCACGTGGGGGTGGGGGGCGTTAAATATAACGGTGATATAGACCGTTCATTACTGTCAAACTCTCTGCTTCGGCAGAGAGGAACCCGAACGAGGCTTTGCTGAAGGGCGAAGTTTCGTCCAGGGAGGTAGACAGACCCTGAACCCGTTTATACGGGTTCAAAGGGAATATTTTTTGGTCGAGCCTACGGGCTCAGAGAACCCACGATAAACTCGGTCTTGTGCCACATACGACCCACGTGTGTGTGGGGGGGTCGTTAAATATAACGGTGATATAGACGAACTCGAACTCTCTACTTTTGGCAGAAAGGAACCCGTACGAGGCTGTGCCGAAAGGCAGAGTTTCGTCCGGGGAGATAGACAGACTCGAACCCGTTTATGCGGGTTCTACGGGGATTTTTTGACCGAGCCTACGAACTCGGGTGACCCAAGTTAAACTTGTCCTTGTGCCACATGTGCCTTCGTGGGGGGAAGGGGGGGTCACTGAATATAACGGTGATATAGACTGAATGCTGGTCAACCGACACACACTCCCAAGTCGTGTAACACTTTTCTTTTGTATTTACTGTTCAATACACTATTTATCTGCAACCTCTTGTTTTGTTATTTCTTAACCATTACTTAGTCACAACAGATATCTGTCGACCTGTATGGCAGTGAGTGCTGGACGATCTCCTCAAAGATGAAGAGGGGCAACAAATTATCTTTAAATGGCACTAAGATACTATTATATCCAAGTACTTTATTGGCAGATGTTTACATTACTGCTACTACATGATTTTGCGATATTTTCTTGTTATAGAAATGGAGATTGAAATACATGTCATTTTTGACTACGAATATATGTATTGCTGTCACCATGACAATAAAATGACTTTCTTTTGGAGAAAATAAAACTCGTTCGGGCTGCAGTTTTCAATGCGCGACTCGGCTAAAAAAGATTATCTCTCGTTTGTGTCTTCTAATGCAGTTGTCACGTGGCTGATACTTTCTCGATAACGCCTTTGCCTCCGGCAAAAGTAAGATGGAAAAATTCTTTAAATTTTAATCTACTTGAAAATTAAAAAAAAAAAGAAGTTATATGGCAGTTAATTTCAGCTGATAGTAAGATATTTGAATTTTTTATGGTCACCGGTCTATTTTCTCACTTTTGCATTACATCGCATTGCATTTTATCAGATAATTGTAATTCGCAGATTTTTGCGTTAATATTTTCGTACACAGTTTAAAGAATAAAAGACCTATCAGTTTCTCCTCAAAGAACATAAAAGACTCCAAAAACACACAACTCATTTTCTTCGAGGTTACACATATACTAGTGGTCATGAGTTCAATCCAGTTCAACAAGAACAAACAATAACTGCCGTCGCAGGGACAAAGTATCACAATCAACAGTTATCTCATAACAGCCACTTAATGGACACCTGATGATGACCCGAGGGTACTTGGTCGAAACGTTGTGTTTATAATAATAAGATGAGAACAATAGATAAAAATAATACAAGAATATTATTCTCAAAGTCTTCCCGACTACAGTATTAAAATGACAATAAAATATATATACTTCTTCGTGCAAGCCTGCTTTCTACTGTGTTCCAAAATTCGGTAAATCCGTGGATAAAGTTTATTTTAGTATTCACGGGTCTGTTCATGGTAATACGAGTGAGGGATGAGCTGCGTCAGGCTATTTTAGGTGGGTTTTAAATTCAGACCTTTGCTTCTCCTCGACTGATTGTCATTCAAAAGTCAGTCTGGCCTGTTATTTAACTCATAGCTGTTGGGGAATAAAGAAGAGACATATTCATGCATTTTTTTCAAGGGTATTTGTGTGAAATCTAACGCAACAGATTAGCCCGTAACCACTTTCCGCGCCAATATCCATTACGCTATTCACACATCTTTTCTCTCTACTACAAATATATAAATATACAAGGCCAGACTTATTTCAACACTGATTCAATAGGAATGAAAAATCTAAATTCCGGTTAATGATCTTACTTATTATAAAACGCAGATTGTGTGTGTGCGTGTGTGTGTGTGTGTGTGCGTACGTTTATATATTGGATCGTATTTCCTACATTTTTCAACCGATTTCAACAAAACTTCACAGGACTACGTAAAATTACCTGGTGGTGGTTCTGACAGCGCCAAAAATTGGTAAAACACATTTGTTTTTGCATGAAATCAATTTGAAAACACGATTAAGAGGCATTAATGAAAGGGGGACAACTCATATCGAGTTATACTTATTATAAAACCCAGGTTGTTTGTTTGTGTGTGTGTGTGTGTGTGTTCGTTTATATATGGGATCGGATTTCCTACATTTTTCAACCGATTTCAACAAAAATTCATTTTTTTTTTTGGCAGGTAGTGTTTCTTATTGTCTTGCACACTTTTTTCCTTTATTTTTACATTCAGAATGCTTTAAAAATTCCATTTACAAGACAATTGTTTATAATAAAATTCTATTCAATCGGTAGATTCATAACGATTGAAAACAATGTTTTTGTTTGAGTTTGGGTTTGACCAACTCGTAAAAACAAAAAAAAAAAATAATAATTAAGACATGCGTGTCCGTCAACCTTAAACAATAATCTTTGTCAATTTTATTTTTCAGTCTTTATTATGGTCGATACTTGATCTATCTCTTACTGTTACATCCCCGGGCAACGGCGGGCTCTACTGCTAGTAATAAATAAAGCTTGAAGCCAAACCTTCAACATGTTTCAAATACACTCACCACAACTAGAATTTAAACATTCTCAACTTACATTGATTTTTCTACAGTTTGAAAATATCAGAGTTAAATCTTACTTTGATGCGATAGTTAACAAGCTCGTCACACAGACCAATTCGCAATTATAATGAGTTCGAGCCCCACTGGATGTTCCACTAATACTTCCTAAGCAACAGTTAGTAAATAATTTTATCTAAATCCGTAAATGTGATTGGCATGACAGCAAGTAATTATTTTATTACTATATGGCCAATGGTACTGCAGCGACTTAACACACACATATACTTTAACATACACTCACACACTGGTCAAAACACACACATGGCAGCAGTAGTGTTTGAGGTTATGTCTTGTTCTGTTGAAAGTTCTGGATTGGTCACAAAACTGTCCAACCGCGGCCCGTCTTTCTGCTACCTCGGCGGGAGATATGAAGCTCTAGATATCTTTTCACCTCCAAACGTTGACAGACAGACAAAAAGGACCCACCTGTTCCTCTTCTAACACCACATGTCGGGTTTTCACAAAAGCTAAATTTTCATCGTTCAGTAACAAAAAGCATTCCCAAAAGATTTGAATATTGTTTCTCATTATTATAAATATTATGTTTGATTTATGTTTAGACTAGACTTATTCTTTTTTTCAGACTTATCCATAATGTTTATTAACATAAATCATTATAATACTGCTTCAGCGAGTCTATTCTTGTCTTTTGTGTGAATTAAATTCATAAAAACTCATTAATAATAATAATTACTTTATTCTTATTATTATAATTAATAATAAGAATAAACTAATTAATAAGACAGTTTTTAAAATTAAATAAAAAAATTATTAATAAAATTTTCATTAATATTGTTAATAATAATAATAATAATAATAATAATAATAATAATAACTGAAAGCAACTGGTATGAACACCACCCAGACCCGGTTACGGAGATAGGGCCTGTTACAATTCTATGGGACTACACAATACACACTGACAGAACAATCAAGGCCAACCGGCCAGATATTGTTATTAAAGACCACAAACAAAAACGATGCCTCCTTATTGATATGGCAGTCCCTGCTGACTGCAATGTATCTTTGAAGATATTCAAAAAGTTGTCAAAGTACAAGGACCTTGAAATAGAAATCTCGAAAATGTGGCATATGGGAACATCAACAATCCCTGTTGTAGTTGGAGCCCTAGGACTGGTTGGAAAAGATTGCAGTAGACTAATTGAAGGGATTCCTGGAAGTCCATGCCTCAAGGAGATACAAAAAATTGTTCTGACAAGTACAGCCCACACTTTACGAAGGGCTTTATCTATGTAATTTAACTCTTTTTTTTACTGTCAGTGGAAAGTGTCATGACGCCATTTCTAACCTTAGGTCCCTGGGCGGGACCCGGAAAGAAATGTGTAAACGCCAGAAGTCAAAAAAAATAAAAATAATAATAATAATAATAATAATGTTCTCACAAATAGAGCCCATACCTTACAAAGGGCTTTATCTATGTAAAATATATGTGATCCTAGGCTGTTTGTAATTTTTACTTTTTTTACACAAAAAGTTTCAATGAAAATGGCCTGATGCCATTTATGACCTTAGGTCTTTGGTTGGGACCCCCAAAAAATCAGTGTACAACAGAAATGAAAGGAAATAATAATAAGAAGAAGAAGAAGAAGAAGAAGAAGAAGAAGAAGAAGAAATATAAAAAAAATTACTCACAAATACAGCTCATATATTACGAAGAACTTTATCTTTGTAAAATGTGTGTCTTTTTTTTTTTTTTTTACAAAAAATGATCAGTGGAAAATGTCATGGAGCTATTTCGCTTTACCCACAAATACAAGGGTACATTAGGATAAAATGTATAATAACACAGTCAAGTAATGACAATGTTCCCTGAGGTTAACATAGCCCTTCACGCCATATACCGCTCACCACTAACACCACGAAATCCTTAACACAATAGTGAGAAACCAAACGAAAAATCTGGTAGTAACAAAGGTCATTGAGGTCACTACACGCCCTCACACACTCACACACACTCTCTCTCTCTCTCTCTCTCTCTCTCTCTCTCTCTCTCTCAAAACGCTCAAAATATTACTAACCAGAAATTCAAACACAACAAATCAGCGACACGACATTTATTATTTATATCGGATTTGCTTTTTTTTATATGTACTAATATTTACTCATTACAAGGCCCGAGAGCCACTCAAGGTAAAGGGTCACTAAATGAGATTGTTGTAAGGGCGTACAAGGAGACAGTAAGAGATGCATATTATGAGGATATGTAAGATAGCTAAAAATTGACCCAAGACTTGAAGAGGTTAAGAAAAATACTGTTTTCGGGATTGTTACGTTGGGTAGAAATAATTTTACGAATTTCTTTGATTTAAAAGAAACAAATAAAATACCAACTGTAAAATGAAAACTAATAAAAAAACAAGAACCTGTGGATTTTTAGATATCCCATGTCCTTTATGCCTACATGAAAAGTTACACTTTATTAAGTTTCTGAAAAATAAAAATTTATTAAACCAAAGAAATGTAATAGCAGTTTTTTGTAGATATCGCTTCATACTTTCCTTAAAAATAATTAATTATAAAAAAATTTACATATTTATATCTATTATGCAATCATAAATAAAATAATTTATAAATGCGTGATTAAATTACAATATATTAATTTTACAATACCATACCAGTCTACCAGTAAATTTTACAATACAATACCCGTCTACCATTAAATAAAATAGATATAGAATTTTAAAGCTTTATAGTAAAAATATATAAATAATATAACTTAATCATATCTGAATACCCCTTTAAGAAAATCTCGATGTAAGTTTAGATACGAAGAAAATAAATTAAAGAAATAAATAAAAATGTCAAATGTATTGTAATGTAGCCCTAAATAAAATGATTAAAAAAAAACAGACAGTAATGACAAGACCGCTTGAAAAGAAGTCAGTATCAACAGAGAGAAATGTCGAAAAACCCCCACCTAACCTTTACCGACTTTAAATTTGCCACATAAAAATACGCTTGGTTTCTTCATTCGTAAAAAAGCCAACACTCATTTAATAAAAAAATCCTCAATTCTCATTACCCCACCAACTTAAAATATATAATACTATTTGGCTTATAAATAGAGTAAATCATTTTTTCAAAGGTTATTCTCAGCATCGCTTGAAGGTGGAACTGAACTTTAAATTTTAAGTTTAATTTTTTAATTTAAGATTCGAGTTTCGGTTTCGAAACATAGTAATTTCTATGTCGCGACGGATACATATCTTTAAAAATGTATAGAGCACTGGGTTTGTTATTTTTGGGGTTTTTTTTTCAAAAATAAATGCTAAAGAAATTTTGGATTATAAATCTGACTGTTCTTTCCTATTATTTTGATATATATGAAAGGAATGAAGTGTAACATAACTCAGAAAAGTGGAGAAATATATATTAATGTGATTAGTTGAAGTGGAGATATTATTGTGGTTGCATGGATTTATTTTCTGAACAGGAGATAATGTAGTAAGTTTTTTAGGTTACACTGGGTTAGCATGCGACACATGACATACCTACAGTCCTAAGTCGCCCCAGTGAAGAAAGAAGATATGTCTCATCATTATGTCATCCAGTAAGTATGAAAGAAAGAGACGGCTTGAGTTCTTTCCTTTCGTGCTAATTTATCCACGCCACTTTGCGAGCGTTGACAGAAGGCACTAACAGAAAAGGTAAGGTAATCCCACAATGTATATTCAAATACGTAACATATCGCTTCATTTGCAGTTGGTAATACCTATCTGTTGGGTCTGCCAAATATATATGGGCTGCCTAGGTACGAACTGCTGTCAGCACACATATTTAAAACATTTAAAATAAAGAAATACAGCTAGAAATCTGAAGTAAATGAAGGCCTTATTTTATTAAAAATGTGGAGTTAGTCGTGGGTAAGTGTAACTGGCAAAAATGCTCAACAGACAGAATCGGCAACATTTCAAATAAACAATACGAAAAGGAAGAACAAGAACAGGGCTAAACAATTGTAAGCAAACAATATATATGCAAGTCAAAAGTGGCAAGGCAACATTAATAAGGCAAAGCTATACATTTTTCTTGCCCCAATTTTGCCAATGTCTACAATTATATTTTTGATTGTTTTATGTTCAACTTTGTTTCTCTTTACAACTTTGCGCTTATTTGATGAAACTTAACATTATCTTGTTTCTCTGTTGAAACCTTATCTTACTTATCACCTATAGCAATCTTCATATATCTGAAATATTGTTTTTTTTACAATGATGCTCATCCTGTACAAGACCCGAGAGCCACTTACAGAGTAAGAGGCATGGTTTATGCAGATATATGGCGGGGTTAAGCAAGTTAAGATTGTAGTGATCGGGGAAGCATTATTTTGGGAGTCGGTTTCACAAAGCAGGGGTTCGTAGGAAGAAGCTGCTCGAGTGGATCTTAAAAGCTCAACAATGGAATATGAAGGGAATTAAGATGGTTTGTTACAATGTGCGTGTCATGACGGGTCTTAACTGTGGAGGTTAGATCCGATAGAAATAAAGAATGTAGTTCGTTTGAATACTTTCCATGCAAATAGCGGTAGTGCAGCGAGAGATTTGCATTATTTCGTCTGTGAGAAAGAGATTTTAGGCTAGAAAATAATTTGTCACCCACAAGGATGCGGAAACGGTTTTAGACACCATCGAGACTGGAGAGTGAAGACTGAGCAGCTCTACAAAACTAGTTTGTTGCGTTCACTTTCGCACAAGTACCCTTGGGAAAGGTATGAATAAGTTCCCACCATACCTATGGTTTAAATAGAAGAGTGAACTGGTTCTGTAGCCTTGGCAGGGGCAATCAGTCTGAAATAAGGAAAACTATGTATTCAAACCGTGGAGACTGCAACAGGTAAGTACTTCATTATCTTTCCCAAGAAGGCATGGCAATTCATAAATAATAAAAGAGATATGTGAACAGACGTGATCGTCTACGTCCTGAAGAGAGATGGCAATTAAAAAAAAAGCTTGTAGGTTCTCTTGCCAGCTATGGTAATTCACAGATAAGAAAGAAAAAGAATCCGTGTGGACTTAAGATTGCTTAAGCCCTGAAGGGATATAGCTTTAAAGAGAGAGATTGTTTTGTAGCGTTTTTGTTCTTTACTTGGCAACTCGATTAGGTTCTAGAGCCAATAGCAACAAAAAGGGAACTTATGATTAACATCAGAAGAAATAGTTGAAATTTCTGGGATGCAGACTGAAGAAAGGGGGCTTTGAAAATTTGATACAGACAAGACAGATTAAAGGTAAGAAAGACAACCTACCTGGCGAGCTTCAGTGAATGGTTGGCGGAACAGGATTTGAGAGAAATGGCAAAAAGACAAATGTTAGTATGAGCTACAAATGATAGAAAATTGTGGAGAGCCATGACTGCCAACATCTTGGATGGATACGGCACATAGGAGAAAAAGAACACAAACTCCTAACGCCAGAATTAAAATTAGAAATCAAGTCAGCTCCCAAACAGACCCAAAGATAAATGTTATACGTTCCATTATATAAGCAATAACAGTAATAAAAACCATATCAGTTTTGTTAATTTCCCTGCTTCTGTTCCTATTTCTATAGGTTAAATGTCAACAAGAGTAGCCAAAAATTGTCAACATTATTCTGTCAAAGTTTATAATTTATTTGAATCAAAATGATACATACACGAATTGACGGGATTAATTTTCCTATAAAGAAACATGAAGTTAATATCCGATTGGCTAAGAACTGTTTGCAAAGTGACTAGATGTTAACGCCTTTAGTGAATATACGAATATAAAAATTTCGCCAACCGCTTTGACACTTTGAATCCTTTAAAATTCTTCTTCTATGTCAGGAATGGCCAAACATTGTTCTTAAATATGTGGCTCGTGAAAATATGTTGGATGAACTCCTGTTTTTCTTCACAGTTAATATAAAAGATAAATAAGAAAAAATCAAGCTTTATAATTATTTGCTGGGTACAAATTGAGACCCCATTGGATTAAAACGTGACATTAATGTTAATGCCTATGTAACAAAAACGTATGTGCAAATTTTGTTCATGCCTTGCGGCTCTCATAATATTCTGGACTTTATCATATGTGGCTCTTCTATTAAGCAAATTTGGCCACCTCTGTTCTGCGTACCTTTTCAGAACGTAGACAATCACGGCTCTCCCAATTTCCTGTCCATTGTAGCTCTGGTAGTAAATTTTGCCTTTTTGCTATTTCTCCTAATCTCTGTTATGCCAACCATTTGCACAAGGTCATTAGATAAGTTATGCACTGCTTTACTATCTCCCTCTTGCCTTTAAATGCCCTATCAGTGTCACATTTACTAAGTCCTCTTTCCTCATTATGTGTCCTAGAAACTTTCACTGTCTTTTTTGTTTCCATTTTCTCTAAAACCTTGTCATTGCTTACATGTTCAGTCCATGTTATTCTCAACATCCTTCTGTAGAACCACATTTCTTTTGTCTCAGGTCTCTTCTTTATCTGTGAGGAGATTGTCCAGCATTCACGGCCATATTGGAGGACTGATATTACATAAAACTTCAGTACTCTTTTCTTTGTTTCTTCTTCTCGATAAACTACACAAACCTTTTTATGCTTGAGTTGCATTTTTAACTTTCTTAACTTTTCAGTATTAGAAGGAAATACTGAAAAGTTCTTGGCCCAACCAAGAAACCTCTCCTGTCCCAAACTAATAATGTCATATTTGACGACATCATTCTTGTAGTGATTAATACTAGTCTCCACAGCCCTTTACTACTATAATGGGTTCGATCCTCACTAGGTGCCACATATTTATGGCGTTTGTTGTAGAAAAACTTTGAGATAATGCAAGGCCAGGGATACGCACTAGGTGAACTCTTTGACCGCCTAGGGAAATAAAGGTATGTTTGGCGTGTGCCAATTGGCATACCGCAATCATCCGCTCAATCTAATATAATCTTGGGTAATTACCTTATCAAAGGTTATTCGAAGGGAGAAGGGAGCTTCATGATACAGCTGGCCTAGGGCGCTGAATACTTTGGCGAAAACACCTCGTCGTTAAGTCATATTTACTAATATAATCTCGCTGTCTTTTAATAGGATAGCCAGTTCGATATGTTTTAGATACATCGGACTTGTGCCAGGCTCAGTTGCGCCCAGTAAATATTTACTTGACGTGGCGTGGCATGAATTATATGTAAAGTTTTGTGAGTAATGTCTTTAAATTATATGTAATTACCTGTCATTAAAGGCATTTAGATTGTGTTATGGCTAAATTAAACGAGAAACCAAAATCAAAAGCGTAAGAAATATAGTTCATGCATGCCAAATCTTTAATTACTACGTTTTGCCTTATGAAAATGGTAAATAGTACGTGTAATTAAAACCATTTAGATTGTATTATGGTTTAATTCCCTTTATTCGGCAATAGGTAAATATTCTTCGTTTCTATGATTGTATATGCATTTATTTGTTTCGTAGATAAGTCAATATTGGTCGTTTGCATTTGAGTTTAAGAGCATTAGTTCGTTCGAAGATTTGTAAATATTAGTGATTTACATCTGTGTCTATAAATATTTACTTGGTAGCTAACACTTTTTAGTGTTTTTCCCTCTCTGCAAGATAGTCGTGATAATAAGGCAGGATTAAAATAGTTATTAGATAAAATAAAATAGCATAACATAAAATACGTTTGTCCTGAGATAGGACGAGGGGTGTTTAGTTTTACCTACCTTTATTCAAAAAAATCACTTACGATTTTTTGTATCACCTAAACAGATTCATGGCGCCAAAGTAGCTCAGAAATATCTAATCAATCGGCTGTATACAACCGCTTTCTCAGATTAATAGTTTAAAATGGTATGGCGAGTCTCTTACTGCTCTATCGCGACTTAAATGAAAAGTGTTCAGACGAATTATATTCTTTGGTTCAACCAGGTTTAACCTTCACAGCTAGGACCCGCCATGCCACTTACATAGTATCAAATCACCCACATTCCCTCCGTATTTCATCGGCGAGAAGTAAGTTCCACTCAAACAGTTTCTTCTCTCAAACCACTGGCCTGTGGAACAGATTCTCAAGAGTATGTTTCCCCGATCACTACAATCTTAACCTGTTCAAGTCTAGAGTTAACCGTTATTTTCTCCTGCTATCCATATAAATAGCCTCTACCTCGAGTGCCCCCCCCCGGGACTTGTACAGAGTAAACCTTACTGTAAAAAATGGCTTTGAGAGAATTAAGTCTGCAGGTGTTAGCGAGGATCATTCTTCTTCGAACCTCGTGGACTTGCGCTACACAATCACAAACAAGGAACTGTACCAAATAACATAAACCACATCAATTGAGGACTTTCAAGAGCAGAAACAACGAAAATGGATATCACATGTAACTCAAATGGAAAATAATGACATAATAAAGATGTTGACTTTCCACACTACTTAAAAAGGAAGGAAGCCCCCATCAATATGGGAAAAAAACATTATTTTTGGGAGTTTGGGTAGCAGGAGAGATTTCTTGGTTGAGCCAAGAGCTTTTCAGTACTTCTTTCTAATACTGTTTTATTTTAAGAAAGTTAGAAAAAGGACACTTATACTTAACATCAGAAAGAGGTCTTAGAAAATTTGACACTGACAAGATAGATTATTGGCATGACGAAGAGAGGAAAGTAGCGCATAAATAAAGAGCTACAAACAGAAATTTGTTGAGCGCCATGATCGCCCACTTCCTGAAGGGACACAGTATATAGAAGAAGAATTATCAATGAATGAATGTGTTAAAGCGGTTGGCGAATGCTGGAGATTTTTCCCTGAATGATATTCCTCTTTTGCTTCAATAAGTTGAGACTGATTGTGATCAAATCAAGACATTACTAGCGAATAAAAAATTATACTTATACGACGTTAGAGATGACCAACCTACTGAATATATCCAAATCAAACGTTCAATTGCACCAGATTTGTTATGTTAGTTACTTTGATGTATGACTTCCACAGAATTAAATATCTACTAGACTGTGATTAAATGTCTCGCTTTCAAAAGAAATTGTGATGAACGATAAAATATGGGTATTTTACAGCAACTTGGAATACAAATGATCATGTTACCGAAATGAAAACCGCAATTGTACTAAAAGACAATCCTCATCCCCAAAATATCATGGTGTTTATATAGCGACATTGTTCTTTCTATATATATATATATAATTATAACTCCTTCCATAGATTAAAAATACTGTTTTGAACAACTAGTGATTCCAATTAAACCAATTGAAGAGATTAATTGATTAAAAATGTCTGGAATGAGTTAAGAGAAAGGACGTTATAATAATTTAGGATTCACTATAAAAAGTTACAGAAAGAATTTCTCAAGTTACATTGTCAACTCATTTTGGGTAATTAAATTACCTGAGTTGAGGAAAAGGAAAAATGAGAGGCACGATTGTGACGACAAATTCTCTAAGCCATTAGGGCTGTAGAAGCACCACATGTGCTGCAGATATAACAGCAATGGGTGTGTGTAGGGCAAGATAAAGCCCATTCATCTTCATGCAGATTTTGAGTTTCACTCGACCAAGACCGGTTGCTTACTATGGTTAAAGAATCTAATCTGTCATGTTATTCCAAGAGTGTTAATGCTTTGTCCAAGTGCATTAGTTCTCAATGGACGTAATTTTATTAGCCCGATGTCTAATATGTGTTCGTTCCTAATCAGATCCCAAATTTTCTGCAATTACGATGACCGGTTCCACTCTAAACGAAACTCAGTGCTTTATTTCAGTCCTCAACTGAAAACATATTCATTACTAAAGGTGCTGAGGAGAAGGTCATCTCGTCTCATGTCTTTTCCAAGAGTAATACTGCTAAATGAGAGACTTATACTTCTCAAAAAATATTTTCTCATTAGATGCTCAAATATTTTATAAGCTTCTGCCAGATCCGTCATTAAAGCAACTTAATAACCTTCTTACAGTTCAGTTATGCGACTCATTTTGTAAAAACATTCATTCTTTTTAACAGATAATACAGGTTCAAAGGAAAGCGCTCTCTTTTCGGCTTTTACACCTCAGTGCACACGACGGTCTGTCCTGCTACTTAAAATGTGCAGTGTCCAATTTGTCCAAACGTCAATATTACCGACATTCGCTTACGTTTAAGTAGACTTTATTTATACCTTGGTTTTATTAATAACTTCAAAGATAAACACACATTCTTAAGGACTCTCCCTCTCTGTCTGTCTCTCCCTCTCTTTCTCTCTCTCTCTCTCTCTCTCTCATTAAATAGATTTATTGGACTAATCTATATAGCTTCAGTTAGCAAAGCTACAATGACAAAACTACATTAAGCAAATTGATACCATCATCACTATTGTCTTAGTATTAATTTTGTACACTTACATAGAAATCACCCCCACCAAAACGGGATATCAAATATTTAAAATGAATTTTTTAAAATTAACTATCTTTCTTGAAGCTTATATATTAGTTTTAATTTTAAGGTAGTAGATTAAATTTAATATTTCCAATAAGCAAAATACTTTATTGCATTTCAAAAACTAATTTAAATTGACTGGAAGTTTTTTTTTACTTAATAAATTTTCTAATTAAACTTTTAAAAAATGAAAACAATTCATGTTCATTATTCATCGAATTTTTTTTCTTAAGACAATAGTGTCTTTAATATATATTATTTATAAAAGTAATTAAAAGCTTTTCTAATTAAATAATGTCATAGTTTTATTACTTTTTTTGTTACGATTCAGAGCAGATTTTCGGAAAATGGTGTTTCTGTTTGACAAAAGCAAAGGATTCCTGTTTTTAACTAATATAAACATGAACATGCTGAATGTTTAATTTTTTGAAATTTCATAAAATTAAGTAAGTGGGGATAATTGATATAAAAAATAAATATTTTCACCAAGATTTTCTAAAAAAAATGATTTAAAAAATGATTTAATTCATTTGCGAATAAGTTCTGAAAATTTCATCAAAATCGGGACAATTATTTAATTTTTGTAAGAATTTACAAAACAATGTATTTTCCCTATACTAATCTTTGTCTCACTCGCTAACACAAGAAAAACAAGATTTTTAACCAAAATTTCGAACGTGCTAGAAAGGATTAAAAAAATTAATAAAATAATAAAAATATATTTCGGTCTTTCCTCTTAATAATAACATAATTTCATCATGGTGTGCTTTTTTTTTAGAAAATTTTTGAAGGTACCTACATTATTCAAACAGGTATCCTCTGCAACCACCAGACTTCCCGGGATGTCTGACGCGTTCGTGAATGTTGAATATTCGATCCACAAGAGTAATCTATTTTTAATCATTTCACCCCAATCAAGGCGTTATTGCCACTAAGACGCAAGTGGTTACTGGGAATGGAAGAGAATTACAAGACTTTAGTGAAGATAAAGGACAATAAAAGAACAGGAATCAGCAAGACAGAAGATTGCGATTGACGTCACATTTTAATTTCTTGAAGATTGGCGGCAGGGAAGCAATTCACTGGAAGAAAGATTCAGAAATAAGAAGTGCTATAAAATAAACTATTAGAATAGAACTTACCGTTACAACTAGCTATTTCAACAGTAAAACAATGAGACCTAGTTGCCAATCGAGTGGTACGCTTAATTTTACGAATTCTTAGGCTTGTCCTATCTCGTGTTTTTTCTAATCGTTATTTTCTCCTTCGGGTGTCAGTGACAGTTTTCATTTAACCAGTATATATTTCTGCATTACCTGACTGTTACACTCTAGTTTGAACATAGATCGCCAGAGAGCAAACACAGGCGAACCCATTTTGAATTAAGTGGATCACGTGACCGTGAGGGAAACGCATAAATGGGAATTAGCGTGGCGTCTAATTGATCGCACTTTCTATTCTATCCTCCATTACTATACGGGTCACTATTTCTATTCTATCCTCTATTACTATACGGATCACTATTTTTATTCCATCCTCTATTACTATACGGATCATTATTTCTATTCTATCCTCTATTACTATACGGATCACTATTTCTATTCTATCCTCTATTACTATACGGATCACTATTTCTATTCCATCCTCTATTACTATACGGATCACTATTTTATTCCATCCTCTATTACTATACGGATCGCTTATTTCTATTCCATCCTCTATTACTATACGGATCACTATTTCTATTCCATCCTCTATTACTATACGGATCACTATTTCTATTCCATCCTCTATTACTATACGGATCACTATTTTTATTCCATCCTCTATTACTATACGGATCGCTATTTCTATTCCATCCTCTATTACTATACGGATCACTATTTCTATTCCATCCTCTATTACTATACGGATCACTATTTCTATTCCATCCTCTATTACTATACGGATCACTATTTCTATTACATCCTCTATTACTATACGGATCACTATTTCTATTCTATCCTCTATTACTATACGGATCACTATTTCTATTCCATCCTCTATTACTATACGGATCACTATTTCTATTCCATCCTCTATTACTATACGGATCACTATTTCTATTCTATCCTCTATTACTATACGGATCACTATTTCTATTCCATCCTCTATTACTATACGGATCACTATTTCTATTCTATCCTCTATTACTATACGGATCACTATTTTATTCCATCCTCTATTACTATACGGATCGCTATTTCTATTCCATCCTCTATTACTATACGGATCACTATTTCTATTCTATCCTCTATTACTATACGGATCACTATTTCTATTCCATCCTCTATTACTATACGGATCACTATTTCTATTCTATCCTCTATTACTATACGGATCGCTATTTCTATTCTATCCTCTATTACTATACGGATCGCTATTTCTATTCCATCCTCTATTACTATACGGATCACTATTTCTATTCCATCCTCTATTACTATACGGATCACTATTTCTATTCTATCCTCTATTACTATACGGATCACTATTTCTATTACATCCTCTATTACTATACGGATCACTATTTCTATTCCATCCTCTATTACTATACGGATCACTATTTCTATTACATCCTCTATTACTATACGGATCACTATTTCTATTCCATCCTCTATTACTATACGGATCACTATTTCTATTCTATCCTCTATTACTATACGGATCGCAATTCTCTTCTCTACACTATTCACTATACTGATCACTAATCGAAGTACTATTAGTGCGAGTATTATTTGAAGGCATCCGACACCCGTATTGTTCAATGGAGTTACTATAGTCGTATCTGCAATTATATCCTCTCTTACTACAACGAGCATTTCTATTCTACACCTCTATTCGTTGACATCATAAAGATCAACGATTTCATTGACATCACAAAACTGACATAGGGATTCATGGAACCAAGTAAGGGTTATTAAAGAGTTAATCCACTTTGCTATAACATGTCGTAATTTTGTATATGTTCTTTCCTAATCAGATCCCATATTTTCTACAGTCACGATGAACGTTTCTATTCTCAATTTGAGTCCAAAGTCCATCTGAACCCTCAACTGAAAACGTAGCCATTACTAAAGATGCTTAGAAAAAGGTCGTCTCATCTTATCACTATAGGAAGTATCCGATTCCTTCTGTCATGCTTTATACTTACAAGAGTTTAATTGAACCAAAAATGGAGTATCGGTGCCATAGTGTTGTAACTGCTCAAGCCTCATTTTCAAACCTTGATAGAGTTCAAAATTGTTAACGTGGACTTATTTTCCACTATGCAACCTCTTTCCCACAGGTATAATATGGCAAGCCATTCGCTAATCTATCGCTATTTCCATGGTAAAAAAAGTACTTATAAACTCCATTCTCTATTCACAGCACTACAGATTTTTACAGGTAAGAAACAACCATGCCACTTCCACGGAGTCAAATCACCCTCATTCCCTTCGTGTTCCAAATATAAGAAGAAATTTTCACTCAGTTGTTTCCCGAATTGTCACTTGGTGCAACAGACCACAGCGTATATACTTCTTGAACACTATAGTTTTGACCTCTTCAAGCCAAAGGTCAATCCTCATATTTCCTCCTTTATAGTCTTCACTTCTGTCCCTCTTATACAACTTATTCATCACTACAATGTTGTCTGTAGCCCTCTATCTTGATTCATCATTACCATTTTGTTTAACCCTTTGTCTTGATTCATCATTACCGTTTTGTTTAACACTCTATCTTGAAAAATCATTACCATTTTGTCTAAAGATTGTCTTGATTCATCATCGTTTTTGTTTAACACTCTATCTTGAGTATCATTACCATTTTGTCTGTCTTTGTCTTGATTCATCATTACCATTTTAATTAAACTCTATCTTGAGTCATCATTACCATTTTGTTGTAACCCTTTGTCTTGATTCATCATTACCATTTTGTTTAAACCTTCTTGAGTCATCAAATTTTGTAACCCTTTGTCTTGATTCATCATTACCATTTTGTTTAACACTCTATCTTGAGTCATCATTACCATTTTGTCTAACCCTTTGTCTTCGCTCATTTCCATTTTGTTTAACACTCTATCTTGAGTCATCATTACCATTTTGTCTAACCCTTTGTCTTGATTCATCATTACCATTTTGTTTAACACTCTATCTTGGAGTCATCATTACCATTTTGTCTAACCCTTTGTCTTGATTCATCATTACCATTTTGTTTAACACTCTATCTTGAGTCATCATTGTCATTTTGTCTAACCCTTTGTCTTGATTCATCATTACCATTTTGTTTAACACTCTATCTTGAGTCATCATTACCATTTTGTCAACCCTTTGTCTTGATTCATCATTTATTTTGTTTAACACTTATCTTGTCATCATTACCATTTTGTCTAACCCTTTGTCTTGATTCATCATTACCATTTTGTTTAACCTCTATCTTGAGTCATCATTACCATTTTGTCTAACCCTTTTGTCTTGATTCATCATTACCATTTTGTTTAACACTCTATCTTGAGTCATCATTACCATTTTGTCTAACCCTTTGTCTTGATTCATCATTACCATTTTGTTTAACACTCTATCTTGAGTCATCATTACCATTTTGTCTAACCCTTTGTCTTGATTCATCATTACCATTTTGTTTAACACTCTATCTTGAGTCATCATTACCATTTTGTCTAACCCTTTGTCTTGATTCATCATTACCATTTTGTTTAACACTCTATCTTGAGTCATCATTACCATTTTGTCTAGACTTCTGTCTTGATTCATCATTACCATTTTGTCTAACCTTCTAGTTACAGAGTATTTTAACCTTTTTTCTTTTATAGAATGGCTAATTTGCGCTGATATCATTTGTTGACATATTAGAAACAAAATTATTTGAACCATTTCAAGTTTAACACTATTGGTGTTACAAGAACTGTTTGGTGAGTTACATGCCTTCCAAACATTTTTTTCAGTATCTTCACTGTCATTTACAAAGTATAGTTATTTATTTCCAGTTTGGATATTTTTATTTGTGTTATTTTCTAGTGAACGTCCTCATTTCAAAGATTATAGCCACAGATGCAGTTTCAATATTATAAAAAAGATAAACGAAAAACTTGCTCACTAAATAATCATAAAATAAAAATAATTACAGAAATTATACATGCATGTCATCAATAAGTGAAAAGCATGAAAGCGGGCCTGAAAGTTTTATTAATTGTTCGACATTTCCTCAAATGATCTTTAAAACATGACCGGTGTTGAGTCGCACAGATCATTTACAAGTAGGAAAAGGGAAAAAGAATAACTGATATGAAATTAATTAACAAAAAAACAAATGTGTTAGCAAATATAAGAAGACAAGTTCATTTAAAGCATAACAATTACTCATAACTTTTTTAAGTGAAACCAAGGTAACATGGGGGGGAAATCTTATTCTGTTAAAAAGGAATTAATGTTCAAAACAAAATGGTAACCAAGAAAAGACAATTTTATATGATCGTTTATATTATATATAAACAAGAAAACATGCTGTCATTTGACTTGTAACGCTGATTATTAAATATATCCAATGTTAAAATTATTATTATTGTTGTTGTTATTGAGTGAGAGAGAGAGAGAGAACAGTACACCAAAATGGTGATGTTGAGGCACAAATATACGAATCCCAATATACCCATCAGGACACTTAGTCTAATAAGAATATACTAGGTACATGCATCACAGCCAAATATGCGTGATACGATGATAGGTTTCGTTAAAAGCAGCGCGTGGCCTTGTCGGTGGATTCTAGTTAGAGATACATTTCGGTCAAATAACCCAGTCCGATGAGACGGTATCCGATTGAGGGCGTTCCCAAATATCTAAATGTCACTCACAAGTCGCCTTGGCTATCACATTCTTCAAGTTTAAAAAAGAAACAGACACTCGACTCTGATGTTCCTCTGTTATTCCCGCCTATGAACACTGTGCATCGGTCCCTAGAGGATAAGCCCAACTATTTATGGTTAGGAAATTGTCAGGCAAATTTGTAGTACTGAACGGTTTTTTACCGTAACTCATCTTAATTCATAAAAACAAAACATGCTCAGGTTAACACATCCAATTATTATTATTATTATTATTATTATTATTGCACTCGATGAATTTTTCCATTACTCAGTTCGTTTACATTAGAGATCCAGTGATTGCAAATCTCTTCAATTTCTTCTCATAATTTTAGCAATTTTCATCTCTGCCATTGTCCGGGTGGCTTCGAATATTCAACAGATTTTGCAGTTCCTCTTTCATTTTTGCTAGACTTTTCGGGATTTTTCACAGCTCCCTGACAACAATGTCACTTTTATATTGCATAATTTATTCAGTTATCTGAACAGATCCTGTTACTTATCCAGCCTGTGATGCAAAATCTATTATAAGACATGATTTTTTGTTTGTTTGTTCAAGATAATTGGATCCTGTTTTCTGGTCTGGATTGAGTAATCTATTTAAAGCTTACTCCCAAAGGATTTGATGTTTTCACGATATTTCTATTGCTGTTACTGCTATAAAAATAGTATCTCTTATCTCTGATGCCATAATTATTATAATTATTATAACCACTGCTTTTATCGTTATTAGATATTACGATAAAAAAATACTGGATGTGTTGGTTAGTTGAATTTTTACTTCTTTCATGACTACGCTCATGCCTCTTTTATTTGGCTGAAGGCGAAGGTGTAAAAATGAAAGGCAACTGAGTCATTTCAAGTCGAAGTAATTATAATACATATATATATATGTGTGTGTGTGTGTGTGTGTGTGTGTGTGTGTGTGTGTGTGTGTGTTTCATTAAAGACGACAGACAAGGTACTGTATGAAGCATTTTATTTAATTTCCCTTGTGTTCGAACAAGTGTTTACTTTTCTTACATGTGGATGAGGTTATTATGCTTGTATTTTCTACTATTATGTTTCGGATGGAGTCTGGTAAGTTACCAACCATAATAACGTCATCCACATGTAAAAAAAAAGATTTAAAATAATGGAAGGTTTAATAATAAAAAAGGAAAAGTCAATACACAATAATATTAACTACGAATACGGCCACAGTGTGCTGACTGTGTTCAGAAAATAAAACAACCCTATACACACAACTCATACATCCAGTTAAAAAGTTAAAATAAAATCACCCTTGATAATAACTAAAAGTATAGCCGAAAGCGCTCGGAATTACAAAACATTTGAACATTTTATACACACTCTGTGTCCAGAAAAGAAAACATTTGTTCGAAAACAAGGGAGATTAAATAAAAAGCTTAATCGCATTAACTTGCCTGTCTCGTCTTTAATGAAACATGTATAAAAGAGAGGTTGCTGCTTAAATACACAATACATGCATATATATATATATATATATATATATATATATATATATATATATATATATATTGGGATAATGATTAACGATAACATATTAAAAAAAGAAAATTATTTATTTAAAATTTCCAGCGCCTCTCGTTCGTATGCATATGTAGTCGCATCAACTTAAACTTATTCCGATGCAGTCCTAAGGGATGAAACGCGTCACATGGAAACTCTTTACACTTTGTCATACTTCTTTCCCCTATATAAATACAGGGCCGGCGTTTATAACCCCAAACCCCTACAGGGTGAAGGCAGGCCTGATTGGGAGCACCAGGCAGTGTTTTGTGATCTTCGCTATCTTATCAAAATTTATATAAGTTACAAATTGATTTACACACAGGTGACTTGTATATAAAGGATGACAAATTTTCGCGGATTTTGGCGTCTTTTTTTTTTCTTTTTTTACAACGGATTAAACGCGACGTGTCCCCCCAGCCATCTTCCTTAGGTTTCCTTAGACATATTTACTTGTTTTAGAATTAGGATTCGTTAAAGAAACGTTATGGAATCATAAATGCCAAAAATAATTCAATAAATAAAACTGATATTTCCTTTTTATTACAGCCGATAAATTTCCTTTGAAAATAACTTTCGTTAATCCTAAATAAGTAAAAATAATAACATTTTAAAACTGATAATTTTGATGAGAAAAAATCAGTTTATATTTCATTGTTTTTCTTATTTTCTTTAACAGACTATCGGTTTTATTAACCGATATTTTCTAAAAGAAATATTGGTTTCACTGATTAGGATTAAAGAACGTGTACAATAAATAAATACGGTATTCACGAAGATGTTATTCATAAAAAATGAAATTAACATTCATTAAAGAAACCTGAATATTAAATAAGAAAAATAACGTAATGAAACCGATATTTATTTATATTTTTATTAAAGCCGATATACTTTCTTTAAAAAAAACGTTCATTAAAGAAACCTTTTTAATCCTAAATAAAAAAAAAAGTAATGACACAATGAAAACCGATATTTTCTTTACCTCATTAAACTATCGGTTTAATTAAATCATTTTTTTTTTTTTAACAAAGAATTTATTTTATTAAAGCATATATTTCCTTAAAGACATTATGTATTTTCTTATTTAGGATTAAAGAAAGTTATTCATAAATAGTAAATGTATTGATGCGTTAATATTTATTCATAAAAATGCAGTAATTTCTATTAATAATCTATATATTGAATACACTTAATTATAAAAATATTATCATTAGATAATTTTATTAAGGTGAGTATTAAAATTATAAGTAATATTAAAACTTCAAACATAAAAATATAATTTTAATATTTTTTTCTATTTATTGTATTTTTGCCTATGATGTGCTTTTGTCAATTTTTCAACTTTCTGGTGGCTTTTATTTCCCTCAAAAAACACTTTCTTAGCTGTTTTTAATAAAATGACCTATTTATTATAAAATTAGTTAATAAATATCTACAGAAAATCTCATTAGAATCGGATAATTCTCTTTATTTAAAAAAAAAAAAATGGGCTATCTTAAATTATTTCCAAATTACTAACTCCTTGTTGATACTGAAAGTAAAAAAAAAAATAATAATAATAATAATAATAATAATAATAATAATAATAATAATAATAAAATATAGTTTCAACATCTTGAAACTCTAAATGACAAACAAATGGATTCTAAAACAAGAAAATTTAAGATGCATCATCCAAAGGCTGATGTAGACAATCTAACATCCCCGTAAAGAAGGTGGAAGAGGTCTTATTCAGCTAGAATTGTCATACAAGACAACAACTATTGGACTAACTTACATGGAAACAACAAATGACTGGATGATAAAATTAGTGAAACAACATGAAAACAGAAAGAAAAAATATTCAATAATAAAAGAAGGCAGTAAATACAAACAACATTTACATTTAGTAGATTCTGTAGTAAATCAAAACAGAAGCCAAGAACCAACTATTGCAGCAAAAGATATGAAAAAAGAAAGCCAAGGATAAAGCCATGATGAAACAACGCTGGCAAGACAAACCTCTGCATGGCCAATATCCAGAACGTGCAAATAAACCCAAAAAAGTTAATACTCATCGATGGTTACGAGCATCTGGATTAAAGTCTGAAACTGACATTCTTGCAGCGCAAGACCAGAGTCTTTTCACTAGGAATTTTCAGGCAAATATCATACATAATAATGTGGATCCAAAATTTTTTTTTTTTTCTAATCTCAGGATGTTCTATACTTGCCCCAAATGAATATAAAAATCGACACGATAGAGTGGGGCAATACTTACACTGGACAATGTGCAAACACTTTGGAAAATGTGTAAGCAAACACTGGTATGAACATCATTTACAAAATAGAAGATGTCACCATTCTAGGGATTATACCATCCACACAGACAGAAAAATTGAAGCAAATAGGCCGGACATTATTGTCAAAAACCAAAGAAAAAAAACTTGCCCTACTAATTGAAATCAATTGTAACATAGCAACCAAGGAATTTGAAAAAAAAATACAAAGACCTGGAAATTGAAATAGAAAAAATGTGGAAATTGAAAACAAGAATAATACCAGTGGTAATCTTGGAATTATAAAAAATGGAACAAAACAACATTGAAAGAATCCTGGAAACCCCAGCTTAAGAGACATACAGAAAATTGTCTTATTAAGACAGAAACACTAAGGAGAACTTTGTCTATGTAACGCTAGCAACTTCATCGGAGATAAAAAAAAAAAAAAAAAAAAAAAAATTAAATGAAATTAAACACCACGACCTGCCTTAAACTTGCAAAAATGAAACAAACAATCCCTGTTGTAATTGGAGCCCTAGGACTGGTTGGAAAAGATTGCAGTAGACTAATTGAAGGGATTCCTGGAAATCCATGCCTCAAGGAGATACAAAAAATTGTTCTGACAAGTACAGCCCACACTTTACGAAGGGCTTTATCTATGTAATATTTTTTTTTTTTTTTTTTTTTTGTCAGCCGAAAGTGTCATGATACCATTTCTAACCTTAGATCCTACCCGAAAGAAATTGAACAGAAATCAAAGAAAAAAAAATTTAATAATAATAATATGTCTTATCCCATCTACAGTTCTCCAAGAGAAATGAGTGATTCACGCTTTCTTAAAGTTATAAATGCAAAAACAAACCAGCTGCTACAAGCTAGAATTTGAACACTGCTGATCCATTTCAAGTGTCCAAAAGTTACTAACAAATCACCCACCATGCCTCCCTCTTATTAGGATTAAATCCTTAAAAATCAATAAATTTTCCCTTTAAAACACCTAATGAAAAAAAAAAATTTTCACGAAAATTTCATTTATTGCAGTTGTCGCAGCAAAGTTAAGAAAAATTCTAGTAAAATATTTTGTAAAAAAGAATTAAACATAAAAATTAATTTACAATAGAAAATAACGAAAAAAATGATTAACTAAAAATTTAAATAATTTAAATAAATTATTTTCTTTGGATTCCAAATTTATTTCTTTAACTTTACTTTTTACGATAATAAAACCCAATTTCTATGTTTTCTTGAATTCAACTGGAAAAGTTTGAAGCCAAAATTTTCACATTTATGGGAAAAGTCCAAGACTTTGTTACCGGTCCTTTGAATTTGATTTTTCATGTCTGGGTTTATGTTTTGTTTGTTTTTTTTTTTTACGTAGAAGTGAAAAAAAAGAATGAGCTGATAGAAAGGAGGAAGATATTAAAGTTTGGTGAATATATGCAATTCCATAAAATCAAAGAGTAATAATAAAAGATTATTGGATATTGAAAATGTCACATTTTCCTTTCATAGTTTTAGAGAAAACTTCTTTCAAATTTTACTGACAAATTGAAGAAAAATTCTTCCGTAGTGCCTTTGTTTTAAAAACTTGACATCACTTCAGCATATAAAATTAAACGTATTTTTTTATTTTTATTTTTTAGGATGCTAGCCATCTTTATTTATTTATTTATTTATTTTTTACTTATAGTTTAAATTTGAATAAAATAATCTTTATATAAAAAAAAGTTTAAGATTAAACTTTATAACTAATACAAATTACTATTAAACTTTCAATGTCATCTTACAGGTATGAAACGATATAAAAGTGGATCACAGAAACGAAAAGAGAAATGGCAGATGACAAGCTCCTCTAAACTAGTGCATTGCTTACTACGCTAGTGATTGTTGCAAGTGCCGAAAGAATTTTCAGCAAACTAAAATTTATTAAAGAATCCTCTGCCATCTACAATGAGAGATGGATGGTTATCCAGAATAGCAATAATTTCCATTAAAAATGAATGTCCACAATCCCTCGACTGTGATGAAGCTAAATCTAAAAAAAGCACGATATAAAATTCACTATTTCTATCCATAATGTTGAATGTGTTAAAATTATTCAACTTTTTAACAATAAAAATTCCAAGTTGATGTTAAAAATTGCCGCAAAAACATTGTTGATATATTTAAGATGGAATGGTCTATATTCTGACATTTAGATACACTGTATTTATTTTCAGTTTTTCTAGCTGAATTGTTCACCTATATTGCATATGATCCATTATTGTACATGATAATGTTACAAGAAAATTTGTATTTATGAAAATTGAGATGTAGTACAATGGAAGCCCTTTATCATAGATTCTGGGAGCGCACGAGACCCTTGCACAGGCTCTAGGGCCTAAATATGAGAAAATGATATACAATGTTTTATATATCAGTACAATGTGACGCGTTTCGTCATTTAGGAATTCATCGGACTGAAATGATGTTTACATTGATGTAAGTATACATGCGAGCAAAGGAGAAGGGACGCTGAAATTTAAACTTTTAATTTTTTTTTTATTTAATTGTATTGTAAATTTGCGTCGAGATCCTTATAACATTTATCCTTTCCGCGGAGATCTACTATTTTCATAATGTGGGAATATTTAATAACAAAAGTACTAAAAATATAACCAAAAAAGAAAATAATTCGAATGAAGACTGTATAACCAAACACATAAAAAAATAAATAAATTTAAAAGATTGCAATTTCAGCGTTCTCTCCCCTTCGTGCGCATGTGTAGTTACATCAATGTAATTATCATTTTAGTCCACTGAAGTCCTAAAGGACGAAATGCTTCACGCAAGAAGATTTTTTCCACTTTTTCACTAATTTTCCTAATACATATATATATATATATATATATATATATATATATATATATATATATATATATATGTGTGTGTGTGTGTGTGTGTGTGTGTGTGTGTGTGTGTGTATATAAATACCACACACACATATATATATATATATATATATATATATATATATATATATATATATATATATATATACACACACACATACATATATATAAATATATATATATATATGTGTATAAAATAAAATATAGTTTTAAGGTATGCTGTATTAATGGGATAAAATGCTCAATATCAGGCATAGAGTGTATGTAAATATAAAAGTGGACATTGATGTCAACACCCTGACGGCTGCATGAAACAGGTTGTAGCCGCTGGGTGTTGACTTCAGTGTTCACTTATATATATATATATGTGTGTGTGTGTGTGTGTGTGTGTGTGTGTGTGTGTGTGTGTGTCCACCTGCTGTTAACTGATTTATTATTTTTATTATTACTGTTATTGTTGTCATTATAATGTCATGTGTCACTTTTCTATTTGATATTCTGGAATATAAAATTAAAATGAAATCCAGGTGTTGCCATATAAAAGTAAATATAATAGTATGTAAAAAAATCGATAATTTTTTTTAGTCGAGGATTTTTTGTTTATTTTATATTCATCAGGTGATCTTTTTCTTCTCCTCCTCCTCTTCCTTCTTCTTCTTATTATTGAATGTGAGAGCAGCAGGCCAATAAACTGATGCTGAGGTACAAAATCCAATATAGCCGTTACGACACCATGTTTGACTAGAATATACCAGACACATGCATCACAGTCAAATGTGTTCAATATCGGGAAAGTTTTCATAAAAGTTTCATCTTGCAAGTGGGGACCTGATTAAACATATCCAGGCAGTCTCCGAATGAAGTTGTTTCCAGATATCTAGACGTGTCCCCATAGTCGCCTTGGCTGCCTCATCCATTAGACTTTAAAAAAAAATAATCCTCTCGACACCTGGCTATGATACTCCCCTACAACTTTTGCTTATGAACAGAAATACACAGCGCGTACTTTGGTACTGAACGCAATATTTGTTGTAGCCTTAATTCACCAAGGCCAAATATGTGCACATTAACGCGATTCCTAATTAGAATTTTGTTTTGAGTATATTTTCTATTCAATGTATCTAATACAAAAAATATCAACTTCATTTAGATTTATTCTTGAAATAGCAAAATTTTGCAATCAGTTTGCGGAAATGGGTTTGTATTTCTGTACATTTTTTCAGACGATCTTTAAAACAAAATGTCCAAAAATTGATAAAAGTTATTAATCTAATTTTTGGTGTCAGTTCTTATCACATTAAACCTTGTTCCACATCTGCTACTTTCCTTCTTTTTAGGAATTTGCCACACAACGCATTGTCCTCCCAGTTTTGTTATGTTTTTGTTTTTTTGTTTTTTTGTTTTTTGTAATTTCATTTGGCCATGTTTTGATTTCTGTTTAACTCATTCGGCGAAGATGGTATTCGCTTCGTTTTTTGTTGGTAGGATTTCAGGTATATTATGCTGTTTCTTGGAGAGTGCAGCATCTTTGTTGATGAGGTGGATTTGGTGTTTTACTATTTGTAGGAGAGGATCATTCGTTTTTGTGAGGTATAATTCCAATCCGATTGTTGTAGTTTTTAGAGTTGGATTAGACCTCGGTCTCCTAAAGCTCTCGGTACGTACAGCCTATAGACATATGATTTCGGGTGGTGCATTCTCAATTGGGTAAACATTTTTCTGATCTTGGCGTCCAATCTTTTAATGTCATTCAATTTCCATTTAATAATATTGAAGCCATATATTACTACGGGTATAGCTAAGGTGTTGATAGCTTTTATTTTATTGGCATCAGTAAGTTCGCTTTCTAATATCAAACGCACTCTCCTATAATATTCTTTTCGTTTTTTTTTTTCTTCATAATTGAATGTTATATTCCGTCCCCTTAATTAATTCCTAAGTATTTGTATGTACCATCTTGGTTTAGTTCCTTATATTTGTTATTGATATCATCGTCTAAATATGTAGTTTTCGTTAGTTTACCGCATTTGAAGATGGCTTTGGCATATTTGTCGATTCCGAACTCCATCCAAATATCTTCGTTGAAGGTTTTGACAATGGTGAGTAGATTCTTCTGTTGCTTGTCATACTTGGCAAACGTTTTAACATCATCAATACAGAATAGGTAATTTAGTTTGCCATTCTGTGACTTGTATCCATAACTATTGTTGTTCAGTAGGCAGCGGAGTGGCACTAATGCAAAGCAGAAGAGTAGTGGTGACAATGAATCTCCTTGGAAGACCCCACTTTTGATGTTGATTGGCCTTGATGTTAATGACCCGTTTGTATGGTTTAGGTTTAGTGTAGTCTTCCAGTTTTTCAAGCTCTCCATTATTATTATTATTATTATTATTATTATTATTTCACCCATTCACTGTTCGCAGTGGCATTAACTGATGATCTAAACTGTTGATCGAGTAACCGAACGGCTCTTCCATTCTTCAAAATCTTTTTTCTGTTTAATACTTGATAGCCTTCATCATTGTTTGAAATTTTTGATTTTTTTCTTTTCTTATACTTTTTAGAATTGCTCCAAGTGCTCCCACACTAATAGGCACTACTTTTTCCCTCATGTTCACACTTCTTGCAAGGTTTAGATAATTCCTCATGTTTTCCTCATCTCAATTTTAATTGTATTCTATATCCTGCTGATGCAGCGAATTTCACTATGTTGTGAGTTCTCTTGTTTGTTTTTGTTTGTTTTTGTTATTTTTTTAATCAATTCACCCAAAATAAGTCGATAATGCTATAAAGACACAAGCGGCTACTGGGAGTGAAAGAGAATGAGAAAACTTTAGAAGGAACCAGAAACACAACCCTTAACAGGAAAGAAAAGACCGGGGAGGAGTATAAACTGGATAATAGGCGAATCTATCTACTTTTATCGTGGAAAAAATAAATAAATAGTAAATAAAATTTCAGAGTTTAGACGAAGACGTCAGAAGTTAGAGTTGAAGTAGACTTTTGAAGAACCGGAAACACATTGTTTTACTATAACTATTTCTTTCTTTCTTTTATTTTCTTCTTTTTGCATCGAATGATTACGTCATCTTAATTTTCTTGAATCGATTGAAAAAAGAAAATGTTTACACTGACTGGAGGGCTAATATAGGTCCTAAAAATAATTAAATGAGATGAGAAGGGATTAAAACTAGCACGGCTGAAATAATTTCAAAATTAGAGAGCGTTAACAAAGAACAGCATTAACTCATTAAGACGAAAAACATGGCTGATGAGATGATCTTACGTGTTGTGGCGTCATGGTCTAATTATCGTCTTTATATCCCTGATTTAAGTGGAAGTTTTGTATGGGCAGCAGAATGGATGGATGAACAGATAAATATTTGAATGGAAGATTGGATCGCTTGAACGGCTTACTATTGTCATTCCACTTGCGTGGGTTTAGTCCGGCATAGATCATTGAAACTAATAGTAATAATTTTTAATATACCATCATACCCAGTGTTTTTTCGGTCAAAACCGTCCAACTAATAGACTGACCATAAAGATTTTTCTTTTACAACGATGTTCACTTGTACAGGGCAAAAGAGTCACTTAAGATAGAGTGTTATAAAGTAAGAGGCATAGTTTATCCGGATATGTGGGGAAGATAACGGTTAACCCTAGACATGAGCAGGTAAAGATTGTAGTGAACGGGGAAGCATCCTCTTGGGAGTCGGTCTCGCAAAGCAGCGGTGCGTAAGAAGAAGCTGAAAGAATGGAAAGTTACATCTCACCAGTAGAATATGAAGGGAATGGGAATGGTTCGCTACAATGTCAGGTCTTAGAACTAAGGAATGTACTTAGTCTGAACACTTTCCATGAAAACAGTGATAGAGCAACGAGAGACTTGCGATGTTTCGTCTATGGGAAAAGGGTTATAGGGTGGAAAGTAACTCATCACCCACAAGGACGCGAAGACTGGAAAGTAAAGACTGGGCAACTCCTACCCATATATGGCAGCAGTACTCAATTTTTGGCCTGATCTGGCTCTTGTACAGGTAGAGGGTATCAGGAGGAGTCAGGTACTTACTGGAGCAGTACGGAGAACCGACTATATATGTATGAGTTCTGCTTGAAGTCTGGGTTAAGTTCTAATAGCCAATCAATGCACGGGCCTCCATGAGCGAACATCCGTTCATCGCGATAGTGAAAATCTAGGGTCCGCTCGTTGCAGTATCAATTTATTATGTTGAAAGATAAGTTCCCTTTGACATATTATTACATTTGTCGATATTTCTATTATATTCGTGGTTTTATTTAGAGATAAAATCTTACTACCTCTGTCCCATAATACTTGTTATATTTATTGCATAAAATGTGGGTGCAAATGTAGCAACTGTTATGGGACATAGATTTACCAAATTCGGAGGGATACCATAAAGCCCATTTTAATGTATTGTTATTCTCATGATTTCCATTTGGTAACTGGTACGAATCCTAGTTGTTGCTTCGACATCATCATCATACTTATTATAAAACACAGGTTGTGTGTGTGTGTGTGTGTGTGTGTGTGTGTGTGTGTGTGTGTGTGTGTGTGTCTGTGTGTGTGTGCGCGCGCGTGTGTGTGTGTGTGTGTGTGTCGTTTATATATTGGATCGGATTTCCTACATTTTCCAACCGATTTCAACAAAACTTCACAGGACTACGTAAAATTACCTTGCGGTGGTTCTGTCAGCGCCAAAAATTGGAAAAACACAATTGTTTTTGCACGAAATCAATTTGAAAACACGATTAAGAGGCATCGCTATCGTGAGAATGAAAGGGGGACAACTCATATCGAGTTATACTTATTATAAAACCCAAGTTGTGTGTGTGTGTGTGTGTGTGTGTGTGTGTGTGTGTGTGTGTGTGTGTGTGTGTTTTTCGTTTATTTGGGATCAAAACTTCTTACTTTTTTTTTTTTTTTTTTGGCAGGTAGTGTTTCTTATTGTCTTGCACACTTGTTTCTTTTGTTTTTACATTCAGAATGCTTTAAAAATTCCATTTACAAGACAATTGTTTATAATAAAATTCTATTCAATCGGTAGACTCATAACGATTGAAAACAATGTTTTTGCTTGAGTTTGGGTTTGACCAATTCGTAAAAAAAAAAAAAAAATAATAATTAAGACATGCGTGTCCGTCAACCTTAAACAATAATCTTAGTCAATTTTATTTTTCAGTCTTTATGATGGTCGATACTTGATCTATCCCCTACTGTTACATCCCCGGGCAACGCCGGCCTCTACTGCTAGTTCTATATATTTCCGTTATCTTTAGTTATATATACTAAACTTAGATAAGATTCAGTACAATAACACAAGTATGAAACACCCAGGATCGAACTCTCCACTAAATGTTAATCAGACTAGGCCAACAAATTATTTACTAATTGTAGCTTTTGACACAAAGCCTTAAGTATGAGGCACCTAATGAGGAACGAAGTCACTACTCAAACCAGCTTCATCAACCATTACTCCACACTGGGGCGCCTTTGAGTAGCATTGTTGTTGGTAACATTTTTATTTCATTCGGCTTACCTTTTTACATTAGCCTTCACAGTTCGTGTATCAGGACTCGTCAAACGTTCTGATACTTTTCTAATGGGAAAAAATAGCAGCAAGACTCTTTATACCTACAGCACCTTCATAAGTATGTGGTGATTGTAATTGGGGATCTAGTAAAAGCACGTCTTCTAATGAGTTCATCACTTTCCTCAATTTTCTTACCGATTTTAGTAATGCTATCGTCTGGATAGTTTCGATTTTTTCTTCGGATTTTCATTTCTAACTTTTTTGTAAAACTCTTTAATATTGTTCTAAATGCGTCAATAACTATAGGTAAAAGTATTATATTTATAGCCTATATTTTTCGTTTTTTTTAGGATGGCACTTTCTATCTTTTCCCACCTTTTAGCATCCATAACCGCTAATGTCTATGTTTGATCGCTACAAGTATCATAGCGTCTTTTTTAATATCTTTGTTACGGTTACCACTTGTGTTACAGTTATCATTTATAGTAGTAGTAGCAGTAATAATTGTTGTTTCTGTTGTTGCTGTTGTTGTTATAAAAGTAGTTTTTTTTTTCATTTTCCGATCACTTTACTTATCATTGAGTGGATGGACTAGGAGTTGTGCAACAGAAATACAACTAATACAATAATAGCTAAAAATGCTTCATCTAAGGAAGCTGATTAATATTGCAACTAATACTGTAAGCGAATCAGGCGTTCGGTGCAAATATTAAGGTTATTTAAGTGACTGCCGTTGTTTAGCTTACTTAGTGTTGTAGAGTAGTTTTCACAGTTGAAGCTTGTATTTCAATAAGTCGTCCTAAATTAGGTTCGACGTACAAAACGTTAGGAACTTGGAAATAAGAGTTAATGACGCAGCAAATCTAGTTGTGATGGTTGGTACTTCAATGCCCGATATCGTCTGACTTGCTCAACACCACTGAGCCGAACTGGCGACTGCTACTACTACTTATTATCTGTGGGAGAGTCCATTACAATAGAATAGGTATATGGTATGACACTTAGTTTACTCGACACGATTAAATAATGGATAGCGGCCCGAACTGAGGAATCGGAGAGTAGAGTTCGAATTCCAGTCGAGTTTATTACATTTACTTACATGGTAATACCCATGGGAATGGTATGAACTTAACTCTTCTCAATGCTATGGGTAAATAGCAGGGAAGACTGAATCCTATAGCCTTAGGTGGTAACCAGTCTTGGAGAAGGACAATTCTGAATGCAATATTTGAGGGCCTAGTGTACGGCCCGAGGGTGACCCACACCATGTTCCATGGAGAGCTTGGAGAGAGGATGGACACCGTTAAGCTATCTGAAAGCCCACTAAAAGAATCATGAGGGAGAAGAATCAAAAAGTTTTTTTCTTCTGCCTTCAGGGCCCCGACTATTGATGATGATAATGATGATGACGACGATGAGGAGGAGGAGGAAGAGTTTACCCGCTAAAGCATAGCGGAAAGGTAAGCTTCCAAGAAGAAATACGACGATCATGAAGTCAACTCGGAAAGATGATATGAAAAGACGCAAAACTATCAATTAACCCAGTATTAATATCATTGGTGACGCACTGTTGCACATCTTTGCGTTGTATGTTGAGATTCTGGTTTGAATCTTGCAGGAGGCATGTATTTGCAATATAAAAGAAACAGGAATAGAAAGCAACAGAAATAAAAAGCAACAGAAACAAGATGGAAACAACACTGCTAAAGAATTGACAATGCTTCATAATAACTGACAATGCTTTGAATTTCTATACTATTACATCTGATGCTAAAATGGAATAGAAATACGACGAAGAAAATATTCATCAAAATTAATAATAATTAACAGTGCTTCATCTTATTCAAATATTATTACATCTAATACCACGTGGGTAAATAAAGTAAGAAAAGTAATATGAAATATTCGCCCAAAAATAATAATTGAAATTGTTTCATGTAAGGAATTTGAATAATATTACATTTTCTAATGCAAGATGTAAGTGATCTGGATTTCCGCACAATTCCTTTCTTTATTGTTGCCATTTACCCTAACTTCGTGTGAAAATGATAGAGTGGTTTCCTCTACGGTTTAGAATTCATTTTTCTTTCTCTTAGATTGGTTGCCATACAAGTGAACCTTATCTATGTCGCTATTTAACCCATAGCTAGAGGAAGAAGAGATGGATTCGTGCGTTGCTAAGGGCATTTATGTGAAAGTGAATACAACTAATGGATTTAAACTCCGCTCATGTGATACTATTATTGTAACAAAAAGCAAAAGAAATTAAAATGAATGATTTTTGTTTTAAACAGTCAGAAATTGATAATAGGTGTCATTGATTCATTTAATAAATTCGAATAATATAAAAGTAGGTCTCTTTAAATCTATTTTAGATGACTAATGGCGCCTGAAAAGAGAGGAGGACAAATGAGTTATAAGAGTTCGATTCTAGTTTAAATTCAGACGAAGTAATTTTATATTAACCTTAGACGCTCGTCCTTTACAAAATCTAGTACCCATGTTTCCTTCCAAAGTTTAACTGGTACAAAAAATATGTCTATTACTAAAGTGGAGCGGAGATTAAAAAGGAAAATGTTGCGCTCTGAATTAATCTACTTGTAAAGTATAAAATAATACCATTTTATAAATTTTATATTACCAGACGGAAAACTCTCCACTCATCAGTGGTCATGATTGATGATCATTAAATCCCTAACCTAATTCACCTGGGATCGAAACCTGGATGATGGCGATACAAAGATAAGGTTGCCAATAATAGAATGATTGCCTTCATTCATACTGGTATAACTGAACATTTTAATGAACATGCTCTGACTTTGCAGCACTTAAACAAAATAGTTTATATTAGAAAACAAGCTGGTTGAAACATTTACCATCAGATTACTATATTGTAACCTGATAGTAAATGTTTTAACATTGTAGATATTCTAATGTAAGCTAATTAGATGAACTATAAAAAAAAACTGTCGCAATGTTTCAAGTAACAATAATCTGAACTTCATTAATAGAAAAATTCATATTTTCAACGTACCCGTTAATACTCACTATAAAAAACATTTTTAATCATTTCATCCGAATCAAGGCAATAATGCCACCAAGACGCAAAGGGTTAATGAGCGCGAAAGAGAATGAGAAAACTTCAGTGAGGAGCTTTGAATATTGTAGATGGCAAGGAAGCAAGAAACCGGAAATGTTCCAAGTGCGGAGAAAAAAAATATTAGAATAGAACTTACGGTTACATGTAGTTAGTTCAACAGTTAAACGATGAGACCTAATTGCCAATCTAGTAGTATGCTTAAATTCATGCAGTCAAGGCGTTGAGGGAGTTCATCAGAACAATGATCATAATTGTAGAAAAGACAGAGGGAAGCTAAGTCATGGCAGTGGGAAAATGACTGAAGTCAAGATGCCAGGTCAAGATTGATTACATTACAGACTCTTCTTTGGATTTTGTTAAGAACTTCAAGATATATAGTAGGAGAACCAGACCATATATGGCAGTAATATTCAATGCAATACGAATGGTAGATTTATAAATGTGCAAGATGGATTCTGACGAGAAAAATGTTTGGGCACGGCACAGTGAAATAACTTTCCTAGCAGTAGATTCAATATAATCACCTCACTTCATGTCAGTGGAAAACGTGAGTCCAAGAAAGCGCAAAGAGTTGCTATGCTGAAGATTAGCAGCTGCTATACTGATGGAAGGTAGAAAAGTATTAATTATTAATTATAAGTTTCTACCTATAGTGGGCATGAATAGATTCAGTTATGTGCCATGCGTGATACATGACTGGTGAAGCAGATTTTTTCCTGCAGTAGGTTGCCATTTCTTTCTGCAGTAGACCAGTTGCCATCCAAGTCTATAAAACCCGACCTGTCCTACTATTTACCCATAGATGGGGGGAGAAGAAAAGGATTCATACCTTTCCCGAGGGTATTAGCACCTAAGTGAATGTAATGGATTCGACTGGAATTCGAACTCGGATCTCCGATTCCTCAATCTGAGCCGCTGTCGGTTACTCCCCCTAGAATGAATAGATTAAACTAAAGTTAATAATTTTGGGACGAGGGGCCCTACCCTTTTGGGTTTTTTTATGAATCTCTCTTATAGCTGAACTATGGTTTAAACAGCCACTGATTATGAATTTGTTTCTGGAGTTATTTCCAGAGTTCCATTAATTTATACGATGTGATTTGTTTCTTTCTATAAAAGAAACGAGTATTTGCGTTACATTTCTTCTTCTTTTTTAACCTTACTACGCATTTTAATAGATAATAAGAAAAGAATAGACAACTTTTATTAATAAAAAAAATAAGGTAAATATTACATTTTCTTAGATCTCTACCGTTTACTTCTAATATCTGTAACATTCTTGAATTTGGTATTATTCAAGACTCACCTGAAAAGACAGTTGTTCAAAATCGCTGTCTTCATGTAATTTCAATTCCAATCAGTGCTATCTGGATGTTATAGAATTGCTCTAGTCTAAGTTCTCTACAGACTGTAAAGGTAAGTGAACAAAGAATGTCCCGCAAAGTGTGCCAGATTCAGTAAGAACACAAAGGAAAGTGCTGAGAATTTGAGAGAACCTGTAGTCACTATATCCTCGCATAATTTTAACTTAGGAGTTAGAACTTCTTTATCATTTATCATTATTTTAGATTCTGTTAGCATTTTATAAGCCTCAATTTATAGGTATAACCTTTCCTCTTTAATATGCCGCATCCTAGCATTATTATTATTATTATTATTATTGTTTTTATTTTCTTTGATTTTTGGCGTTTACACATTTCTTTCCGGGTCCCGCCCAGGGATCTAAGGTTAGAAATGGCATCATGACACTCTCCACTGACCAAAAAAAAAAAAATATTACATAGATAAAGCCCTTCGTAAAGTGTGGGCTGTACTTGTCTGAACAATTTTTTGTATCTCCTTGAGGCATGGACTTCCAGGAATCCCTTCAATTAGTCTACTGCAATCTTTTCCAACCAGTCCTAGGGCTCCAACTACAACAGGGATTGTTGATGTTCCCATATGCCACATTTTCGAGATTTCTATTTCAAGGTCCTTGTATTTTGACAGCTTTTTGAATATCTTCAGAGATACATTGCAGTCAGCAGGGATTGCCATATCAATAAGGAGGCACTTTTTATTTTCATTATAGTCCCTATCTGAGTTATTACCCAAGTCTTAAGGTAAGGCAAGGTTATAAATAGATGCGTTCTGTTTGCCCAAATTCTGATGTTAAATGATACTTAACGTGTACAGTGTTTATATTTTCTTTACGTTGATAATACACTCGTGAGTAGATGAGCTGTTCCACACAGGGCAATGTTTTTTAATCTCTTGTAAACAGTGTCTACCAGAGATCTTGTTAATGTACTTGTCTGTACCTTTCTTTACCAAACCTAAGGATCCAATTGTCATAGGCAAAGCAGTAGTTTTAAGATACCAGGGATTTTCGCTTTAATTTCAAAATCATTATATTTATTTTATCATATCATATTTATCACAAACATCACTTCTCTAGTCAATTATTATTTATTACAAAATAAAAATTATAATAAATGTATTATAAAAAATTATGAAAATAAAATATTAAAATTGATTTTAACTAATTAAATGAATTCTAGTATTAATTCTAGTATCAACGTTGAGCCTGGTCATTACCTTGATGGGTGACCTCTTGGAAATACCATATGCTGTAAGCTGGGATGTACGGGTGGTGTAATGAATAATGGCTCGGAATTGTGACTCGAAGGTATGAATTCACCTCTTCTCAACCCCTAGCTATGGGTTAATTAGTAAGACTTGTATCAGTAAATCATTATTATCTAAAAAAATATAATCTAAAAATATTTTCTGGCTTTAAATAACCTGCAAAGGGTCGATAAACCGTAAAAAACGAATCAATCAAAATTCTTTTACAAATGTATTTTTAACTAGTGTCTAGGAGAAAGAATTTTTATTTGTTTATTTGTAGTTTTTAATTACTATGTTTAGTCTATTACATTTTTGTATATCTGTTAGTATGAATGGTAAGGTGCCAATGAATTGTGTCTTCTATGATTGATTCAGTGTGTTGTTCGTTTTTCAGTATGTATGTATGTATGTATGTATGTATGTATGTATATATATATATGAATGTGCGACTGGTGTAATCGTTAGCGGCTTAGGGCGAGAAATCGGTTAGACGGGTTCGAATTCCAGTCGTTCGTTAAATTCACTTTTATGCAAATAACCTTGGGAAAGGTACAAATCCATCTCTTCTATTACCTCCACTAGCTATGGGATAAATAGAAAGGAAGACCTCGCTCTTTCGGCCTTGGTTGGCGACCGATCTAGGAAAATGTAAATTCTGAATTCCAAAACCCGAGTAGATGTAAAACTTGTCAGTGATGGTCATACTCGTTTAATGAGTCGGCAGCCATTGTGAATGTATGTATGTATGTATGTATGTATCTTTACATAATAAATATAGGCTGGCTGAATGTTATTATTATATTTCAGCTTTTCAAATTTGCTTTGGTATTTATGATTTAGAGTCTAGTTCCAAAGTCCCAACACCTTTCTCTGTATTCTCAACGTGTCAAGAACCCCTATAGTTGCGTTTTGTTCATTTTTATCCTTTCATAACCATTTGCCGATGTCGGCAGAGTTAGTTCTGATTATTATTATGTTCATTTTTTTTTAAATACAGGGGTTTCAAAAGTAGCTATACAGTAATGAAAATCAAAATGCGTACAAAATCTATTGTATTTGTTATACAAATATATCAGTAATAACATATCAATAATAAATATATCAATCTCTCAAATGTTCAAAATATTTGCCGCCGGCGTTCACACACTTCTCTAGTCTATTATTATTTATTAAAAAATAAAAATTATAATAAATGTATTATAAAAAAATTATGAAAATAAAAATATTAAAAATGATTTTTTTAATTAATTAAATGAATTCTAATATTAAATGAATCCTAGGACCACTGTTATAATATTAGTAATTCTAGAATAATATGTACTTTATACATACTTTTGCAGTCCCTGTATTAAAGTGAATGACATTTATTACAATCGTTATGAACAACTTGTATTATACGCAAAATGTTTTGTTTTACGGTCCTGACGTAAGTTTGTTGTATCAGGAACGCATGCTAAACGCATTTTTACAAAATATTTACACATCTATAATTGGTATATATACCTTTTTTAGTTTTTCTTACTATTATGAATATAAAGTTTTTACTTAATTTTTTCTTTACCTTTATTGTCATCGGCTTTTAACGAACTACCTGATTCCGTGCACGATATTCTACAACAATTCTATGCCTTCGTGTAGATATATATTTTATTATGACCATTATTTTTTTGAGTTCTCGTCCAGCCTAGAGTAATATGTATAATTATTTCTTCGATAAGAATTATCATTAGTAGTAGTATTGTTGTTTTTTCATATATGTAAATAGTCACACCATATGTCTGTTGGTTATAAGTAGAGACTAGATGACAGCAAGTCTCATAAAATCACCACCAGCACCTTTCTTAGTATTCTCACATACTACTATGGTTTTCAATTTTTAATTTTCATTGTGATATTGTTTTCTTTGTTTAGGACCTTTTATCATTATTATTATTATTATTATTATTATTATTATTATTATTATTATTATTATCCGATAGATAAAAACAACACCGACCCTTAAAATGTCAAGTTATACAAACAACATGTAAAAAAAAAAGTCCGTAACATCTACAAAAGTAATACATGTAACAGATTTCAATATCCCTACTTACCTTTGGTGACAATCCTTCGTCAGGTATCCAACACACCTGGATAATTAAAAAGTCCACTGAAAGAAGGAAAGCGGAAGTTTTCTGAAGAAAGCACTAGGACATAAGTCCTTCCACGCGGCGGAGCAGTACAAAGTAAACGTAACGCGTACAAAGATCGTGGCGCATCTCATAAACACGTCGCTCTTATAAAACAGCTGCTTTGCGTTCGAACAAGAGAGAAGTATTAAGTTAAGTAAATCACAAGCAAATGACTAATATCTTATTGACGAAATTTGTCAATAAGAGTCTAGTGCTCATGAAATCTAATGTTTCCAGGTAACATTGATATGAAGTATGAACAATATTTTCGCTTATCTCAATCGTGCTTCGTGTAACTGTGTTTATTGTGGTTTGAGAATGAGTAAATTAATGTAATGAGCATGTAAGTACACGAATCTGAATATGTGTATTCGAATGTTTACGTACAACAATATCTAAATTATATCTGTAAAAATATATGAATGCTTGTTTCCACAAGGGTATGTTTTTTTTTTTTTGTTTATTTTGTCATTCACACGAAACTTTTTTTTAAATCTACTTTTTCTCGATTTTTTTTTAAATGTCCAAACTCATTTTCTTTTTTAAGACGATTATCTTCCCAATAAAGTTCCTCTGAAAAAAAAAGTTTTTCATTATTGTTGCTGTTGTTGGCGTTGTTGTCTCTTCTTGTCTTTTTGTTGTGTATCCGCAGGCAGAATCCATTTAAATGGGAGTTAGGAAGGAGAGGGAATGAACTAAAATTGAGAATTTTCGGAAGGCGATCGATCTACAAAACCCGGCCACCCAAATTTATTGCTGCAATCAAACGATAAGGAGACTTCTTTTTTCAATATTATTATGTCAAGAAACCTTAAATCCTGTTTGGAGTTAGTTTTGTCTCTTCTCTCATTTTTTTTTTTTGTGTGTGTGTGTGTGTGTGTGTGTGTGTGTGTGCGCGCGTGTGTGTGTGTTTCTTTACTTCCTTTCCTTTTTTTTGTTTTTTGTTTTTTAATGTTTTTTCCGTTCTCTGCTTTTTGTCGACTTCATGTTGCTTATATTTTTTCTAGATTTGGGTAGCGTGTTTCTTTGTTTTTTGATTTCTTTTTTTTTTTTACCCCGTTTTCTTAAATATTTCTAAGTGAACACTAAGGGACGATACAATAATATCAATTTTTCCTTGGGTTCACCTGACCTACCTGTGCGAAACGCAGTGACAATCCGATTAAAATATCCGAAAGCAGAGGAAAAGAAAAGGCTTTTTAAAAAGTAAACGTCTTTTAGCTCTTTATTTTTCCTTTTCTTCTTTTGAGTTTAATAACGCCTGTAGCAATGGCAGTGAATTGTCAGACTAAAAAGAGAAGAAAGGTGAAAAACAGACAGTTTGAGAGCCAGATATAAAGAAGGGGCAGACTAGCGAACGGTTTGACGGACACTCGAACAGAGTTAAGTGTGGATGGAATAGAAAATACTATAGATAGAAAAGTGTAAAATCGACAATAAATCCGACTTGTTCTTGTATCTCGAGAAAGATAACGAAGTGGTTTGTTAAAAAAGCTTATGTTTTTTCTCTGAATTTACCCCCACACCTCTCTCTCCCTCTCTCTTTCTCTCTTCCACCACTTTTAGTTCTTTAATCTCTCTCTCTCACTCACTTTCTCTCTTACTCTGTATTTCTATGATGTTTTTATCACCCTCTTCCTCTCTCTTCCTCTTTGTCCTGATTTTATTAATGTTTTCCCTCGTATCTACCTCTCTTTGTGTCTTTATTTATCCTTAACATCCTCTCCCCCTCTCACTTTACTTTCTGTTTGATTTTCCTTATCTTTTTGGTTTTGCCTATATTGTTTTTCTCTCTCTTTTTATTTCTACTTCTCTCTTACTCACACGCACACAGACACACGCATCTATAACTATTCTACCAAACTCTAACCTTTCTCTTAAAGAATTCTCTATCTCCCCACAATCCTTTAGTGTTTTTTCGACACTTTATTCTTTGTTTCTTTCTTTCTCGTTTAGACGAACCCTTAAATTCTTTATCGTCATCTATAAATCTCAAACTGCTTTTCTTTCTTTCTTTTTTCTTTCTTTCTTTTGAGCGTGTGTATGTCTGTGTGCGCGTGCGTGTGTGTGAGTGTGTTAACTTGTTTTATTTTTTTCCTTTTTGTTCTGTGTTTTACTCTTTCTATATATATTCTTCCTTATTTTTTCTTCGGTCGTTGTGTCCCTGCGTTTATCTCAGTCATATCTCTCCTCTCTCTTTTCGTTTCACTCTCTTCTTCTCACTTCTTTTCTTCTCGTCTTCTGTCCTCTCTCCCATTTATATTATTTTTCCTCTCCAATTTTCATCTCCCTCGTCGTCCTCTTCCAACTACCGCTCTTGCCTACACCCCCAATACACACACTATTTTTTCACCTACCTGTAACCACCCCAACGCTGAAGCTTTTCTTTCCTCTTTATTTGATCTTTTCTTCTACTTTTCTTGTTTGTTTTTACTGACGCTGCTACTGCTGTTGAGATATCCTTACGATTTCCACACATCGTAGTCACAGGAAAAGCAGCCACCTCATTGTTAGCTATATTTTTTTATCCACTGAGTGGGTGACTACCGACTGAGTGGTTTAGATTGAGGGGACTTCTGTCTATACTAACACCCACATTAAATACATTCTTTTCACCTACACTTTCTTTCTTTCTTATGCCTTTCAGCGTCTTCGCCTTCTTTCTCAATTACGCATTTCTTTCGTTTTCTCCCCAACACTTTCCCACGATTTGACTGTCAGTCTCATTACAATTCTACACTCCTTCTTCCACACCTATACACACGTAAATATGCACGCTTGTTGTGAGCCATTATATACATTCCAATACAGGTAAACGACAAATCAGTTGATTCGACAACCTATCTTTTACTGTCTCGATATCAGTTCTACGGAGTTAGCCTAACGTTAAACAGAACGAAAAATGGTAATCGGTGGACTGAGTTCAAATTACGATGAGGTAATTTGTATTTACTCTGCACTATTAATCTTGGAAAAAGCATGACTCTACTTCTCCCAATAGGCCAAGCAAAAGTATTACTATTTTCGCCTGATACCGTGTTATTGTTAGCAGATAATAGCCAATGCTAATCACTTTGTCCCAAGAAATACCATGAAGGTGCCAACCTGGTAAGCACCCCAACGATCTACTGGATCGAGAGATACTTTGATTGGATTTTGATCAGTTCATTTCAGCAAACTAACTTTATATAGATTTTTACTAACTTAGTTATTTCTTCACTGATCACTAGGGGCTCCTTTTGCGATTAAGTTTATTTTAGTAAAAAATATCAGTTCAGTTATTACTTTTGTGTGCGTGTCAATGTCTGTGAATGCGTTTTCCTTCTCTCCCCACACCCAACACACACAAAGACACAGTATCGTCAACAATTATATCCTCAAAAGACCTGCAAGGGAGATTTTACGTGTTTGCCTAAAGGTGAAAAAGATTTTGTTCCAATGAATGATAAGCAATAAAAGAAAACGTTTAATTTAAAACAAAGTATACTGTAGCATTTATTGTATACTGTATTATGAAACAAATTGAAAAAAATACTTCGTTCCAAAATAGGATAAGCAGTGACCAAAACAGTTTTGTTTGCTTTGCTTATTTTGTTTTACGGTATATCAACCTCAATGGGTTATTTAATGCCGACAAGATTTTTAGGGTAGGTTCGTATGAATAGAATATGTATTCATTGCTGGTAATATTTTTTTCCTTTTTTCAAAAATGTATTGCTGGTACTTCTATAAAAAAAACTATACCTTCATAGTGCTTTGACCTTAGTTTGAGGGTTAGCTTTTTGTCCATATCTGGGACCCTAACAGGTGCTACCACCCTGGGTCAGGGTGGACCTGGGAACACCATCAATTAAGAAGTAGTTCCATATTCCTCAAAACCTCCCGATCAGAGGCCTTGCTGCTGGATGTAGTTTATCGTCATACCCCGGACGGAAAAATACTTTAAAATATAAAACATAATGTAACATTTTAAAATATAAACAAACTGAAAACGTTAAAATAAGCTGGGCTACTAATGAGAAGAAAGTTAATATAAAATTTTCAAATGTGACCCAATTTGTTGCTCGAAGCAAAATCTATCAAATTTGCTATGAAGCTAGTTTTCTATTAAAAGAAGAATCATTTTCCCATTTCCTAACATTACGATAATATTTTGTTTTATTTTTTATTTGAATTTTGGAATATTTGATACTTTATACGTTATTTCTATTCATCGGGAAATAATAATAATAATAATAATAATAATAATAATAATAACAGTATGTGCTTTCTTATTGACATGGTAGTCCCTACAGATTAATGTAATGTATCTTTGAAGATCTTCAAAAACCTATCAAAATAAAAGGATCTTGAAGTAGAAATCTCAAAAATGTGGCACATAAAGACATCAATAATTCCAGTTGTACTTGGAGTTCTCGGATTGATTGGAAAAGGTTCCGATAGTCTCATAGAATGGCTGCCCGTGCCTTAAAGAAATACAAAAACTTGTACTCACAACTACAGCTCACACATTACGAAGAGCTTTTTACTTATGTAAAATGTGTGTGATTTTAGAGGGTTTTTTCTTGGTATTTTTTACAAAACATTATCAGTGGAAAATGTCTTGAAGCCATTTCTAACCCTCGGTCTCTGGTTTGGACCCGAAAGGAAATCTGCATACAACATAAATCCAAGGATATATTATTATTATTATTATTATTATTATTATTATTATTATTATTATTATATTATTATTATTAATAATAATAATAATAATAATAATAATAATAATAATAATAATGAAGGTCCTAAACAAAGAAAAGAACATAACAAAGAAAATTAAAAATTGAAAGAACAATAATAGCAGTATGGTACGTGGAAACTGAAATCGATGCGGTACATAAAGCCGTGCCTATAATAATTTGCACACTCGAAACTGGAAAATACATTACAGTCCAGATTTGTGGAATTAGATATTTGACAAAGTATTACATTTTAGATTATAATATTTTCGATTTCGTAAATTAAACACCAATATCTAAAAATAGCAAGTACACCAGACAAAATATATAAAATCTTGATATTAAAATTATATGGTGTGCTTGGATATTAAAATGGCTGTTTCTAATTGACAGAAGAGTTTCCATAAAATCTGGACACGAGATAAATTTTACGAACTGACAGCAGAAAATAAACAACCATTTTTTTTTTTTAACAATTGTATTTGAACGGTTCGGATTAATCTCTTAATTCGGATTTATCTTCTTCGGGTGTCTGTTGGCGAATATGAAAGTTGAAAGAATTCTCATACATGCTCTCGTTAAATAACTCGCTCGGCCAACCGAAAATAGACATTAAAAACAGGAATCGAGAGGATAGAACATGTACAACAGGAAATCACGAGTTTAACGCAGAGGTCAGGAGACGAGAAATCCAAAAGCGCACAGACGCAAGCACCGGGCATGATGAAAGGAGATATGCATACTTTTCAGAAAAAGATTCGATGACACAAGAACACAATAGACTGATGAGTTAGAAGCCATTGTCAAAATGCAAGATAAATAATAAGAACAGAATTAATAAAGTTTACAATGAAAAAAAGGGCAAAAGGGATGAAACAGCAACAATCATGCAAGCAAGTAAGCAATACAGTTAAAGCAAATCAAGCAGATAAGAAGGTAAAAGAATTCCCAAACTATGAGTTGGTGTTTGTACACAAAACCAAGGTCGGACAAGTGAACGCAGTTGGTCTGTCTAGTACTTAAGGGAAAATTTGGACTGAGTTTATATACCTCGCCTTCCCACAAGGCAGGATGCGGCACAAGGCCATATTTATGTGGGGTGAATTCCCTGTAGAACCCGCATACACGGGGTCGGGATTGTCTACCTCCCCAGACGTGACTCTGCTCTTCGGCATAGCCTGGGTTCCTCTCTGCCCGAAGGCAAAGAGTTCGACAAGTCAATTCGAAAAGTCTGAACCGGCAGATCTGGACTGAATCATGTCAAAACGCAAGCCGTCCCATTTTATTGGAAAAGAAAAATATCCCAGCATGCATTTTTTATGTCCTTCCGACTATAAGAGGGAGAGGGGGGGAATTTTTACGATAATTCCCAGCATATTGAATTCTCCCGGCTGATTTTTTGGCTGGGGTTTTTGACAAATATTGGATCGTTTCTTGGCCTATGGCTGAGATTCGATCAAGGCTTCGTCTAGCTTGGACTGGCTCCGGCCTGGACTTGCTAGGACAAGTCATGACCAGCTTTGACTAAGCTCTGACCAGCTTGGACATGCTTTGACCAATTTTGACCAGTGGCCTTTGAGTGGAAACACTCGGGTCTCCCACGTTAATCGACCTTGTGTCATATCTTGATTTTGTGGGAATCAAGTAAATACCAATTCCCAGCATATTGGAGTAGAGTACACAGCCGAAACGTTAGCTAAAATTTTTAAAAAAAGATGAGGAAATTACTTCAAAGCAACCATATACAATGATTAAAACACTTTGCAAAACCAAATCCAAACAGGAATTTAAAAGCTTATAAAGGTTTTAAATTTCCTTGTTTACTTTATGACAATGACGTACATGAGAGAAATGATCCATTCAATGTTCGTATAAAATACATGCAATATACTTAGCGGTCCGTCACGTGACCAAATGTGACTTATCTCCACCAAAGGCAGATAATTACCTTCTGTATACCTACAAAATATTCTGCCAGCAACATTCACCTTTGAAAAATAACGTTAGAATTAATTTTTAAAAATGTGTACTGAACTACTGAGTAATATCTAATCTCCTATAGCAGGGGTGGCCAAACTGTGGCTCGTGAGTGACATGCGGCTCTTTCATCTTTAATATGCGGCTCGTGAAAATATGTCGGTTGAGCTCCTTTCTTCATCACAGTTAATATAAAACGTAAATAATAAAAAAATTATAATTATTTACTGGGTATGAATTGAGACCCCATTGGTTTAAAACGTTTAATGTTAATGTTTACGTAACAAGAACGTATTTGTAAATTTTGTTCATATCTTGCGGCTCTCAAACATCTTCACTTTATCTTATGTGGCTCTTACATTAAGCAAGTTTGACCACCCCTGTCATATAGTGAAATCAGTGATGGACAATCTTCTCATAGATAAAGAAGGAACTTAAAACGATAAGAGATGTCGTTTTACTGACGAATGCTAAGAATTCCATGGACAGAACATATGAACAGTAAGGAAGCTTTAAGAAAAGTCGAAACGACAAGAAGGAGACAGATGAAATTTCTGAAATACATAATGAGGAAAGAGGGCTTGGAAAATTTAACACTCCCATGACATACTGAAGGCAAGAGAAACAGCATGAAACATCTAGTAGCCGACGTAACGAGTTTGGGTGAACGAATGACAGGACCGAAACAAAGAGGGATGGTAAACAGTCAAAAATTAGCTAGATAAACAAACGACAAGAAGTTATGGAGAACCATTACCTCCCACATAATGAAAAGTCTTAAAACATAAAAGAAAAAGAAGGCCTATTCTGAGAGTAACACGCCTTAATTGCTGGTTTATCAGGTGACTTATCAGTTTCATTGGCAATATTCTCTGTCACCACTCTGATGTTTTTACTGAAGTTATGCATGCGCACTTAATAAACGTCACATATATTAGCAGAATCTGGGACAAAGTCAAAATAACAGCGCACGCATTTATACACACACACACACACACACACACAAACACAAACACATACACCCACGCACATACTATGTATTTATATGTATGATCCGAAAGGATATGCTGTTTTCCCATCATATTAGTTCTGTAATTGACAAAATCAGATGTCAGTGTGATGTTGAATATGTAGGCAGAACTGATCAAAGGTTGGAGGTAAGGCTCAATCAACACGTACCAGGCAATATTCGCAAAGGAAAGGTGGACAATTTACACAGGAGCGTTAATGTATCAGCTTCAGCAATAGCTGGACATTTGATTAAAAACAGTGTATTTGGTCTTATAGCCATGCTCTCAGTACTGAGTAAGACTAATATAGATTATCAATTGAAAGTTTGGGCATCAGTTAACATTAAGTCCTACTAACCATCTCTCTGTAAGCCGAAGGATTGGTTAGTGGGTTTAAAAGTAATTAGACTTTAATTTTATATTTTTCTTTGCATATAACATTAATCTGGGGTTGAACATTTTTACTTGAGCACTATGTGTGAGTATTTAATAAAGCTCTTCTTCTTTGTTTCCTCTACTTGGTCTTCTTTTATTTCGATACTGTCTCTAACTACGACCATTCTAATTCTCGGCTATTTTGAATAAAGACAACATTACAACATGCACACGTTTTGTCCTCGATTTAGCTCTGAGCGATGTCCGATAAACCGGTTTAGTTTTGAATCATTATATTTTAGTACTAGCATTATAACCCGTCTTCGACCGGATTTTTCATTACTGGAAATTTTTGCCGTTCAATTTAAGTTTCAAGTCAGCCCACCTGAAAATCAATATTAGTAATAACAATTGGGTGCAACTGAGGCACATTCCCAAATGGCGGGGTTAACAAATTGAATGGGGTGGGTGGCCCTGTAAAGGAATGTTTTTACGTTCTCAATTTTGCAAGGGTGGAACCTCTTCCATGGACCGTCGTAATAATAATATACGATAATTTTTATTTATAATATATTTTGTTTTTATAATTCCAATAATCTTTTGCGTTAGATTTGAACTCTGTAAATTGATTGTACGCTGTTTTTTACAGACATTAAATTTTGTCTTTGATTTTTGCGCAGGGTGTAAAAAATCAGTTTTTTCGATTTTTCACCGTCAAGGTTGTAATTTTTTCCAGCCAATTTGAAAACAAAACCGGCACTGAATAATTATCTATCAAACAAAAAAAAATTCATTAAAATTGGATGAAAACTGTGGAAACGCATAAACAACATCCGCTTACACACACACACGCACATACATACACACATTTTGAGAATTATAGATATAAGATTACAAATTTACGGTAATATATATATATATATATATATATATATATATATATATTTGTTACCCCTCTTTTTGTTATGAAATGTTTCTTTTTTTTTGTTATGAATGACCTTTTAATATGTTTGCTGTTATTGCTCTAATAAAATTGTATATCCCTGCAAATATATATATATATATATATATATATATATACATACAGGGTGTTCCAAAATATTTGACATCAATTTAAAAGCAATTATCTTGAAAACTACTAAGTCTAGCTCAATGAAATTGAACAATTTAGCTGTTGAACATCATAAGTTTATTATGGGACCGACTTTATAAGTGTTCAATATGTGCACCGCCTGCGACACGGCATACATTGGTAGTTAAAATCTTGCCAAACACGCTGATGTTGATACTCTAGACCTAGATAAGCAGTCTTCCTTTTTAAATTTTTTGGTACCAAGTCCAAATTTGTTTGCCAGTTGGTGAAGTTTTTCCAAGTGTTGCATTAAAGGCTCGCTGCATAGTCTTGGGTGACTGCATGCGAGCATATCCCAAGACGCAAAATTACTTCTCTCTGGGAATGAACGGTATGGCTCAACCTGAAAACAGAACAAAAATAAAACATTAAATATAAAATCTTAATATGTTTCTATACATTCTGTGAAAATATGAGGTTATTTCAACAAGAATTGCCAAAATTATTGGCCTGCGAAATGATGTCAAATTTTTGGGAACACCCTGTATATATACGTTAAATTCAACCGATAATATCTATCTGATTCATTTTTATTGTGTTTTATCAGATTTTTGAATAACATGTTGTAGACTGGAATCAACCTTGGGAATAAAGTATCTGAAGTTCATAATCTGTCTTAGTTTTGTTCAAGTACTTTCGACCTTCTCAGCCATTATCAAGAACTGGAGATTGACACACATTTTCACACATTATTTCATTGACGACATCCTGGCAAATCCTTACGCTACAGACTCTTTGATATATCTACGTACGTAAAAGATACAATAGAATTATGTGTCTACCTTTTCAGCAATGATGGAGAAAATGAAGATGATAAAAAAAATGAGACAGAAAGATTTCACAGGAAATTAATTCATGTATAAAAATGTATAATTTACTGCATTATTTCGAATAAAATAAATCGACAAGTTTTCCGTTACGGAAGACAAAACTACTACTGTTTAAATGCAGCCGTTTTTTCCTTTACTTCTCATCGCTAATACGACGTTTTAAAGTATTTTCGATTTTTCTTTTATGTGCCGTGTCCCTTCAGGACGTAGGCGATCACTTCCCTCCACGTTTTCCTGTCTCTTGTAGCTCTTAATAAGTTTCGTCTTTTTTGTTATTTCTCCCAAACCCTGTTCTACCAGTTATTTACTCAAGATCATCAAGTATGTTACGCTCTGTTTTCCTTCGTCCCTCTTTCCCGTTATTTATCCTGTAAGTATCAGATTTTCCAAGCCCTCCTTCCTCATCACGTGCCCCAGAAATTTAAATTTACCTCTTCCTGATGTTAACTGTAAGCTTCCTTTTTGTTTCTATTCTCTCCAAAACCTCGACGTTGCTCACATGTTCCGCCCATGGTATCCTCAGCATCCTTCTGTAGAACAACATTTATAAATTTTAAGCACAAAAGGCATGAATTATCGAAAATTTAGAATATAATGCTCTTACAAAACTTCATAATATCCAAATGGGAATGTGACGTAATCACAGTCTCAATACTGGATTTAATACTGAGTATTTTTCAAGCTTGTTTTATGGCTATTATATGTAGAACGAACTATATATATATATATATATATATATATATATATATATATATATTCTTAGTTTGCTTTCTAAGATCAATGGATAAAAAAGACTATGGTTCTTGGCAAAGATTATATTTCTTTGAATATTTTGGGCTGGCGCTACAAAATCACAAGCAACTGCACCAAATAACAAAAATCACATCACTTGAGGACTACCAACAGAAGCAACAACTAAAATGGATAGCACATATAACTCGAAGAGAAAATGATAACATAATCAAGATGTTGACATTCCACACTACTTCTAATAAAAGGTTAGGAAGGAAACCCCCATCTGTACTGGAAAGAGCGATAACAGCTACTGAACTTGAGAAATCTATTTTCCCTGAAAAATTGTTTTAAGAGAAAGATTTTATAAATTTCAACCGATAGCAGTACTTGCTGTTTTGTCGATAAATGCCAAATGTTTCCTTGTGGGGAAACGGCTAATATTACTTTACCTTGAGAGATGAGGAAAACAGGTACTACAATTTGATCCCAGCCCCGATAGCCAGGGAGTGAAGAAATGTGTAACTAGAATACCACTGGCTGCTCGGTCAATGAATGCCAAATATTTCCTTGTAGGGAAACGGTTAGAATTACCATTATCATTTTCACTTATTTTAATTTATTTTTACTTTTGTAATCTATTACTTTTCTGTTTTTTTTGTTTTTGTTTTTTTTTTTTGTTTATTGGGGGAAAGGTTTTTTAATTTTAGTAATCAATTCGGGTTTTTTTTGTTTGTTTTTTTTAGAGAAAAGGTATTTTCTTTTTTAATTTTAGTAATCTATATTTTTGGGGGGTGGGGGTTGGGGGGTTTTGGGGGGGTAGGGGAAAGGTTTTTTCTTTTTTAATTTTAGTAATCTATTCGTTTTCTATATTTAATTCAATATTACCAATTTATCCATTTGTTAGTTATTGAATTGACCCGCCATTTTAGCATCTTGTTTCCTCTTTATGAGGAACGTTTAAAAAGTTCTAAGCCTCACCCTGAAGGAGTTGGAGAAACAAGAACGTTTTTCACTGTTTTTAAATATAGTTCCCCTTGACATCAATGCACTTGGTCCAACGATAGTTAAACATAGCAATCCCATCGCAGAAGAAAATAGCGTCCTGGTCCTCCAAAAACCTCTCTACAGCAAATATGATCTCATCATTGTTTCCAAAATGGAGTTCAGTCTGGTGAGTAAAGTGGGTGGGATAGCAATTCAAAACCACAGTTGGCTGCTTTAGATACTGTAACCTGGATAGTGTGAACGGGCGTGTTATCCTGGAGCAAGAGCACATCTGCCTTCAGCTTCACTCTGCGTTTCGACTTGATTGCTGCCTTCACGTGTCCAAATTCTGATGCATAGTACTGTCCATTAATAGCTTTACCCTTTTCCAAGCAGTCTATCATGATTACGTCTTCAAAGCAAAAAACAAAAAAACCCAGAAGCTATCACCTTGCCAACAGACGCTGCATGCTTGAACTAGTGGAGGACCAGAGTGTTTCTACTACTTTGCTTGAATCTTCGTTTCAGGTTTAAAGTGGTGAACATTGTTTCATCTTGATTTACTCATCTGCGGTATAAAACAGAAAATATCTGTGTGAGTGTGTCTGTCTGTGTGTCTAAATTGGCATTCAAACAACCTTTGATGCAAAGATTGTTTGAGAAGGATAATTGGAGCGTTAAAATGGAAAAATTCCCTAAAAACCTCTTCTTAACCCCAGCTTTACAGTAAACGTCCGAAGAAGGAGGGGGCGTTCATGGGTTTGTGCTTGCAGTTGAATCACGTTCTGACGATTCATCACTGTTTTTGTTTCCTGTATGATTTCATTTTCAAGTCTTTTTTCACTGCTTTTTGAACTGTCATAACTGAAACTCCTCTCTCACTTGCCAAACGTCTTATAGATTGAGTTGGATCTTGTTTAATTGATCACTTTAGTTGAAATGATGATCTCTCTTCCTGTTGTGACCTCATGATCCAGTTTTCCTGTTTACTTTTCCCTCTATTTTAAACTTATTTACCGTTCTCTTGGTGGTTCTTGAATGGACTTTGAAGATGGAAGCCAGAGTATGAATTTTGGTACCATTACTGAAGGCCTGAATGATCTTTTTCCTCTCACCATTACTCAGTTGGGAAGAAATAGTTGGGCTGACACAATAACGATTTAAAATGTTCTCTTTTTAGCTAAATAACAGAAAGAGTTATTCAGTGATTCTTACGACAAATGGTGTCAAGATGGCTAAACCTGGAAAAAAGAAACAATTAGTTTAGTGCATTTTTAGATATTAAACATTTTGTGGGATGGATAATTATCCCAGGCTGTTACACAGTTTGGACAATTTTGCTGTTACATCCGGTATACATACACACACACATATATATATATATATATATATATATATATATATATATATATATATATATATATATATATATGAATAAAGAAAAAAAAAACTTATCTTAGCCGACGGGTTTCGTCATCTGGTGGACTTTATCATGGCAAATGCGTCCACTAAGATAGCTTTTACTTTTGTCTTTATTCATATTGTCCTTTTTACAGATATATTTTTACTTATATCTGAATTTTTACATAAGCATATATATATATATATATATATATATATATATATATGATGAAATATAGTTTTAAGGTATGCTATATTTATGGGATAAAGTGCTCAACATAGAGCTTATCTAAAATAAAAGTGGACATCAAGTCAACACTCAGAGGCGACAGACTGTTTCATGCTAGACGCAATCGTCAATGCCTGACAATTGCGTTTAGCATGAAACAGTTTGTCGCCTCTGAGTGTTGACTTCGATGTCCATTTATATATATATATATATATATGTGTGTGTGTGTGTGTGTGTGTGTGTGTGTGTATGTATGTATAATGGTTAAACACAATAAACGCCAGTTTCAATTTTTTATCGAAAACGCTAAAGATAAAGGGACACTTAACTTTAAATTTAAATTTTTTTAAACACTTCGTTCAGCTCTCTTATTTTTATCTTTATTTTTTATCGCTATTGCTTTTAAATTTCCCACATTTTATCAGCACTAGTTTTTGAACCCGGACATAAATTTACCCTAGAAGATTTCAAAATTAATGCACTTACAATACATTTTTGCCTTAATTAATTACTTCCTCGTTTAATACAATTTGCACTCTTAAGTTTGAATCGCATTTAGATAAAAACATAGATGAACAATGAAGAATTAAATTTATAAGAGAAATTAAAGAAATTTATAAGGAGAATAGACGTGCAAATAGTGAGAAAAGAGCTTGCACATTGAGACAACTATTCTCTTCTACAGGGTGCCTAGTAAAAAAAAAAGGGGGTAAATTCAGAAAGACGTGAGACAATGTTAGAACCTGGTGACGACTGATGTGACTGAAAAATTCAAGAAGAATTTTTACACATTTCGTCAATCCCCACGTGGGATGTTCTTTGAAAAGTTTGATGACTTGACGCTCAAAATCAGTGAGTTGTTTAACCATACGAGAAGGGCAGAACGAAAGTTGTCTGCAAATAATCTTTAAATGGCGAGTCACAAGATCGAACAGCAATTAATCAATCATCAAAGAATCAATTAGAGTTAAGTAATTAAGCGAGAGTTGAATGATTATTCAAGGTCATGAATATTCAAGAAATTTTTTCAGGGTTATTCAAGGTCAATTATTCCTTAAAGATATAACAGTGTTAAGAAATTTGCAGCTTTTTTACTGGGCACCTTGTATTTTATGACGAATTCTTTCATTGTTTAATTTTATGAAACTATAGCAATTATTATAGCTTATTCATCATCATCATCCTTCGACCTCCCTATGGTTGGTTGGAACTCCATTGATAATCCCTTTCCACACTTGTCTTGCATTGCTGTCCCCAGATACCCAATGTCCAACCTTGAGTCCTGAACTATGATTTCGGAAAGTCAATAGTTTATTAAAGACCATACCTCTTCAGGACGTAAGTGATCATGACTCCCCACGGTTTCCTTTTCTTTATTATTTGTACATTTCTGTGACGTCTTAGGAAATATATTAAAATAGTTTCCTGTTGACTTCTCCAAGGTTTTGTATTCTGTTATAGCGACAAAAAAAAATGAGTTTGATTTGTCTTTCACAAAACCATTTGAACGAAAGTGATCGCAAAAGACTTACGGGATTTGAACTCCGTTCGCTGATTCCACTTTCCCATACACATTATACAACCAGCACACGGCTTCTTGTATGTGTATAACAATCGCTACTATGTACCATGCATACAGTCATATTTACAAAGTTTATAAGGAACAGGCTAATTCCTTTTAATCAATTGAATTTTTTTATATTTCATAATCAAAATTGATTATTACGTGAAGTAGAAATATTTTCTTTTAAAAAAAGAACCCAAGTTAAACATTCATTTGATGCCAAAGGCTAATAAAGAGAATTATGTGTCACATCTTTAAAGGGTAACGAATTTAAGTAGCTTTCTATTTCATTTAATTAAAAAAGGATTTATATTACAAGTTGTTCCTTCTTTTTTAGCAAGATAACATTCAAATTAAACAGGTTTCCTATTGCTTTCTTGCAAGTTTAATTAATTCTAATTCTTTTATTTTATTTTCTTCTTCTTCTTTGGAATTGTTATGGTGAGATGCTGTTGGAGATATTCCAACAACATCGTGGATTTGATCTCTTATAATCTCTACAATGTTGTCATTCTGTCTGTAACAATTTACAAACTCCTCTTTTTGCGACAGATATAAATATTAATGTTGCTATTTCCAGTGCACATTTAAAAGGGAATCTAATATTAAATCGTGTTTGTTCACACAGTGGCGTTGAGAATTAAAATCAACGCAACATTTGTTCGATTTTCTTATTTTAGCTTTTTACTTCATTTTTTTTTTTTTAAATCTTTCCTTTCAGCAGATTTCCAAAAGAAGCGGAGATAAAAGGAAGGAAATATAAAATAATCATTTCCCATAAAGACATTTTTTCCTGCGATTAACGAAATATTTAAACTAACATTGATAATTTTAAAACTCAAAAACGCTATTTAAATAAATTTCGTATTAGTTTTGATTATCAAGTAATCTGAACATAAAAGTAACAAGTCACTCTTTTCTAGGATTGAAACATGCCAAACATTACAGGTATACGAAATCACAGAAAAGATTGATCCCCTAACTTGCTTAAACAATATCTATTAAAAGAATACACTTTTATTGTAGCGTGGGGCTTAATGATTAAAATGAATATTTTATTTACCCCCGCCAAGAAGATTCGTAGAGGATGATAATGAAGCTGAATAATATGGGTAATTTTAATAATAAAAGATAAGAAGTTTATTTACGAATTTACACGCTTGAGGTTGTGTCAGTAGCTCGTCTCAGGAAAATAAACCAGAAAATTTTAAAGTCCGTAGTTTTAACGAATTGTCCTGAAGAGGAAATGTTCATACAACAGATTAAATGATCTGACACAAAATAATATTAAAAAATGATTAAAACAAAGATAAGAGAGTTCGTTGCTTACAGAAGGGATATATGAGTTACATACTTTCAAAAGTAGACGAAGAGAGATAGTTTGAAATACTGAGCTTTCTTGGATTGTTGGGAGAAATTGAAGAGCCGCGTGTTTGGTTAGAAGCCGATATTATAATTGGGGAATAATTTTACAATAGCAAAAACTTCAACGTTGGTTGCGTGGAACGGAAACGAAACCTCTCACATGCCTTTAAACACTTTTTTCGGATTAATTAATTTTTTTCCTCATTTTATATCAAAGGGAATTTCACATTGAATCGCGAATTCTTTTCCGTCTTTTTCCTCAGTCATCCGAATTTGGACGGAGTGGATAATGGAAGTTATTATTATTTTGCACTCACTAAATTGTCCGTAAAATATTAGTTAATAGACATGTTAATCCATGAAAATTTGCATTTCACTTGAAATTAAGATTATGTCATTTCGTAAATGAATATGTTTAATTCGTATGAAACTTCATTCTATAGGATTTTTTAACAAAAAAATCCTACGAAAAAATAGTTCAAAGAAATGTTTGGGTTAACAACAATTTATGGGCACACAACAAACGACACAGACGACACGGGCCGAGTTTAAAACAAAGATAAAAATTATGCTTAATACACAAGAAAAAGAATTACACGAATTTAGTGCTTTTTGTGCTTAATGTTGGCCAATAACATGTAATTATCAATGAAATGAAAAATGCCTTTTTAGAATTAAAATTGTATTGCTGCATAAGAAGGCCCTCGAAAAAGAAAACTACATAAAGTGAAGAAAAATAGAAATACTTCTCTGTGGAGTTTCCAAAGAGAAACTTCTTACGCTTTTTTAAGCAAAGTTCGTGGTAAAAGCAAAGATTAGTATCTGTCTATATTCCTGAGATGAGGTATTATGTACATTATTTACATTATTCGGACTATTGTCCTCATCTTTGTCGCCATATTTATCACAACGTTTCGGCCGTTGTACGCTCCAGCCTTCTTCAGATGGTTGGAATGTCGAACTGAACCCTTTATTTCGCTCACTGGGGTAGACTGTTCTAGTTCCACTTGCCATGTTTAATGGATATCAGTTATCAGTTATCTCCTGTTAATTTCCCTCTGAAAGTTCTCCACTGCCTTAACCGGGTATTGAACTCAGACTCTTTGGGTCCTGTCACTGTATCTAACCAACAGCTTTATCTACTGTGTCATATGTCCTTGTTGTGTCCGGGTTGTTCTATTCAATTATCGTCTGGTCTTTTGCTTCGACTCCGAAAATCAATTTCAATGTCCCTTCAAATAACCCACAAGTAGACTTCAAATGTGCTGCTCATAATTGTGGAGGGAATCCTTTTCATTGGTTTTGGACGAAAAACAAACCCAGCTGTTTTACCACTAATTAAAATTATAAATATTTTCTAAATTTCAAAATTAAACAATAGTCCATCACAGCGTCTGCTTTAACGCCGAAAGTTTCATCCATGGTCATGTAGCATAACGTTTTTAATAATACAATGTGATAATTACGTTTTGGGATGGAACAATAAATATGTCTGACAGAATTAAATAAGGCAGCCTCCTTAAAAGTATCTTAAGAAGAAACTCTACCTGTATAACAAGCAGCATGCAAAAAGACTGTTCATTAAAAAGGACATTGATCTGTGATGAAACTTTATGTGGATAACATGCAGAATAAAAAAAAACAGAGCCTTAAAATTGATCTTGCTTGGTGATGAAGCTACATATATTTAAGATGCAGAATGATTTAAGACAGACTCATTACAAAAGTCCCCTTGATTTATAATGAAACTCTGCATGTACAACATGCAGAATCGAAGAAAAAGGACACTTAAAAAATATTCTGAATATCACTCGGTTAAGTAAACTATTTGTTTCTAAAGAGAATACTTTTTATTCAATGTCTTATTCGCTTCTTTTTTTTTCTTTTTGCTTTCTTTTTCATTATTTTTATAGGTTTTGTATTTCTTTGGATAATGTTATTTTTGCTAAATGTTATCTGCATTTATTGCCGTATAATCCGTCACCATTTTCGGGAAAAATCATTATTCGCAGAATTTTTAAAAGATTAATTTTATCTTTTCTTTTTCATTCAATTCATTCGCTCCTTAAATTCATAGCTTCCTTATTTGCCATTTATTTATTTATTTATTTTTTGGTGCCATCAGTCGTCATCAGCCTCAAGATTATCATTAAAATCGTTTAAAAAAATATATACTAAGACCGTTTGTGGGCTACGATGTAACTGGAGCTTTAGCTTAGTTTTCTTTGCTATAATAAATTTAAAGTTACTGCATATAAACATATAATTTGGTGTACTTTCCTTTTTACTTTCAGGAATATTTAATCGCAAATTGAATCCTTTCTAAATTGGTTTGATCTATAAAAATAAATGCAAAAGAGATACTTCATGCTTTAAAAGTTCACAAAGGTTTTTTTTTTTAAATGATTCATCAGTTTCAGAATCGGCATATTTGTATATTTTTAAATAAATTGTTAAGATTCGGCAAATGCCACCTATGGTTTAATCAGTTTTGGACGAGGGAACTAACCCTCAAAGATTTCCCTTCGTTCTGAAAGACTGATTTCAGACGACATTGATTGTCTCCACACTGTAAATGAAGAAAATCCCAAGCCGATAAGACAACAGTTTAATAAAATTTACACAATAATCATAAACAACGTCCATAGAATTATCATTATCATCGTCGTCGTCATCATCATCATCATCATCATCATCATCATCATCATCATCATCATCATCCGTTTCATGATCTGAGCACCTGGCTAGCTCCCTCCAAATGTCTCGGTTGCGTGCCAATATTTCAGTCCCTATGAAGGATCTTCCAGTCCACTCGGGGACATTGTCAGACCATTTTTCCTGTCTGCCTCTTCTTCTTTTGTCTAAAATGAAACCTTGTAGGATATCAGTGGAAAGATTCTTGTCAGTTATGACTTCTCTATACCATCTCAGCGTTCTTTTCTTGACAGTGGATATGATGAAGGCTTCCAAATGACTTGTTTCTTCTCTGATGGTGTCTCACGTCAATTGTAATGCAGTTCACATAGGAGATATTTAGGATGGTTCTACAACATTTAATTTATAATGCCATTTTCTTTTCGTTTACTCTTTATTCGTTTGATATTTCCTTTCCTTTCTAAATCAATTTCTTTCCATCTTTGATTTCCTTTTGCCTTTTTTTTTAGCTTAACTTTCACTTTTCATTTTATAAATACATAATATTTGATCTAGAAAAAGCTCATATGACGTTAAAACTTACTACCATTACTTTTCAAAAGGGTTTTACGATCAAGACGAGAACCACGTGACCCGTCACACGAGCGCTCAACACCAGGCATTTAAGCCAATCGAAAAGCGTTGAAAAAATACTTAAAATTTCGACTGTAATGCCAAAGTTTCAAATAGTAATTATTTAATTCTGTTGAGGAAAGCTAAATAACAAAAAAATATTTGCTCAAATGTAATCAGTAGAATTCTTAATTTTAATTTTATAAATCTACCATTCATCTGTACATTGAATATTGCTGACACCTCTAGTCTGGTGCTTCTGCTATGTATTTACAACTGTTCAATCTTTTCAAATCGATCCTAACTGATTATACTTACTGCGTTTGATCCGAACCCAGAAGCACACGGATCAAATAACAAAAGTCCCAGAATGTAGTAATAACTTACTCGAAACACCATAGATAAGTGGGGTTCACCAGCAACTTTCTGAACACGGCACAGCGATTCACAAAAGTTGGAATAAAAGACAGGGTGGATATAATCATCACCATGAGAGGAGTTGCCAAAGGTGCTAGAGAATTTGTGAAACAGTGAAATAGTACACATTAACTGAATGTAGTGTGGAACTTCCTTGCTATCCTTGCTGGAGTGTACCTGACTCCAGAAAGTACCAAACTCCTTCTACCATGGTCCATATTTCCAAAAGATAGATCATATCAAAAATAGAATATTGGTGCCATATCTGGGCTGGAGCTGTTCAACCTTCACCTTCCAGACTTGACAGGCCAAAAGCGTTTACATGGCTGTGTAGTTGAATTATTTTCCACCATACAACCCCTTTCTCCTAGACTAAACGTTGTGTAGTTGAATTATTTTCCACCATACAACCCCTTTCTCCTAGACTAAACGTTGTGTAGTTGAATTATTTTCCACCATACAACCCCTTTCTCCTAGACGAAACGTTGTGTAGTTGAATTATTTTCCTCCATACAACCCCTTTCTCCTAGACTAAACGTTGTGTAGTTGAATTATTTTCCACCATACAACCCCTTTTTCCTAGACTAAACGTTGTGTAGTTGAATTATTTTCCACCATACAACCCCTTTCTCCTAGACGAAACGTTGTGTAGTTGAATTATTTTCCACCATACAACCCCTTTCTCCTAGACGAAACGTTGTGTAGTTGAATTATTTTCCACCATACAACCCCTTTCTTCTAGACGAAACGTTGATAATTTCAGTCTAACTTTTTATTTTAAAAAATTAAAAGGGAAATCGAGATCTTCGTCGTGTAATGACTCTTATCAAGCTCTAGCATTTCTGCAGAGCCCAGACACGTTATCCAAACAATATTTATTCTCGTCGGTCATGTGAAATTCCATACATTTATTCTATCAGACGTAGGAAAAACATCGCCTGGAAACGAACCGACATTTCTCTAATATAGAAACTAAAGTGGAGTGCCAGCGAGGTGTCAGAGTACATGATAAGGCAATTTGGTCTGGAGAAACTCGCCCAAGATTGACGTGTTTATCCACGTTACATAAACACAATACACTTTTCTATTAGTGGATTATTCAAAAGTCATGAAGAAATCCAATATTTTCATTTAATCATTATGATAGTGACTAAGATCAAATTCGTAAGACTGACTAAACCTGGAAAATTTAAGTGATTAGCTAACTACCTACTACTGGCTTCTCTATCTATCTATCTATCTATCTATCTATCTATCTATCTATCTATCTCTATCTCTGTTTCACTCGCACACGTACACACTCTCTCTCTCTATCTATCCTCATACATATATAGTTGTATGAGAGGTTAATTTTTCACTTTAAAATAAAGTTATAGATAGATAGATAGATAGATAGATAGATAGATAGATAGATAGATAGTGAATGTAGAAAGATATAATTATTGCGCTCGGATATATATAATGAATGTCTGTAATCTCCTAAGACAAAAATGATCTTCTTATAATGACATCAGATATGAAAATAATGAAGACAATTAGTCGAAGAATAATGATGAAGTCCAAATACAGCAGAGAGTCTGTACATTGTAATTTCTTTTTGTCGATTTATTTTTTTAATCGTAATAATCTTTTAAAAATTGTCAGTCACGTGAGTTAGCGATGGCAACAGACCATTTTTAACAGTGCATGTTTAATTCTTACAGTGTAAACAGAACTGAAAGCATCAGAATCAAATTTCATATGTGTCATAGCAGAATTTTTGCTAACGGGTAATCCTATTTCGCTAAGTAATTGTTAGACTCTCCCAATTTCGGTATTTCTTCTACTAAGGTTAACACTATACAAAGGTCAAGAGCCACTCAACGTAAAACATGACTGAAGGAGGTTGAAGGGCAGTTTATAAGTATATGTGAGAAAGATATATTTTTATGGGTTCAGATTATAGTGGTCGGGAAAGCATCCTCATGGGAGTCGGTTTCACAAAGTAGTTTCCGTGTGAACAAGCTGTTCCAGTGGAACTGCCTTCTTACTAAATCTTACGGCCATATAGCGTTGAAACACCGCTTCGCGTACGATCACCGATGTTAAGCAACGTCGAGTCTGATCACTACCTAGATAGGTGACCTCTTGGGAATACCAGGTTCCGTAAGTTTGGATGTGCGGGTGCTGTAATGAATAATGACTCGGAATTGTTAATCGGAGAGCCGAGTCCCAATTTCAGCTGGGTTCGTTATATTCTCTTCCGCGCAAATACACTTGGGAAATGTATGAATCCACCTCTTCTCTCCTAGCTATGGGTTAATTAGTAAGAGTTGTATAGCGGCTCGAATTGAGGAATCGGAGAGCTGAGTTCGAATTCCAGTCGTATCCATTACATTCACTTACGTGCTATACCCTTGGAAAAGGTATGAATTCTCTTCTTCTCCTCTCCCTACCCAGCTATGGGTAAGTAGCAGGACAGTCCGGGTTTTGTAGTCTTGGATGGCAATTGGCCTACCGTAGAAAGAAATGCCAACCTACTGCGGGGAAAAAATCTACTTCGTCAGTTATATATCGAAAGATACATGATTGCCTAAGCGTGTATCACGCATGGCACATAACTGACTGAATCATTAAATCATTATTATATTTTAAAAATTCTTACAATCTAAGAATAATTTTCTCGCTTTAAATAAACTGTAAAGTGTTGATAAGCCGTAAAAAAACGAATCAATCAATCAGTCTTTCTTACTGATGAGATATGAAGAGAATGAAGATGGTTTAACCCAGTCAAATGTCATGGCGGGTTTTAACTGTAAAGGTTGAAACTGGTGTAATATAAATTTTCAGAATATTTTCCATTGAAAAAAGCGATAGAGTAGCGAGAAGCTTGCGTTTCGATGTGTGCCAAAGGGCTTAATTACTTACATTCAGAGGACAAACCGTGTGAATCAAAGTGACGTTTAATGTCTGATATAAAATATGTAACCTTATCCAAAATAAATATTTAAGTTTCAGTATTTTAAAAAAATTACAAAGAAAGAGAAAAAAATGACCAATTCAGAAAAAGATTTAAAATGGTGGACCTAGCTCTAAACCGTCCTGGGTATGACGATAAACTACGTCCAGCAGCAAGGCCTCTAATCGGGATGTTTTGAGGAGCGTGGAACTGCCTTTTAATTGCTGGTGTTCCCAGGTCCACCCTGACTCTAGGGTGGTAGCACCTGTTAGGGTCCCAGCTATGGGTAAATACTTAACCTCCAAACTGGGGTCAAAACACTATGAAGGCGTAAAAATAGGTTTTAATACCAGCAATAGATATTTGTAAAAAAATTATTACAAGCAGTACATTATGGAAATTTTCGAAAGAAGAATTTACCAGCTAAACATTTCTGAAAAAAAATATTACCAGAAATAAAAATCTTGTCGGCATTAAATAACCCATTAAGGTTGATATTCAGTAAGACGAAACCATACCAAACCTGGCTCTAAAAGAATTTTCGAATAAAAAACTATAGCCAGTTGGAAAATCTAAAACAGGAGATGAGTAGGTTAAATGTCAATATTTTTGCTGTATGTGAAACTAGGTGGCCAAGAACGAAGATTTTGTTAGTGACAACCACAGGATTATATATGCAGATGGAGAAAAAAATGAAAAAGGGCTTGTAGTTAAACTGAAAGGAAATACATTATTTACATTACTTTTAACATATCTATTATAATAGTGTATGCACCGACAGCACAAAGTACGGAAGAAAATATCGAATCTTTCTACTCCATGCTAGACAACGCCAAGGTTCAGTGCAAATTACAAGAAGTTACAATTATCATGCGAGACCTGAATGCCAAAGTATCCAAGAAGATGGTAGGGACGATAACTGGTAAATTTGGAGTAGAAACCCGCAACGAACTCAACGAACTCAAAAAATGTTTCCAATGGTGGACGGCTAATGATCAGGTAATAACAAACACCTGATCCCAACAATATCCAAAACGATTATGGACATGGAGAAGCCCTGGGGAGACACTAAAAATTAAATTGACTTCATAACAAAAGATTCAGGAATGCAGTTGTTCACTGCAAAACGTATCCAAGTGCCAACTGCGGAAGCGATCATCTCCCTGTTATATGTAAACTATGAGTGAAACTACGGAAACTGAAGAAGCTTAATGCGACACAGGCTGCATAAAATCCAAGGACAGAACGCTTATATTAAGGAAAGAAAAAATTATTCAGCGTTGAAACGAATATATTGACGAAAGAGAACAACCGACAATACACAGAAATACAGACGGGCCAGAAATACTAGAAACCGAAGTGGAAGTTGCACTGGCCAAATTAAACAGAAACAAAGCGGCAGGGACAGACGTAATTGTAATATAAGTTGTGGCAGCCTTAGATGATTTCGACATAGACAAGATTAGAAAAATAATAAATTAAATCTATAACAGTGGGGATATACCGAAAGACCTAAGCAGATCTATTTTTATAGAGCCGCCTAAGAAACCAGGTGCAAACGAATGTGAACTCCTCCGGACAATCAGTCTAATGAGCCATATAACAAAACTCATCATCCGAATCCTGATTAATAAAGCGCGCAGCAGTCACAGGCCAGAAATAGGACAAGAACAGTACGGGTTCGTTTAAGACACCGGAACAAGGAACGCGATATTTATGCTCAGAATGTTATCAAAAAGATCAATACAAATGTAGAAGAACGTATGCCTGTGTTTTATAGAATACGCAAATGCGTTCTACAAATTACGCCACAAAGATCTGTTAGAGCTTCTCAGCAACATTGACATATTCGGGAAAGACATGAGAATAATCAAAAATCTCTACTGGCAGCAAACCACTTGCATACGAATAAACAATATGTTCAGCAAATATACAAAAATAGAAAGGGGTGTAAGGCAAGGATGTGTCTTCTCACCGGACTTATTCAACCTATACCGCGAGGTTAACAACATAAGATATGCAAATGACACAATGCTGATAAGAGACACTGAAAGGAAACTACAAAATCTCATACAAAAGGTAGCGAAGAAGAGCGAGAAGTACATGGTCATCAGTAAAAAGATCAAAATGTAATTTACAGGTCGGAGACATTAAAATCAAGCAGGTAGAGAAATTTAAATATCTGGGAAGTGTTCTAATAGAGGACGCAAAGTACGACACTGAGATCCAAAGACGTATTTGGATGGACAAAGAGGTATTCCAAAACCTAAGTAAAGTATTACGAGACAGGAATGTTTCGTTGGAAACAAAGAAAAGAATACTAAACTGTTAAGTGATATCTGTCCTCCCGCATGGCAGCGAATTTTGGACAATCTCCTCAGAGATGAAGAAGAGACTCGAAGCAACAGAAATGTGGTTCTACAGAAGGATGCTAATGATACCATGAGATGAACATGTGAGTAACGAAGAGGTTTTGGCGAGAATGGAAACAAAGAGGAAATATAATATCAGGAAGAGGCTGCTGAAATTTCTGGGACACGTAATGAGGAAGGAGGGCTTAACAAATCTGATCCTCACAGGAGGGATAGAGGGAAAAAGGGACAGGGAAAGCAACACGTGACATAACTAATGGACTTGAGCAAGTGAATTGAAGAACAGGGTCTTGGAGAAATAACAAAAAGACAACATTTATTAAAAGCAACAAGGGACAGGGGGAGTTGGAGGGCCGTGATTGCCTACGTACTGAAGGAATACGGCACATAAAAAAAGAAGAATTTTAAAAAACATTGATAAAAATGTAATAGAGACGGTCTTTCCTATACCCGGAAATTAGTGACCTAAAAAAAAAGGCGGTTATAATAACAATGTCTAAAATCAGATTCAATCTTTTCCGATTATGATAAAAAGTACAGTATGATGATTTTTTAATACAATTTTTTTTGCATTTGAAGTCTTTTTTTAACTATTTTATTTGTTTTATTTTTTATATATATCAAAAAACAGAAGCGTTCATTTGTTTCGAGATTTCGCAAACTGTCGTTTTACGAGACTAATTAATTATTGCTTCAAGATTCTGACGAATTTTACTATTGAAATATCAACGCACGAACACACACACATGCACATAGATAGATAGATAGATAGATAGATAGATAGATAGATAGATAGATAGATATGAACAGACTGAAATAAAGACAATAGATGAAGAAATGTTCAAACTACGAAATAAAAACATAATTTGTCAAGTTCCACCAAAAATTGACCAGTTTATCTTTGAGGTACAAATTTTAACGCACAATTATATCCCGTATATATAATTTAATTATAAACCTAACATCATATAATTAACACCAGAATACTTAAGATACCACTAAATCAAAGAAGAAAAACGAAATAATGAGCCAGTGAAGATATCTATATAAATATTTAAAACAATTTAAACATTAATAACAAAAAATTATTTAAGTAAAAAAATGAAAAACATCTACAAAGTCAAGGTCTAGAACACTCAAGAATTGGTAAGAGCAGCGACTGCTTGAAAAACCGGATGTCGGTTTGCTGCATTTGTCTCTTGCACTCAAAACTGAAAGAACAAAAAAAGGTATAAAACCAATAAGAAAAGAATATAGAGATAATAAGAACAACGAAAAAGAGAAGCAACCACGACATTCTACACGTACACACATACACGCAGGGACTGGCATGGGAACGCCCACGCACACACATGTGGGTGCGTCTGCCCACACACAGACGAGCACGCACACACACACACATACACACAGACACAACGAAAGAAAAAAATCAAGCTTGCACCAATGCAAAGTGCATTAAATCTTTTCTCACAATATAAAAGGAGAAAATAAACAGTATTTTGCTGATATCCTCTGACGAGTGGACGAAGTGATTAATGTAGGGTCCGCCTAAGAAACTCTAATATCAGGATGCTGAAGGTAACATCAATCAGCTAAGTGACGAATTTTATATTTGTATTAATCCTATATATATATATATATATATATATATATATATATATATATATATATATATATATATATCGCACATATAGTGGTGGTGTTAATTAAACAGTTCTCAATGTAATATAACAAAGCTATTAAGCATATATTAATAAATATACATATTATCTCTCACCGCTATCATGACTCAGGGGTTTCATGCACGACGCAATCTTCAGTGCTGAGTATGGAATTAGTGTTAAACAATTTGAATTACAATATATCTGATGATCACAATGTTGGCGTAGTTATATATATATATATATATATATATATATATATATATATATATATATATATATATATATATGATTTAAGAGAAAGCAATTTGCTAAGACGAAAGTGCATAGAAAGTGCTTTATTCGCGAGATCATCCACATTAATTTTGTGTACAGGTTCTTAAACCTTTACGCTTTACAATTAGGCTACGACGCGTCTATTTCAAGTAAGAGCATCCACTATAATAACGCTTGAATTAATATAATATGAATGTCGGATTCAAAATAAAACTATTAATTCTTTAGAAATTGCTTTCTTTACGTTTAGGATACGAAACTGGGACGATGTGGACTTTGGAGAAAACTATATTAGTATTCTCTTTTTAAAAGTGAAAATAGAAGCTTCGTAGCCATGCGGTAAAGCATACCGTATCAAAGGGTGGTTTCTCTTACAAAAGGTCCGATCACTGCCAGAGGACACATTTTCTTTATTAAGGTTTCTCGAATACGCATGCCGATAGACGTAATATACTCCGTTTAAAATAAAAAAATGGGGCGTCTATTTCAGATATGAGTATCCACTATAATAGGATTTGAAGTAATAGATAGATAGATAGATAGATAGATAGATAGATAGCTTTTAATGTGTGCTTGTTATCCCATTTTGTCATTTTTGTAATTGATGTACCTTTTGTATAATACACACGGATAGAAAACAGTATATGAAACAAACAAGTATGCATGTACATTTTTGCTCATTACTTGATTTTTAAACATCCCTCGTCGTATATAAAAAATATATTTTAAAAAATGACCAACGCTATCATAACCAACACGAAAAAGTCGGGTAGGAATTAGCATCAGCCATATTGATGGAAAGTAGAAAGGGGTCTCTCAGATGATTAATGGAGAGATGTTTAGTTTTAGAGGCGTTAAAATTAACAAGCCATCTTTTGTCCCAGTTAACGATGGACTTGTGGTCGTTTTGGACAACGGCTGCCATTTTGACATTGTCAATCTGATCAGCCATACTATCGAGGTAGGAGTAAATGATTGTGTCATCAGCGTAGATTCCAAGTTGTGAGCTGATGTTATCGGGAGGGCCATTAATAAAGATTAAAAACAGATTATGACCAAGTGTGGATCCCTACTGGGAACTCGCGTTTGTAGGAAAGGATCTAGACGAGTGGCCGTTCAGGATAACTTTCACTTCACGATTTGATAGGAAAGACTGAATCAGTTCGAAAATGTGCCCGAAGACACTGTAACTTTTCAGCTTGTAGAGAAACCAAACCATGTCAAGACGTCGATTGCTACAACCCGGGCTTCAACGTTTTTATCTAGAGAATGTTATGGCCTTTCTGCAATTATCCTTAGTACAGAAGTTGACGAAAGAAACGAAAAGAAACGAAAGCCATATTGCTTGTCTGAATAAAAAGGCTCTGGGACATGATGAACTGATTCGGCATTGATTAGGGCCTCTATGAGTTTCCCAAAAAGAAGTTTAATAGACCGATAGTTGAATGCGTCGGACAGTTCACCAGAGTTCTTAAAAACTGGCACAACAGATTATGTCTTTGTTGAAGCTTGGATAAGCATGGAATAATAATAATACAACACAAAATGTACGTAAACAAAATGTATTGAAACAAGGAAAAAGGTACATATACAATATTTACAGTTAGTTTTGGTATATTCTTGGGAAGACTGTTCCTGTAGAATGGGTTGACTAAATCGCAGTCGGGCAGAGTCTCTGGATTGGATCTCTTCTTACTTCCTCCACCGTCTTCCCGGTACCAACCCATATTTATATGGTCGGTACTCCACTATGTAAATTAGGTGGATCGTACCACAACAGTCTTCTAGCTGGCAGGATATCTATTATACAGTTTAAAGAGAAGAGGATCTAGTTCGGGAGCACACTTCTTAATGACTATTATAGGGATGCCATCGGGTCCACATGCTTTGTGGTGATCAAGGTTAGAGATGATAGCAGAAACCATGGAAGGGGTCATATGCATATCACTCAACAGAGAATCAGTTCTAAGTGGGAAGTTAGGCAGGGATACTCCACATAAGTCAAGAGTAGAGTTTAAGGAGAATTTATGAGCAAAGCATTTAGCTTTATCAGCAGAGGATGATAACACCTCAAATTGATTGAAGAGGCGAGGGAACAGAGACCTTATACTTATTTAATGCCCTATTACAGAGGCGCCAATAATCACGAGAGCCAAAGTTTTTAGAGGCTATGTGGTGCCTCATCCTCTCAGCAATCAGGATTAGCTTCTTCGAAGACTCATTTACATTTATTACGAGCAGCAACGAATAGTCGCCTGTTGTGGTGAGAGCTGTCATGCTGGTATAACCGAAAACAGTGATTCCTGTGTGCTATAGCGGCCGAGCATGCTGGTGTGAACAATGGAGAGGATTTACCTGGTATTTCCGAAAAAGGATGAAAGCGCTCATATCGGCTTTCACCCAAGTAGAAACCTCGGTGGCGCAATTCTCAATTTATGGTGGGGTTGGGCGGGGGTATATAAAGATGTCGGTCTAAAGGGCCTCACGAAGAAAATCACGGAATGAGTCTCAATCAGCATGCTGGTAACGGAAATGGGTTTTATGAATGGGGGGGGGTCCTGTTTAATAGATGATTGGAACGAAATATCAATATCTACCACAGATTGATCCGATTTACCAAGAGGGCAATGTTCTGAAGCTCGGCAAGAACGATGAGATTAGATTAGATAAATAAATCAAATATAGAAGCATGTTGCTCAGTTTTACTAGGGAAACGAGTAAGGAAGTCTACGATTTGAGTAAGTGATTGGACAACGAAAAAAATTAATGTCTGAATACTGTCAACATCAGTACCTTTAGAATGTTTTAGCAACGTGTTGTGTTAAGCATTAAAGTCACCAAAGACAAAGATGTTAGTAGATGGATGAAGAGAGAATGACTTTTCTATACTGTCAGTTATTATGCCTAATATACTGCAGTCCTGGGAAGAGGGGGTGATAAAGGAAAAAGAGATAGCTAACAAAAGACGGAAGCACATGAAAGAGTTGTCCGGAGCCTCGAGAGATAATTCCCTGGCCATCGGAAGATTATCCCGGATGTCAACACCAAGGCCATGCATGTGAATGCGGGAATCTTTTCGGCAAGGGGAAAGATAGCCTGGAACCAAGAATTAATTTGTAGCAATGGAATTTAAGAATTTAAATTGGTTTCACAAAGGGCAAGGATATCTGGCGATCGTTCCATGAGAAAAGCCTCTATTCTACAGAAGTTGGAACGGATAACATGAATATTAGAGAAAGTAAGGTTGAGGTGGATAGGTGTTTTTTTGTTTTTTTTTACTGTTTCAATTGTATTTCTTTTAGTTAATTCATTTCTAATCTAATTTTTCACCGGGATTGCTTTTATATAAATTGACTTTGCAATACAAATGAATGAATTAATGAATCGTGGCCACTTATCAGACAGTTTTTCGATGTGTTTTCAGTAAAATTCCGCAGGTTTTATTGTCAAAACGGTCTCGACGAACACTTGACTCTGGTTTTCATTAGAAAAGGTTTTCCCTCTCAAAAAGGTAATAATTCAGGTGAACATAACTGTTGTTATAAATCAGACCAATCAAGTGCCAAAGTTTTTCCTGTGTTATTCTTACTCTGTACAACATTATGTTGGAGAAGAATTTCCTATTGATGAGCGCAGGGCGCTTTTAGGCAAAACCTTTAAGGACACCTTACAGCTGCTGAACGTAAAAATGTGCATTTAGTGTTTGATTGCGTTTTAATAACTCTAAATTAACATACATTAATAACACACATTACATTTCTTCAATGGAGTTCTGACTTTGGGGTTGCTTGTAAAAAATTATCCCTTTCAATCCACGTCCTTTTGTGTTGAACATTGTTGTAAGCAAACTAATTTTTATCGCCTTTTATGATATATTTAAGGAACGGTTAGTTAAGATGATATATTCATTACAATTTCTTCCTCCACATGGGAAATAAGTCAACCTAATGTAACAATGTGTTAGCAATACGTTATTATATGAAGAGTTTTAAACACGATACTTTGAATGACGCATAATTATGCTTTTTTGTTAGAAAAATGCTTTTGACAAATATTCAAAATAATAAAAATAAAAAGCTTAAATATTTCAAAATGTCAGAAAAGGAAATCTCAGCCGTTAAAATTATTCTGTCTCAAACTATAGTTAATAAAAATGTTTTTATTTTATTATACTCATATAATTTTTTTTCTGGCCGCCGATAGTTCAGCGTTGAAGCATCAATCATCAGTGACATTCTTGGATGACAAATTCCCTATTAATTTATCAGGGAAGCTTATTTATCCTCGATCAAGCAGAAGCTGTGTCTGGTGCTGAATGGTCGTTTTTCCCGTGTTCTTTCCTTTTTATTGCATTTGCTAGCTTTTATAGAAATAAAGGCAAATATTCACGTCTCTGATTGAAGAAATAAAATGATCAATAAACCTGTCAGCTTCTTTTTTTCTTTCTTTCTTTTTTCAAGGTTTTTAAAATATTTTACGGATTAATTCAGTGCAAATGATTTGGACGGAACATGAATAATTATGAACATACTTGCGCGACATTTGTATTTGTTCAGGTTTTACCTGAGCTCGAATACCAGCTGCTGGCAACAGGGATAAATTAAAAAAAAAAAACAACTCTCTCGGCCACGAAACAGAGTCCGAATCAACAAATGGTCAATAAACATGTCAAGTTCTTTGATTTTTTTTTTTAATTTTTTACAGATTAATTCAATATAATTAATTAAAATAATTGCTGAAAGGATCTATCAAGCTTTAGATAAGTATGTTGAAGCTCGGTCTGTTGCTTGGACATCTCAAAAGCTTTCGACAGGGCTTGTCATACAGGTCTTCTTCACAAGTTAAAAACTTATGGTGTCTCCGGACAAATTTTTGAATTGATCCTGTCGTTCTTCAAATCGTAAAAGTGAAAGTTATCATGAACGACCTCTCTTCTTTTTGTACTAATGCAAGTGACCCCAGGGCTATATACTTGGTCCTACTTTGATTTTAATTTTCATTAACGACCTTCCCGATGTCATCAGCTCTCAAATTGGTATCTATGCTGATGACACGACCATTTACTCTTGTCTCGATTGTAAGCTTGGTCAGTCTGATAAGGTCAAATTGGCGGTTGATCTCAAAAACGATCTTCAGTCTATTGTTACCTGTGGCAAAGAATGGCTTGTTAAATTTAAAACTAAACTGCTCTCTATTAATCATCTGAGAGGCCCCTTTAAAACCTTTGATCAGTATGGCTGATGCTAACCTCCAGAAGAGTAACACGTTGCGTCTTCTCGAACCAACATTCTCGGCTGTCATGATGTGGAAAGACTATATTGAATCCATTGCTAGGTCTTCTGATAAGAAAGTTGGTTCAGTGTGTTGTGTTTGACATTTTTTTTCTCCAAAATCTATCTTACATATCTCTAAGTCTAATTCGACAAAAACGCTCGATGTTTATAGAAATAAGAAAGAGAAACTTTATTCACAATATAAACAATAGTTATATGTTGACAAAAATTAATATTTGAATTGAACTAATAACAGGTTTAAGTGCTATGGGGTTTTCCAGCCATTTCACATCAAACATATAAATAAATATAATTTCAAGAATAACAATGATATTTCAAGATACAAGTCCTGCTATTTAACCAATAGCTAGGGAGGAAGTTGATTCGTACCTTCCCGAGGGGCATTTGCGCATGTGAATGTAACGAACCCGACTGGAATTCGATCACGGCTCTCCGATTTCTCCTTCCAAGCTATCCATTATACTACTCGCCCGTTAATGTAATGCAGGTGACCCCAGGGGTATATACTTGGCCCTACTCTGATTTTAATTTTAATTAACGACATTCCCGTTGGCATCAGTTGTCAACTTGGTATCTATGCTGATGACACGACCATTTACTCTTGCCTCGATTGTAAGCCTGGTCAGTCTGATAAGGTCAAATTGGCGGTTGATGTCTAAAATGACCTTCAGTCTATTGTTAACTGGGGCAAAGAATGGCTTGTTAATTTTAACACTTCCAAAACTAAACTGCTTTTAATCATACGAAAGGCCCCTTTCTACCTTTCATTAGTATGGCTGGTGCTAACCTCCAGGATAGTGACTCGTTGCGCTAACGGGCCAACGTTCTCGGCAGACATGAATTGGAAAGATTATATTGAATCAATTGCTAGATCAACTGCTATGAAAGTTGGTTCACTGTGTCGTGCTAGACAGTTTTTCTCTCCAAAATCTATCTCACATATCTATAAGGCTATCATTCGTACACAGCATTTCTTTAATTAAAAAAGTAGAAAGATGACTTAGGTATGTACATCAAAAATTCCATAGCCTAATGATGGAAAAAGTGTTTATTTTACACATATATTTATTTTAGAAAATAATCTCTTTCTTATCCTATTGAATTGGTAAAGAGTCATCACATATCTGGAACATTATACAGTGAAACTTTCAGATCAAAATGCAGGTAATATATATGCGTCACGCTCATTGATTTATTCACGTATATGCTGTCTCAAACACGCTGTAACGATACAAGTTCACACTCATATACACACATGCTGTTAAAATATACATTGTTAAATTTAACTATGCAATCTTCTTTTATGTACCGTGTTCCGTTAGAATGTGTGTGATCATGGCTCTCCACAATTTTCTGGTCTTTGTAACTCGGGACATGTTTGTCTTTTTGCTATCCTCACTAATCTCTGCTCTACCAAATATTTATTAGGTAAGTTATTTACTGCTTTCCTCTGTCCCTCTTGCCTTCAGTATGTTCTGAGAGTGATAAATTTTCCATACCCTCTTTCCTTGACGTTGACTTGAAAATTACAATTATCTCTTTCAGATTCTAAGAATAAGCGTTCGTTCTGTTTCTTAAAACTTCCTCGTTATTCACATGTTCAGTCCATGGGATTCTCGGCATTCTTCTGTAGAACCCCATTTCTGTTTCTTCAGGTCTCTTCATCTGTGAGGATATTGTCCATCTTTCTCTGCCATGTAGGACCGATGTTACATAAGAGTTCAGCACTCTTTTAGTTGATTCTAACGAAATTTTATTTTTTCTTAATACTTTGCTTAACTTTTGGAAGGCTTCTTTCGCTATCGTAATGCCCTAATGTGACTACTGATTAGATATTTAAATTTTTGTTCTTGCTTAATTTCAATGTTTTCAATTTGAAGTTCGCATTTCTTTTGCTACATTCTCTAGAGAGTTTCTATAGTTTTCTCTCTGTGTCTGCTATCAACACGGTGTCATTTGCATATCTTATGTTGTTAACCTTGTGGCCACCAATAAAGATCCTGGTAAGACTTCTAATTCTCTAAAGATTGTCTCATTGTCGGTGAGAAGACACATCCTTGTCTAACGCCTCTTGTTATTTTTGTGTATTCACTTTCTATCTGTATCCAGGCAGTTTGCTCCTAGTATATGCTTTGAATTATTCTAATATCGTTCTCAAATAAAGCAAGCTTACAAACATTTTAAATAGTTCTGTGTACCGTAAATATTGAAGAACATTGCACGTAAAATATGTAGAACTAAGAACTTCTTATTTTACGTGCTATCCCGCTTCAGGAAGTCGACGATCATTGATCTCCACAACTACCTGTCTATTGTTGCTCTATATAATTGTTCTGTCATCCAGTCACACGGTTTCAGTTTTCTTTTAGAGTCTGAGAGAAATACACAGGCTCATTGTTATTTGTCTTATCATATTAAGATTATATCCAACAATGAATAAAGCAATTTTATCACTGCTTTTATACCTACTCATCAAATGTTTTATAAAATCTTGAATTACCTGAATTCAGACGCTTACTGACGACGAAGTAGTAACATTTCATATTTCCTGCTCAAAGGAAACGCCACTGATCACATAGTTCTGTATATCCCCTTATATCCGTGTGTAAGTACGTTGATGCGTGAGTGGTGTAATGGATATCGGCTCAGAAAGAGAAATCGGAGAACCCAGTTCGAATTCAAGTCGGGTTCTTCTAAAATTCATTTTTTCTATGTGTCGTGTCCTTCTTCTTAAATTCTTCTTTCTTTCTATCTGCCATGTCTTTTCAGGACGTAGGCGATCATGGCTCTCCACCTCCCTCTGTCTCTTGCAGTTCTAAACAAGTTCCTTCCCTCTGCCACCTTCCCCAGACCACGTTCTGTCATCCACTTGCTTAAGGCCGCTAGGTATGTCATGAGTTGTTTTCACTTGTCTCTCTTTCCCTCTATTCAACCCGTGAGTATTGGATTCTCCGGACCCTCCTTCCTTATGTGTCCCAGGAACTTTAGCTACCTCAAGGTTGCTCACACGCTCAGTCCATGATATCCTTAGCATCCTTCTGTAGAGCCACATCTCTGTTGCCTCGCTGTCGTAAAGAAGGGCAGATGTCACGTAAGTTCAGTATTTTTTTCTTCGTTATCAAAGAAATTCTCCTGTCTCGCAATAATCTGCCCATCAGCTGATCTAGCAATGGATTCAATATAGTCTTTCCACTTCATGTCAGCTGAGGAGGTTAACACGAGAAGGCGAAATGAGTCACTTTCCTGGAGTTTAGTATCTGCCATGTTGATGGAAAGAAGAAAGGCGTCTCTCAGAGGATTAATGGAGAGATGTTTAGTTTTGGAGGTGTTAAAATTAACTAGCCATCTTTTGTCCCAGTTAACGATGGACTTGTGGTCGTTTTGGACAACGGCTGCCATTTTGAATTTGTCGGCCTGATCAGCCTTATTATCTAGGCAGGAGTAAATGATTGTGTCATCAGCGTAGATACCAAGTTGAGAGCTGATGTCATCGATAGGGTCATTAATAAAAATTCAAAACAGAGTAGGACCAAGGATGGATCTCTGCAGGGTACTCACGTTAGGATCATATATGGATCTAAACGAGTGGCCGTTTAAGCAAAAATTTATTTCACGATTTGATACATTACACGCAGATACTCATGAGAAAGGTATGGATCCATCTCCTCCTCCAGCTATGGATTAAATATTCAAATTTGTATCTGGAAAAAAAAATAACGGTTTTTGATGTAATATCCACTCGCAAAAAATAAATACTTATTCTTACAATCCAAAATATGTTTCGGCTTTAAATAATCCACAAAAGGTTGGTAAGCCATAAAAAAAACAAGTCACTCAACCGTGTAAACAAGTCATCTTAACCACGGGATAGAAAGATAAATTAAAATAAAAGAGCAGGTTTTAAATTTCATTCAAATTTAATCGTTTTTTCGAAACACTAAATAAGGAAAAGGAATAGGTTAGAATTAACAGATACACTGGGGGGGAGCGAAAGATGAAATGAACGGGGTATTTAAAATAATAGTGGATAGGGTGGGAAAAAAATTAAATAGTCGGCCAGGCCCGTCTTTTCCGGATTTGATTATATGTGTATATGCGTAAATATTTTCCTTTCACCAGTATGTGTATACATGTAGGTCTCTTTATATGTGCCTGGGATGACGATAAACTACATCCGCGTCCTGGGTAAGACGATAAACTACATCCAACAGCAAGGCTTCTGATCAGCAGATTTTGAGAACCTATTAATTGCTGTTGTTCCTAGATCCACCCTGACACGAGGTGGTAGCACCTGTTAGGGTCCCAGCTATGTGTAAATAGTTCACCTCCAAACTAGATTGAAAACACTATGAATGTTTAAAAAGGTTTTAACACTAGCAATTATTTTTTTTTGGGGGGGGGAATTATTACCAGCAATACATTATTACCAGCAATACATTTTTGAAGAAAAAGAAATATTACTAGCAATACATTTATGAAAAAAAATATTACCAGCCACATAATTTTGAAAAAAATATTACCAGCAACATATTTCTGAAAAAAATATTACCAGCATTACTTGTCGGCATTAAATAACCCATTGAGGTTGATATGCCGTAAAACAAAAGAAACCAAAGCTTTATATGTGTATGCAAAAACATATTTGCATTCAGCGTGTAAATATATATTTTGTAATCATTTAGTAGGCATTTTTTCCACTGTACTAACTGTAATTCAAATTTATCGATTCATAGGGATAGAGAAACTTAACAAAACTGTTAGAGATAAGAAAGTGCTGTTAAATACAAAGAAAATATTGTTGAACTGCATTTACAATATCTAATCTCTTATATGCCAATAAATGCTAGACAATCACTTCATAGATAAAGAAATGACTTGATGCAACATAAATGTGGATCTACCGAAGGATGCTAAGAATATCTAAGATCAAACATTTCAGCAACGAGGACGTTTTAATTAAAATAGGAACAATAAAGAAACTTTTAGATTGGAAACCTCCATCAGTACTGGAAAGAGCAATAACAGCTACTGGACTTGAGAAAACTGTTTTCCTAAAAAAGTGTTGTAAGAGAAAGATTTTATAAATTTTAATTGAAAGTAGCACTGGTCTCTTGGTCAATGAATGCCAAATGTTTCCTTGTAGGGAAACGGCTAATATTACCATTAAAATGACCATACTCATAATCAGAAAGAAAGAGGTGAAATTTTTGGAAAACGTAATGAGGAAAGAGTGTCAAGAGAGTTTAACACTCACAAGACATCTAGACGCCAAGAGGATCTCGGGGAACAGCGGGTAACCTACTTGATGTGTTTGAGTTAATAGATGACAGGGCAAAAAGACCACAAAAACGAAGAGTGTCATGAGTTATTTAGAGAAAAAACAAGACGTTGTAGAAAGACTTTTTCGCCTACATCCTGAAAGGACATAGTATATGAAAAAAGCTCTGATCACGACGGTAACAGATGTAGTATTAGTAAAAATAGTTGCTCATTTGTAATTGCTACATAATTGAAACTGTGATGCAATACCTATTTAAGGCTTTAGTCCTAGTAATTGTTGTGTTAGCAATGATGCAAAACTGTTCTATTACGAAGTTTACGGTAAATCAACCCGAGAAACAATTTAATTCCAAAGAATGCATGAATCTTTATTTTAATCAAAAATTCTCAGCCAAGTTTGTTCGACATTGTTAACTCAATAACCAACTGAGCATTGTCTATCCAAAGCAGCATTCTTAAGTGTTAATTATTTATGGAGTGAAAGCTTCTTGCCCAACTGAAAGTTAATGTAAAGTTGTTGAGATATATATCCTGAGGCTGATAGGGACTTTATAAGACTTGGTCGACTGCGTTTGAAAAGTGCTCATTACTTTTGACTCAAAATCAATTCTCCTTTTCTTTCTCTTCAAAGTTCTTCCAAGATTTAAATGATCACTCATTTGGTTTGACTTGATAGAATACCAACGAATTTCAACAGTCAAGTAGTAATCGTATTCCTGATATATTTAAATCGTGGTTTCTTACTGAAATGACTCTGAGGCGTAGTTCAAATTGTATATTCTCGCTTTTATTGACCTCAATTTACACTTTGCCACCTTTATATTTCATTGATAAAAATTTATATTGAATTATTAGATATAATTATAAGGTAAGCATAATCAAATGTTATTAATTTTCAACTAGTACTGTTTTTGACAGTATGTACGACATTTTTTCCCAAATAATTTGCTTAAAAATTCCTCTGCGTCTTATTCCTCAACGCTCACTACTATAGAATATAATGTTACCTCAAATGGTCATAATATTATTTATTCAAATGAAATTATTATTATTCTCATTAATATTTCCAGTTTTCCTGCTTTACTCTTTGATACATTCCTTAGCAAGTTTTTCACCTGATATCTCAGATAAAAGAAGATTTTTCTTAGAAAGTTATTTAACATATTGTGAGATATTTGTGTATGTGAGTGTTGCTCACGAACACAATCTGTTGTATCTCAGATACGAGGTGTTGCGTAGCCTTTTCTCAATATAACATTATTCATTTTAATAATTCCTAGTGTTCTTAATGGAATAGGGACTGTGTTTAAATTATTATTATTATTATTATTATTATTATTATTATTATTATTATTTCCTTTGATTGCTGTTGTATATACATTTTCTTCCGGGTCTCAGCCAGAGACCGAAGTTTAGAAATGGTTTCATGACATTTTCCCCTGATCATTTTTGTAAAAAATAAAAATCATAAATAAAAGAGCAGGCACATTTTACATAGATAAAGCTCTTCGTAATGTCTGAGCTGTACTTCTGAGTACAATTTTTTTGTATTTATTAAAGCATGGACTACCAAAAATCCCTTCAATGAGTCTATCGAAATCTTTTTCAATCAATCCGAGGGCTCCAACTGCAACTGGAATTATGGATGTCCTCATGTGCCACATTTTTAGATTTCCACTTCAAGATCCTTGTAGTTTGATAGTTTTTTGAATATCTTTTTACAGGCCCTAATTATTATTATTATTATTATTATTATTATTAGTTCTTCCGTGGTGTTTTTTCGTTTTTAACTGGAGATAATGCATTATAAGATGACCTCTCAGCCATACTAGATAAACACTGGCTAATATGTAAAATGCAAATTAATACAATTAGATTGCATTAGTAAATATTTTATATAATTCAAAGCTTACTAAAACATTATTAATTGTGGTAAATAAACTTAACAGATATGTAAAGTTTTATAAACGAATATGATCATTATGTCCGCATCGCTCGATCAGTCATTTTTTTTTCTATTTGATTAGCAAATCATAACACAAAGAGTTAATAATCAAATTCTCAAAAAATTTTCACAACAAATTTTATATTTTTTTTTATTTCATTTTATTTATTATTTTCGCATTTGTTCCTTTTTGTTTGGAAGATCCCAGACACATGTCATGGCGTCATAATGGCGCCCTCGGCCTTGGTGGTGCCCCAGTAATGTTTTCTATTGAAATGCTTTTGTAACGTTTTGTAATGTACCGATAGTTTGACTTGAACATTTCCTACCTAAATATACTTTCTGGTATATGCTCTGCTGAAGTGGGTGCGTAAGGAGCCTGTGCGTCTTTTATGTCATGACATATGGTATTTCTTTTATCTTAATTTCAGTTGCTTTTTATCACAACTAATCCTCATTTTATAAAAAATCAGAAAAAAAAGGATAAGCTTTTGGTAAGAATCGAACTCTTATTTGTTTTTTTCCAAAAGCTTGCCGTTTTAGTGCTTGAATAAGGGAGCCAATGGTTGTAGAAGCTCATTTCTCACGACATAGCTTCATTCTCTGTTTTCTCCCAAAATGGCGCTATCACCTTTGATGTTTGCTTATATTATTTCTTTCGTCTGAATTTCAGTTGCCTTTTTGGGCATTCTTGAATTGTATATTCTGTTGTTAGTTGATAGGGCACCTACTGATAGCAGACTTAGTTAATGCAGTGAATTCAAGACTAACCAGCGCCTAAATGCTATGGCCTTATGCCAGACTAAGCTAAACGCAATAAACATGATATATATTTAACCGACCTTATGGTTGCGGTAGTTGATGTTCGAGCCCACATCAAAAGCTAGGATATCAAATATTGATTTTGAAGCTGCTTATAGCCATATCACATTGAAACACCGGCTTTTGTCCTATCAATGAAGTTAACGCTGAACTTGGTCAGTATTCAAATGGGTGACCGCTGGGGAATGCTAAGTACTGTAAACTACGCGAAAGGCCTAGCAAGCCGGCTATGGATACAATTTGGCTACAGAAGACCTCGATAGGTGGAGGTGGTACTGGACTGACAGGTCGCAAAATCTACTTGGAGTTGGATGAGTGAGTGATTTTTAAACCTTCCCCCACTCCTGCTTCTTCAGTTACTGACGCAGCATAATCTTTATGTCCCCATTTCCCCAGCCTTGTTCTAAACTGTGAAGCTTAACAAACATTGATAATGTGGCTTATATACGATAATGATTATTTTTTCTAGAACAGTCGCTAGGATAGTAAATGTCCTACTATAGTAGACTGTTTTAAATGGTACTAGAAAAATCCAAGTAAATATTTACTTTATTTTAGAATATTTTCATATCCTAAAATATCTTTATTAATGATTTTCTGTCTTTACTGACAAGTTCAAGTTTCAAGAAAATTATATAGGGTATCCCATGAAATTTGACATCATTTTTGGCCTAATAATATAGCCAATTCTCGCCCAAGTAATCTCAAATTTTACAAAGTTGATTGGATTGGTTTGTTTTTTTTTGGGGGGGGGGGTTGCATCTTTTTTTATATCAACCTCAATGGGTTATTTAAGCCAACAAGATTTTTATTGCTGGTAATAATTCTTTTTTTTTTTTTTTCAAAAATGTATTGCTGGTAATATTTTGAAATGTATGGCTGGTAATTTTTTTCAAAAATGTATTGCTGGTAATAATGTAATGCTGGTAATAATTTTTCTTCAAAAATGTATTGCTGTTAATATTTTTTTACAAAGTATTTCTGGTATTAAAACCTATTTTTACACTTTCATAGTGTTCTGAATTACCCATATCTGGGACCCTAACAGAGGTGGCTCCACGCTCTTCAAAACCTCCTGATCAGAGGCCTTGCTATTGGATGTAGTTTATCGTCTTACCCGGGACGCGGATGTAGTTTATCGTCATACACAGGACGGAAACTAAGTTGACTGTGCGGATTTATCGCTATGAGAACCTACCAGGAAGATGAATCGGGAGTGCAAGTTATAATGGCAATGTGCTGTTGAAATCGCAATCACGTTCACCTGACACCTTGTAATATTTTTCTATGGCGCTATGTGAAAGGAAAGGTCTCTCCTTCCCGCTCTTCTTACAAGCCTAGAGGAATTTAAGCAGAGAAACACTGAGGCTCTAACATGTGTCGTGTCACAAGTGGTGCGCATATTGAACACTAGCATTAGAGCCCGGCGTTGCCCGGGGATGTAACAGTAAGAGAGATCAAGTATCGACCATCATAAAGACTGAAAAATAAAATTGACAAAGATTATTGTTTAAGGTTGACGGACACGCATGTCTTAATTAGTTTCTTTTTTGTTTGTTTGTTTGTTTTTTTTTACGAATTGGTCAAACCCAAACTCAAACAAAAACATTGTTTTCAATCGTTATAAGTCTACCAATTGACTAGAATTTTATTATAAACAATTGTCTTGTAAATGAAATTTTTAAAGCATTCTGAATGTAAAAATAAAGAACAAAGTGTGCAAGACAATAAGAAACACTACCTGCCAAAAAAAAAGTGAAGTTTTGTTGAAATCGGTTGAAAAATGTAGGAAATCCGACCCCATATATAAACGAACACACACACACAAGCAACCTGGGTTTTATAATAAGTATAACTCGATATGAGTTGCCCCCCTTTCATTCTCGTGATGCCTCTTAATCGTGTTTTCAAATTGATTTCGTGAAAAAATTGTGTTTTTCCAATTTTTGGCACTGTCAGGACCACCGCAAGGTAACCAGTCCTGTGAAGTTTTGTTGAAATCGGTTGGAAAATGTAGGAAATCCGATCCAATATATAAACGAACAGACATACACACACAAACACAACCTGGGTTTTATAATAAGTATGATGTGTGAAACTTTACGAAATCGGTTATGAAATCTACATATCTTAGAGTATCTTGTTTGAATTTTGACAAATAAATATTTTATTATTCAACATGAAGCCTATTTAATTCAGTTTGCCTGGGACATGTAGTTACTCAGATATTCACATTTTAAATTAGGCCAATTTTGGGGCGCCCTGCATTTTGGATTTGTACCAAGCTATTCTTCTTCTATGTGCTGTGTCTCTTCAAGACGTTAATGATCATGGCTCTTCACAATTTCCTGTCCTTTGTAGCTGTCAATAAATTATGCATCTTTGTTATCTCCGCAATCCATTTACTCAAGCTCGTTAGGTAAGTTATGCATTTTTTCCTGTGCCCATCTTGCCTTTAATCTGTTCTGTGAGTATCAGAATTTCCAAGTCCTCTTTCCTCATTATGTGCCTTAGAAATGTCAACTGTCCTGATGTTAAGTATAAGTGTTTCTTTTTGTAGCCATTTATCTTAAAGTTCGTTCAGTCCATGGTATTCTCAATATCCTACTGTAGAGCCAATTGCTGTTGCCTTCGTTCTCTTTTTCATCTGTGAGGGGATTGTTCTCTATTCACTAAGCTATTAGGCATAGTAAATATCGATAGTACAATTGAAATTAAGGTAAAAGAAATACTAGTCGAAAATATCAATTTATTTAAAATTTATTGTCCAAACTATACTAAATTCCTACCTTTGTTTACAAACGACAATCCAGGAACTTAATAATATTTATAAAAGCAGAGCAATCAGGAAATTCTTTCTGTTTTCCTTTCACTACATAGAAATGATTATAAGTCTTTTATCTTTTAGATTTCCTTTTTACAGAGCTTTGTTTTCGTGCTGTTTGCTGCTATCGTCATTTTATTTTTATAACCACCCCCACCATCTTCCTCACCACTACCACCACCATCATCATCATCATCATCATCACCACCACCACCACCACCACCACCATCATCACGACTATCATCACTACCACCAACACCAACACCATCATCATTATCATTGTCGTCGTCGTCATCATCATCATCATCATCATTATCATCATCATCATCATCATCATCGTCGTCGTCGTCATCCTCCTTCATCATCATTATCATCGTCGTCATCATCACGCCTTGTTACTATCAGACTCAAGCACTTCACCATAACACATTTCGTTTTCTTTTAATTCTAAACCGACCATTCATTGTTACGATATTGCTGTGCCCAATTATCTTTGCAGTTTAACTTAGAATTCAATCACTTGAAATGTGCCGAAAGATTTACAACTTTAGAAAGACCTGTTCACACTCCTCCCTGGTCTTTTGGACATGAGTAGAGGTGTATCCCTTGTTTCCTGTTGAGGATTGTGTTTCTAGTTCCATCTCTAATGATTTTTTTCATTCTTCTTCATTCCCTCTATCCCCTTGCATCTTAGTGGCATTATCGCATTGCTTGGGGTGAAATGATTAAAAAAATTATTTATGCCCGTGAGAAATGCAGAGACCAGAACCTGAAAACTTATTGAATATTTAAAGACAGTCATTTTCAGGATTTCTTACGTATAAAAACAGGAATTCATATCAAATACCAAGATGGTTCTTTGATCTTACTAGTGCTAAATGAGTCCTCACAATAAAACTATCTTTGTTTCTTGATTTGTATCATGTGAGAATTGATAGAAATCAGCTCCTAATTTTTAACAAAAAACGAGTTTACGGATATTTGGAATATCCGTCAGGTACCGAAAATATTTATTAATCCATTAATGACTACCGCAAAATACGTTTATTAATTATAAAAATTAAAATCAAAATCCGGGGTCAATTATAAAAATTAAAATAAAAATCCAGTCTAAGTATAAAAATAAAAGTCGAGTATTTATTATAAGAATAAATACGGTATTAATTATAAAATAAAAACCCGGTATTAATTATAAAAGTTAAAATGAAATCCGGTATTAATTATAGGTTTCTCCCTATAAACAATTAACAAAAATGGGACAGTCGACATTTATTTCCGTCCAGAAAAATAATCGCTAATTGTAGTATCTCTAACAGACTAAAGTGAATTGCTGTTCAAGAGTTTAACCGTTCAAGTGTCTTTCCAAACATACATTTTTTTCATTTATATATTCATAAGTTTCATGTGGTATCATTAAAACAGACAATATATCATTGAATAACATCAAGGCAATAGTTTTCGTGCATACTTGATTCTTTTGGCCATACCTGATTATAAAATCAGGAGTAGATAGGTTCGCCTATCACACTCTTCCCCGGTCTTTTGAACAGTAGTAGAGGTTTATCCTTTGTTTAGGATTGAGTTTCCGGTTCCATTTAAAGTTTTCTCATTCTCTTTCATTCTAAGTATCCCCTTGCGTCTCAGTGGCATTATCGCCTTGCTTGGGGGGAATTGATTTAAAAACAATAAAAAAACTGTTTGTTGATAGAACGCCAAATGTAGAATTAGACATATACCATTAGCCACTGCAGTGAGTTCGTACCTCATGAGCGCCCAACCGTTGTGGCGTTATGTCAGACTGCTAAGCTTAATAAATACTTGCCCTACCAGATGGTTGAGATTGTTGAGTATTTCCTATAGGTGCTGGTAGTTTTTGTTCGAGCCCAAGAAAAAGGTCAGGCAGTTATGTGCCATGCGTGATACACTCTTAGGCGATCATGTATCTTTCGATACATGACTGACGAGGCAGATTTTTTCCCGCACTAAGTTGCCATTTTTTTCTACGGTTTCTATTTACCTTTGGCGGGGAGAAAACGAGGATTCATACCTTTCCCAAGAGTATTAGCACGTAAGTGAATGTAATGGATTGGACTGGAATTCGAACTCGGCTCTCTTCTTCAATCCGAGCTGTTATCCATTACTCCACAGTGAAAAAGTAAGGATTTTAAATCTTGATATCTAAGCCACCATAACACCTGATATGACGCAGCACAATTTTCATGTCTCCATTTCGCTCGTGAGGCTTTGTGTCAAACTGAAATGCTTAATAATGCGACATGTAGGTTGATGATTATTTTTTTAAAACAGACACAATTGTAGTAAATTCATTCATGGATGAAGAGGAACTAGAAACATTAGAAATGTGGTTCTGCAGAAGGATACTGGAAATTCCGTGGACGGAGCGAGTGACTCTTGAATTTTGTATTGCGTTAACTTTATTTAAAAAAATCACGAGATCTTTCGAAAAGATTAATTGACATCCTACATGATTTTGTTTTTAACTTTGTTGCTATGATGTATTTTACCAAAGCATAAATGTTTTTAAAAATCAGAAAAAGATAATATTTTACAATGAATGACTAATTCAGGCCTTCCTGAGTATGACGATAAACTACATCCGCGTCCTGGGCAAGACGATAAACTACGTCCAACAGCAAGGCCGCTGATCAGAATGTTTTGAGGAGTATGGAACCACTTCTTAATTGCTGGTGTTCCCAAGTCCACCCTCACCTGGGGTGGTAGCACCTGTTAGGGTCCCAGCTATGGGCAAATAGTTAACCCCAAAACTGGGGTCAAAACACTATGAAAGTGTAAAAATAGGTTTTAATACCAAAAATACTTTGTAAAAAAAGTATTACCAGCAATACATTTTTGGAAAAAAACGATCTTACATGCAATACATTTCTGAAAGGAAAAGGTATTACCAGCCATAGTACTTTTTTGTTTTGTTTTTTTCTTTTGTTTTGTTTTTTAAAAAATATATTACCAGCAATAAAAAAAATTGTCGGCATTAAATAATCTATTGAGGTTGATATGCCGTAAACCAAACCAAAACCAAACCAAACCAAAACCAAACTAAACCAAACCAAATCAAAACTAATTCAACAAGAAACTAGTTGTTAAATATTAGTAAGTTTATTTACTGTCGTTAACAAATGTCGTAAGTACTGAGAATTTTGGACTTTGCACCAAGCAGCCGATTATTCACTTCCGTTTCTAAATCAAGTAATTGTTTACATTATTACAACACAGAACTGCGAGGCTGTTGGAAATGCAGAGTAAAGTACTTGTCTTATTCCAGTCTTCCAATAGTGAGGGAAGCCAACTTGCTTATCATGAAAATCAATATTCGAAAAATTGGCTTTATTGGGTTATGAAATATAGGAGGAGTGGCCCCTGTAGTATCTGACCGTCGAAAGTAGATCAAACATTTGTATTCTTTAAAAAAAACACACAGAAGTCGGAAGAGCGTAAATGTAGTTTTATTTTCTAGAAAGAATACCTACCAATAAAGTAAAGAAATGTGCTACATGCTTCCTCTCCAACCTTGAAAAAGAAAGTTTGTGAATGTTACGAAAGCTGATTTTACCCATGTACATCACTTCATTTTACCCAAGTGTCAAAAATGCATCTTCTCTTAGCAGCATCTACCCGAAGGTAGTCCTCTCTGTCAAGAAGGTGCTCCTTTTACGGGTCGTTGAGGGTCACATGATCTGCAAAGCGTGCTGTATATTAATGAGGGAGGAAAAAGTAAAGTTAACAGTTTCTACTTAAGCTTAAATATCTACTGCTGACACCAGCCACGAAACAGATCCTGGTCAATGATCACTTTACCTGTCAAGTTCTTTCAGGGTTTTTTTAATTTTTGCTGATAAATTCAATTCAAATGATTAAATAAATAAGAAGAAGAACACAAAAACTTTACCATATCTAAAAAATAAACGGTTAAACTGAATCACCAGGCCACAATACCATATTTCAACCAACTAATCAGGAAGTTTTCACAACCAGGATATAATAGAAATAAACAAATAATAACAAGGGGAACAAAATTTCACCATCTCTAAAAATACACGGATAATCCAAATTGCCAGAAACCAATGCCATATTTCGACAAACAAATCAGAAAGCTTTTGGAGACAAGATATAAGATAAGAAATAAACAAATAACAACAAGTTGGCCAAAATATCACTGTCTCTAAAAAGAGACAGATAATCACTATCGGCATGCCACAAAGCCATATTTTGACCAAACAATGAGAAAGCTTTCACAACCCGGATATAAGAAGAAAAATAAACAAATAATAAAAAGAAGACCAAAATTAACTAATGAAAAACGAACAAAAAATAAAAATATTAGAATTTTTTTCGCCTCCTTATTTCACTTTCTGGTGGTTATTAAATAAATGCGAAATATGTTAAATTTATTTCCTATTTGTTCCTTATCAAATATATATGTGTGTGTGTGCGTGTGTGCGTATGTGTGATTGTATCAAAAGTAATTACAGTTCACAATATTATCTGAGGGAGGATTTCATGATTTTTCACTCATTTGAACCTCAACAACAAAGATTGTATTATTACAGAATATATCTATTTTATAATTTTATAGACTCCGCTTATTATTTTCGCTAACTATATATATATATATATATATATATATATATATATATATGTGTGTGTGTGTGTGTGTGATGGCATGATTTCTCAATACAAATATTGCAATTACTCATATATTGTAAGGCTTTTGAAATCCTGTGAATAAAATGATGAAAGAAGCTACAGGTTTCTTTTACTTGAATTGTTTTGTATTGCGATGGCGCTAAACGAAAAATATTTTAAGGGCAAAAGGGACACTCATTGTGGAAAGTGAACTATCTCATACGGATCGATCTTTCATCACTACCGCCACCACTGCTAATTCGCCATGCTCATTCCTTCAGTTTTTCCAACATAATGCCTTGCAAACCAGAGATTTCAATTGGCGGTGGACTTCCTCTCTATTTTTTTTTTATTCTCAACGCTGACGAACAGAAAATGATCGAAGCCTTGGGCTTACAACCCAGGTAATTGATGTGTGGAAAATTGATTGTCAGAAGGGTTTCGGCGCTTAACAGCGTTTCGTTGAGGAGAGAAGAAGAGAGAAAATAGAGAAAGATGGATCAATTCGCGTGCTTAGGTTAGAAACTATGCATGAAATAGAAACTTCACCGTTACCTTTGCTCGAGTAAAAGGTCTCGGTGTCAAAGTGAATATGAAGTCATTGACAAACAAGAAATATTTTCATATGATTTTCTATGGTTCTTATTTACTAAGCTTAGTTTAGTCTAGCACAAGGCCATAAGTATAGAACATCTAGTGAAAATCGAACGCAGAAATGGTCAGAACAAGCTCGTTAACCATTACCCCATGACAAGACCCCACCGTATTTCTATGTCTATTATTATTATGTGAAGTGTACTTTTCAGTTGGAGTTGGGAAAATATTAATTTTCTTTTTATATTTGATATCTTTATATATAACCTCTCATTTCTTCCAGTAGAGATCTATGTGACTATATCACATTATGCATAGATACATAAGCGTATGTATGTTTGTGTGTGTTTATGTGTGCGTGTAAAAGAGCATAGATATATAAATAGGTAGATAGGTCACTTTTATTGATTTCACTGTATCAGATAGATAGAGACAGTGTAGACATAGGAATCAATACTGCCTGGTGATTGTCAGTTTCAGGCCTCTGAAGTCTTCAGTGCTCAATGAGGTCTGCAGTGTTAATTCCTATATTATTTAATGAGGTTCTTCTCTTCCTCCTCTAAATATAGGAACTTTCACACACACACTATATATATATATATATATATATATATATATATATATATATATATATATATATATATATTAAATAATTAAATAATTAAAAAGAGACAACCTTAAAAGTTCCATGACTATAATTTATTTCCCCAGAAAATATATTTTCCTGGTTTATTCATATATATATATATGTGTGTGTGTGTGTGTGTGTGTGTGTGTGTGTGTGTGTGTGTGTGTGTGTGTGTGTGTGTGTTTTATTGATTTCCTCTACATAGTCTACCAAGATAGATAATTCCCTAAAGATTGCGTTCAAGAATGTTACAGACTGTCGCCACTTGGTGTTGACTTGGTACCCACTTCACACGCTCTCTCCTTGATATTCAGCACGTTTACCAAAAAATATATAGTTACCTTCAAACTTTATTTTTATCATATATATATATGTGTGTGTGTGTGTGTGTGTGTGTGTGTGATTATTTATTTGAAAATATGATTCCAACGCTACATAAGAGTTCTCATGTTTCAAAACACGAGAACTCTTATGTAGCGTTGAATCATATTTTAAATAAAAATAATAACAAAAATACTAAAGAACTTTGGATTATTTATCTAACGAGTTCTTTCCTATTTTCTATATATTTCTACACACACACACACACACACACACACGCACACACATACACATATATATATATATATATATATATATATATATATATATATATATTCATCCACAGACAGACTATTTCGCTGTATCAGAGCTCATCAATGTGGCTAGACATCAGACTACCTCAAGCCAGGATCAAAACCCGACTGATTTCAAATCAGTCGGAAACCTTTCCCCTAAGCTA
>CAHIKZ030004155.1:1287500-1367500 GCA_903632075.3 Acanthosepion pharaonis | reverse complement strand
CCCAGCCTTTGCACCATCTATCTGGCCCATCAAGTGTTGCTCGAGTTTCGTCTGTGACCAAAACTTTAAATCAATCTTCATATTGTCATCGGCCCATTTTAATCGATTTTGAATGCGATTTCTCATCAACGGAGGCTTCGATACAGGTTTGACTGTTGTTGCTATTTCCCTCAGATACCGACACCGAGTACTTTTAGACACAGTAAGATCCCAATGCGACTGAAAAGCTCTTGGCTGGTAAGTCCAAGGTTCTTTGTGGCCCCTCGTTTAAGTCGTGACATGAGACGACGTGAAATAACCCTTGGCTTGCCTTTATCTGCCCTTTTGCGTACTTGTGTAGGGTCGGCGGTGAACTTTTTCGCTGCTTGATGACACCTCCCTATCATTTTAGAAATTTCTAGGGTAGATTTACCTTCTTAGAGTTCTGAGGTGATAGTTTTCTTTTTAGCATTACTTAAACTGCTTTTATGGCCCATCTTTTTACTAAATTCTTACACTTTTCTAATAATTTGGCACGCTCAAATCACCGTACTGATAACAAATATGGCGCCAGTTTGTTTACATTGCGCAGATCAGGTCGAAAATTCCAGTGATTGCGCGGGTCAGTGTTGCCAATTTTGTGTGAATTGATTGGACGGTTTTTAAAATATTATAAAAAAGTTATCTCTATAATAATTTGGCACGCAGTGTATATGTATGTATGTATGTGTGTGTGTGTGTGTGTGTGTGTGTGATATGTACGTATATATTTAGAGAGAGAGAACCTGTCTAGAAAAAACGGAATCCAAACGCCAACAATTGAAAGAAAAAAAGGAAAACAAACAAAAGAGAGAAAAGGTGAAGAAGTGAATGTAAAGTGAAAAGAAAAAGCGACGAAAAGGACAAATAATCACGACATTATACACGGACGCACATCCGCGCAGACGAGCGCGAACGTACACACGCACACATACTCTATGAAAAAAATTTACACCAATGAAATGTGCTCATAAAAAAAGAAAATTCGAGAAGTATACGCAGTCACTTGCTGTTACCTCCTCTCGAGTCCGTTTACCAAACTCTAGAATCAGGATGCTGAAAGTAACATCAATTAGTTAAATGACAAACCTTTTCTTCTTTTATGTGCCGTGTCCCTTCAGGACGTAGGCGATCATAGCTCTCCACTTCCCCCTATCCCTTGTAGCACTCAATAAGTTTTGTCCCTTTGTTACTTCTCCCAGACCCTGTTCTCTCATCCATTTGCTTAAGCCCGCTACCGTCACATACCGTCACGTGTTGCTTTCCCGTTTCTCTCTTTCCGTGTGAGTATCACACTTTAACTGTATTAATTCTATATATATATATATATATATATATATATATATATATATATATATATATATATACTCAGATATATATATATATATATATATATATATATATATACACACAACACAGATATATATATATATATATATATATATATATATATATATATATATATATATATATATATAATCATTAAAGACACAAAAAATAATGATAATCGGGGATGTTCAGGCGTTCAATATACCTTCAGATTATTTTTTTAAACCTTATTTACGTCTTCGCTTTTCTTACCCAAAGTTAAATTTCCAGATTATCAAAATTAACGGCCATTTTTTTGTCTGTTACAAAATGATGCAGATTTATATGCTGATAATTTTGTATACACATTTTCAGGATAGGCCTTATTTCTCTCACCTTTTTGCTGTCATTTTTCCTTTCTTTACATTCCCTTCTTTGTATACATTTCTCTCTATCACTGTATCTTCATTTTTATTTACTACTTTCGATTTTGACCACTATTTGAAAAAGGTATGAACGCTAATTTTTTCCAGCGTGCCTCATCAAGCCTTCCAGATATCATATCTGGATGATCAATAGTAGGTCCATTGGGGAAAAAGAAACGAAAGCGTTGCAACACAATGTTCCCCTCATTTAAAGTCACTTCCTCAAGCAGATATTTTTAAGAGATCGAATCATCATTGGAAGCAAATGACAGCTAGCATCGTTTTTTTTTTTTATTATTATTTTTACTATTTATTTGTTCTTCAGTTATTCACCTTTTTTGTTGTAAAATCCTGGCAGTCTTATTTGCTCTTTCTCTTTTTCAATAAGTCATTGATACATCGTTTTTTCTTTCTCCCCTACATTTTCATTCTCTATTTCGCTTTTTTCAATAAGGACACAATCTCTGTAAATAGTCTTTCTCTTTCGCTCCTTATATACCCTTCTTTCTCTCTCTTTTTCTATCTCTATTATTCTCTCTTTCTTAATAAGAACTACCTCTCTATATCACTTTGTGTCTCTCTTTCTCAGCATTTTTTCAGTACTCTCTCTCAGTATTTTTCTGTCTATCTTTTTTGGTACCATTCTCTTTTTCTCTGCTCTATGTCTTATTGAAAAATAAAAGAAAGTGAAAATAAGACATAGAGCAGAGAGAAAGAGAATAATACCAAAAAAGATAGATAGAAAGAGAGAGAGAGTACTGAAAAAATGCTGAGAGAGACACAAAGTGAGATAGAGAGATAGTATTCGATCTTTCTTTCCATTCTCTTTCCCTGTCTTGTTCTCTTTTTATCAGCATTTTTCAATAAAGAGCTGTATATTTCTTACATTCTCCATCTCTGTTCGAGATTCTCTTTGATACTTCCTTTTACAACAATCGTTTTAATTACACACTCTCTCTCTCTCTCTCTCTCTCTCTCTCTCTCTCTCTCTCTCTCTTTCTATATATGTATATGGAGAGAGAGAATAGACAGAGGGAGAGAAAGAGAGAGAGAAAGAAACACACCCGCGCACGCACGCACACACACACATATATATATTTTTCTTATTCCCCCTTTTCTATTTCACTCTCTCTCTCTCTCTCTCTCTCTCTCTCTCTCTCTCTCTCTCTCTCTCTCCTTTACTATCTATCAGCATTTCTCTGTATGTACTCTCTCTAGCTATTTTATTCTGTTTAGCTCTCTCGGTATTGTTCTCTCTTTTTCTGTCCTTTTCAATAAGTACGCTTTCTTTTCTTTCTTTTCTTTCTTTATCCCTATTTTCTCGCCCTTTATTTTTATTTCTCCTTTACTCTTTTCTCTTTCATTATTTCGCTCATCATTGCTATCAATTATTTGCTACTCTCTCTCTCTCTCTCTATCTATCTATCTATCTATCTATCTATCTATCTATCTATCTATCTATCTATCTGTCTCAGTGGATTTCTGTTCTCTTTCCAAATTCTTACTTTCTCATTGCTTATCTTTTCTTTCTCTTTCGTCATTTTCCTTTCTCTTTTTGATTTCCCTTTTGATCAAACTATGTTTCTCTTTACATTGCTTTTTTCCAAGATTTTCTTTCTTGCTTTCCGTCTTTTATAGTTGTATTTATTTTTATTTTTTCAGTCTATCTATCTATCTATCTATCTATCTATCTATTTTTCTTCCTTTCTCTCTCCATTCTTCGTCATCACTTATACTTTCCCTCTTTATCTCTATTTTTCTATCTTCCCTTTTCATTTATCTATCTATATTTTATTGTCTTTCTTTCTCTCCTTTTTTTCTCTCTATTTTCTTTCTCCATTCCCATCATTCACCTTCACTCTGTCTTTCTCTCTATTTTTCCGTAATTTCTTTTCATTTATCTGTTTGCTTTATATTATCGTCAGTATTTCCCTCTTGTTCTCTTTCGTTGTCTCTCTCTTTCTTTATCCCTTCCCATTTCTCGCTTTCATTCGCTTTCATTCTTTCTTTATCTATCTACATTGTACTATTGATTTTCATTCTCTCGCTTTCTCTTCATTTCTTGCTATCACTTTTTCTTTCTTTTACTCACTTCATATTTCTCTGTTTCCTTTACACTTAATTTTGTCTGCATTATGTACTTCCTTCTCTCTTTGTCGCCAACCTCTCACCATCACATTTTCTTTTACCCGCTCTATCTTTCCTTATTTTTTTTCTACCACTCCTTTTCAAATATCTCTTTGAAGAATAAGAAGAAGAACAAGAAGAAAAGTAAATCCTTTTCTTTTCCAGATGTCTTTTATATTTATTTTTTCTTCTTAATATAAATCTTCATTCCAAGGAATATCGCTAATAACATGCAATAGGCAATTTACTGTTTTGCCGCCATTTAGAAAGCATTGCTCTGACGCAATTGATTCAATCTAAAAAAAGAACGCCGACACATCGATGCACATTCAATTAGGTTCGATAACATAAATATGTCTCCTTTGCTACGCCTTTTAGAAATGCCGTTCGAAAAGTTCCTTGAAAAAAGGAACAACTCTTGCTTTCTTTGCTTTTTACAAAACTTTATAAGATATTATTTTTCTCGGCGAAATCACATAGCTTGTAAAATACTTTGTATAATAAAACGTGTTTCATTTTAACCATGGAAAATTTTGCAGACTGAAAAGTCTTGCTTTCGCAGTTAGAGTTTTATATATATATTGAGTTATAAATATGAAATTTCTTCAGTTAAAATCTATTCCAATTTCCAACTAAATAGATGCAGTAAATTTAAATATAACTTTGATAGATTTTTGGTTTCTGAAACATCGACCTAATATGTATTAATGAAATAAATATATATTCATAGTTTATCTAAAATAGGCAATTTCAAATTACTTTAACACCTTGATACATTTATTTGGACTAAACTTTTAAAAACATAACGACATTAAAAAGAAATTGTAAAATGTTGGTTTGAGGGGCCTAATTTTGTTTCGGAGAAAACTGTCTGAATTATAAATGTCAATTGCTGAGAGTTTAATAAGACATTGTTTCGTATTTGCAACGCTCTATATCTCATAATATTACTATCTTTATGTTTATGTTATAATAATTCTTTATTTTTGTAAGTGAATTAGCTATTTATTTGATAATAATTGATTTTACAAAAATAAGACGTGAGAGAAGATGGGTACATATTTTTCCCAAGGTTATTTGTGCTTAAAAAAACTAACGCTAACAAGCTCAGTTGGGGGGAAACTGAATGTTTACATTAAATGCCACGAAAATTAGTAGCGTTCCATCATCACCCTGAATTTTCACTTATCGGGATGAACGGATGTTCTCTCAGGGAGACCTCATGAGCGCCCATTAGAATTTAAGTTCAACACAGATCTCAAGTGGGATTCGTACATACGATCCATCGCTAAAAATGTTGAAAAAAACGTCGTTACCCTATACCGCTCTAGTAAGTACCTGACACCTACTATCCTCTAATATTACAAGAACCAGATCAGGCCGAAAATGGAGTACTGCTGTTACATATGAGCAGGAGCTGCACAGTCTTCACTTTCTAGTCTCGATAGAGACCAAAATCATTTCCGCGTCCTTGTGGATGATAAATTATTTTCTACGCTACAACACCTTTCTTACAGACAAAACATTGCAAGCCTCTATCGCTATTTCCATGGAAAGTGCTCAGACGAACTACAACACTTAGCTCCACCAGTTCTAACCATCAAGAAGCACCCTCATTCTCTTCGCATTCCATTGGTGTGATGTAAGTTCCACTCGAGGAGATTCTTCCCACGAACCGCTGATTTTTTAAACTGACTCCCAAGTGGATGATTCCTGTATCATTACAAAGTTGGCTGGGAAGCATGAAGCCGGAAGAGAGTTCCACAAGTGAGAAGTGCGAGAAAGGAAACTGTTAGTATAGAATTTATTGTTAGATCTAACGAATTCAAATGTAAATTGGTGAGACTTAGTTGTCAATCAGGTACTGCGCTTAAATTCATAAAGTCTAGGTACCATAGAGTAGAGCCCATCCGAACAATTACCTTGAAAGTATTTATAGAAAAGGCACAGAGAAGCAATTTTAAGGCGGTGGAAAAATGACTGAAGCCGAGACGCCACGTCAGGGCCAATAATATTGATGATTTTTCTTTGGATTTTATCAAGAATCTTTAAATATATAGCAGGAGCACCAGACCATATATGGCAGCAATATTCAAAGCATGAAGGAATGGTAGAAATAGATATGTAAGATATATTCTGGACAGAAAAATTGTGTAGCACGACATTTTCAACTTTCTTAGCTGCTGATCTATCAATGGATTCACTATAATCTTTCTATTTCATGTCAGCCAAAAATGTTAGCCCAATAGTCACTCTCCCGGAGGTTAGCTTCAGCCATGCTGGTGGAAAGAATAAAGGCGTCTTTCTATGCCTTTATGTATAAAGAACAATTTTATTTTGGAGGCATTAAAATTAACAAGCTATTCTCTGTCTCAGTTATCAACAGACAGTATGCCGTTTTTGACATCAGCCGCCAATTTGACCTTATCGAACCGATGAGACTTACTATCAAGACAGGAGTAAATGTTTGTGTCATCAGCATAGATAATAAGTTGAGAGCTGATATCATAGGAAAGGTCGTTAATGAAAATTAAAGACAAAGCAGGATTAAGGATAGAGTCCTGGGGTCACCTGCGTTAGATCCAGAAGAGTAGCCGTTCAGGATAACTTTCATTTCAAGATTTGATAAGAAAGACTGAATCAGTTTTAAAATTCGTCCGGAGACGCCATAACTTTTCAACTTTGAAGAAAACCGGTATGCTAAACCTTGTCGAACAATTTCGAGATGTTCAAAGTAACAGTCCAAGCTTATCTAAAGCTTGATAGACTCTTTTAGTAATAATCGTTAATACATCAGCAGTTGACTTGGAGAAACGAAAGCCATATTGCTTGTTTAAAAGGAGGGACTGCGATGTTAGAGGCTTAACTAATTCAGCATTGATTAGGGCCTCTAAAAAAAGAGCAAGAAGGCTAATAGGCGGATAAATGGAAGGTCGCACGATTGTTCTGAGTTCATAAAGACATGAGCAACAGATGAGGATTTCCAACAAACAGGAAAGATAGAGGAAGCGAGACATTTAGGTCCACATGCTTTGTGGGTATCCGATGGAAGGGGTTATATGCATATCACTCGATAGAGATCTAAGTGGAAAGTTAGGCAAGGATTCTCCAGATGAGTCAAGAGTAGAGTTTAAAGAGAATTTACGGGTGAAACATTCTGCTTTATCAGCAGAGGATGCTAACACCTCAAATTAATTGAAGAGAGGAGGAATAGAAAACTTGCTCTTAAATAATACACTATTACAGAGCCGTCAGAGAGCCAAAGTTGTTAGATGCAATATGGTGCCTCGTTCTCTCAGCAAACAAAGACTTACCTCATTTTAGGACACGTTTACATTCATAACGTGCAGCCACGAATAAGCGTTTGTTGTGATCGGAACTGTCACGCTGGTATAGCCGGAAATAGTGATTCCTGTGCACTCTAGCGACGGAACATGCTGGGGAGAACCATGGAGATTAGTCATGGATAAATTTTACGGTTATTAGTCTGAAGAATTCCCAAGAAAAACAAAGGTATGACATATAAAATAATGAGAATAACACGCCTTTATGAATCAAATAGTTTGGTTTGACATTCTTGAAATATTATCGAGACGCTTGGAGAAGCAGTGGCGTAGGTAGAGGAGTCGTGGGGAGCAGTCCGCCACAGACGATACTTTTATGGGGCAATACTTTTAGGTCTGCTGTATAAGCTTGTATAGAAAAAGAAAAAATAAAGTTACTTTGTATAAAGTTGTAGTCTTCATTTTAGAAATAAAGATGGTCATTTTTTTTTTTACACTTTTTAGTTTTTTTTATATGTTGATTTTGCTTTTTAATTAACTGTTACTTTTAAAGTTTAAGCAAGTTTGGTGTATCAAAAGTATACTAGTATATTTTCGTATATGAAAGTAATATTATAATGGTACACAAAATAGTTAATATATATATATATATATATATATATATATATATATATATATATATATATATATAGAGAGAGAGAGAGAGAGCGAATTAATATCAGCAAAAGGTTTGTCACAAAGCTATTGATGTTACCTTCAACATCCCGGACTTCAGTGTTTCGTAGATGGATTCGTCCGTCCACCCGTCAGGGGTTATCAGCAATTGACTGCTTATATTCTCTATTTTCTTCTTTATATACACTTATCATTGGTGCAAGTCTTTTTCATAGTGTGCGAGTGTGGATTCGCGCACGTGCGCCCATGCGACCGTCTGCGCGGATGTGTGAATGTGTGTCATGATTATTTGTCCTTTTCGTTGCTTATTTTCACTTACAATTCCTTAGCCTTTTTCCTATTCTTCATATATATATATATATATATATATATATATATATATATATATTATAAGTTATTACATACAAGTAATCACTACAAAGATGCATATTTTTTTCGATGCCTAATATAAGCATCTCATCAGGTGGTGAACAAAGATGGTTATAAACGATTTTATTTAAAAATCTTACATATGAAACATCACTTCTTTTTACATTTTTTAAAAATTTAGGAAGATATCAGAAGAATTTTCATAAAAGGATAAGAAAGAAATATATAAAACATTCCATAAAAGGAAAATAAAGAAATATGCAGGTTTATCCAGAAAAAAGAAGATGACAAGAAATTAATAAAAAGAAAAAAGAAAGAGAAATAGAAAGAGTTAATATAATAAATATCTTTTCTTTTTTCTTTTTTGTATTGAACCCTCTTTTAAATTAACGTTATAAACGTTTTAATTTATATTCTTTTCGTTCTCACTACATTTGGATATATATATATATATATATATATATATATATATATATATATATATATATATATATATATATAAGGCAGGATGCGTGTGTGTAACGAATGCACGGCCGCAATTTTCGACGGATTTGCACCAAAATTTACATGCACATGCTCCAAGTTAGCGGGAAGGCCAAGACCGACTTTGCATTTCCCAACTCCCATTGACAGTGGAAATAATCGATTTTTTCATGCGTCTACGGCAGTTTTCATGTAGTTTGCGGCCATTTTCTACTGGCCAGAGTGAGAGCCTATAGCTGGCTGCCACGAATAGGCAGGAAGATTCTATTGGTCAGCGTGAGAGCCAACAGCGACTGACACGAATATTAACTAGCATGCTAGCATGCAAAAAAAAATCAATTGCTGCATTCGTCACAAGTGGGAAAAATTTAAATCTGCATGGCACTTTACTCCAATTGGCTCATTCGCTTGCTTAAACTCAATGTTGATTCTGATTCCGCAGAACTGGGTTGGGTGTGAAAAAGTATTTGTTGTTAACATTCTTTTTTCATTCGGTTTTTCCAGTTACGAGTCCTTTTTTTTAAAGCTGGTCGTTTTGTGCTCATTTTGTTTAGTTCTTTTTTCGTAACAGATTTAATGTTTAGTATAGAGCTTAGAAAAAATTCGCAGTGTGAGATAGGCAAGAAGTAAGGCATGTAACAACATCAGCACAGCAAAGGGCACTCCTTTAAAGGCAAGGAAAGGCAAAAATATTTTAAGTCAAGTGATAGCGATTGCTATATGAGTCGTACGATTTTTGAATCAAGCTGCTAGTATATATATATATATATATATATATATATATATATATATATATATATATATATATATATATATATATATATATATATATGTGTGTGTGTGTGTGTGTGTGTGTGTGTGTGTGTGTGTGTGTGTGTGTGTGGGGAGTCACTGCAATATTTTGTAATTTTGTTGTTGTTTTTTGTTGGGGGGCGATGCGACAAATTCAAGGGCTGCCCCTAGCGGCACTCACTCTTCCCCTGACAGCACACACTCTAGCTACGTCACTGTGGAGAAGGCTGGACCGAAGGTTAACAAAGACGAGGAAACTGGACCAAAGGAATCATGAAACATAAAAATACCATTATTCGATTCATTCACTTTCCCTTTCGTCCTGAATTCCAATGTCTATCATACAGAAACTAAGTAAAACAAATTTTGGGTGAAACAAAAAAATAATGCACGATTCGGTGTATAAGCAATCATTTTTTCCATGCAATTAAAATATATAGAAAATTACTCAATAAAAAGTGTTGTATTATTATATATGATTCATTAAATCAGCCTGTTTTATTATCGTTGTTATTTCTTAATTCAAATAATATAGGATGTTTTGGCGAAAGATTTAAAAAGTCCATGAATGGATTAACAGTCAAAAACGCTTACTTTACTAAGTTATCTAACACAAAGACCTAAAATTATCTTTTTATCTTCTTCGAAGGAAAATAATATTCAAAAACGAAATTTATAATCCGTTCTTTTATCTTTTAACCCATATCTCGACGTAAAGTTTTTATCTAACATGAAGTAGGACTTTTAGTTGATTTCAGAAGAAACGTAGGCCAACTACGTCCTCTTCAGATTTGCAATGACGAATCATTGGATTATAATTTACGTCGGCCCGTGTTAAATTACAAATGAGACACTGATAAACAATATTTGTTTGAATAGAATAAGTTGAGTAATCTATGTCATTGTTCTGAGTATGTGTGTATAAACGCGTTAGCGTGAAAGAGAAAGGGTCATTTAGAATTTGCTTTGTTTCATTTTCTTTCTTTTCTATTGTTTTTTTTTTTTAAACAAACTTAAACTTTCTGTTGACTCATTTTGTCTCTCGTATTCGCTGTCTACCACTGTATCGTTAGATAGATAGATAGATAGATAGATAGATAGATAGATAGATAGATAGATAGATAGATAGATTCAAGTTGAGTCATTAGTTGGAGACTTTCAACAGCAGCAACAACTAAAATGGAAAGCACATATAACTCGAAGAGAAAATAATAGCATAATAAAGATGTTGACATTCCACACTACTTCAAATAAAAGGTTAGGAAGGAAACCCCTATCTATACTGGAAAGAGCTACTGAACTTGAGAAACCTATTTTCCTGAAAAATTGTTTTAAGAGAAAGATTTTATAAATTTCAACCGATAGTAGTACTGGCTGTTTGGTCGATAAATGCCGAATGTTTCCTTATAAGGAAACGGCTAATATTACGATTAATACCGGGTAAAACTGCATTGCGCAAATCTTCTTAAAAAGATAACCTGTCGGCTTTGAAAATCAGAACTTAAAAACATGTTTATATTTTTGCTTTTTTTTTTTTACCTTGTTTGAAACACTGTCATATGTATGACTACCTCGTTCACCAAGTAAGATGTGTGTGAATGTATTCATATGTGTGTGTATGCGCACAAGTCTTAGTTCAATGCGGATTTATTTGAAGTACCTCTTTGTCTTTTTTTCTTCCGTGTCAAATTTTGAAACGACAAATGGGTCAGTCGTGAGACTGCCTAATGTTTACTTATCTTGTTGATATTTTATCGAAATTAGGACAAATCAAGGATAGCACTTTACTGAATATTATATATATATATATATATATATATATATATATATTAAGGGTACTGTGCAAAAGTATCATATAATAGAAATATAATCATTTATATACAGGGTACTGTGAAAAAGTATCTAACCACTTTAAATCATTGTACATTCCTAATAATTACCAACTTATAGGTGGATGTTTTTATCACGTTTTCTATAAGTGAAACATTAGCTATTGGAATATTATATATATATATATAATATCCATGCATATTTATCATATATTTATAAAGGAGTTTTGAATGATAGGGGAAAATACAAGATGACCCTACCACTCCATAAATAAAATGACCGTACAAAAGTTTTCAGCCACCTTAAATAAACCACACCAGTTAAGGTGTTTTAAAGCATTGAAATATCTGTAATTAAAATGTATTATAAAATATTCATTTCAAGAATTTATTGTACAATGTTAATATTTCGAGTCGTTTCCCTTAGCATGAATTATGCCTGGAAAGGGATGCATACGAATCCTTTATCGTCTTCACAAGTAGGAAATGGCGTCTTCTGTGACTGAGTTTCTACAACACTTTACAGCTGCGTAGATTCTTCTGACAAATCCAGGCCTCGATATTTTAGTCAAGGCTTTGAGTTGCTCGATCTTTCAATACAGTGAAAACTTCGTTAGCAGAATTCTTCTCTGTTGCATACCATCTGTGGCATGGAGTTCCTCACCTACATCTAAGTCTGATATCAAATAGTCCTTCAGCAACTGGATGTATTTGAATCTATTCAAGCTACTATAGATTTTAACAAACCTTCTTGAACCATCATTTTTATATCTCAAATTATCTGATTCTTATCCGCAAACTCCACTGTTTTCGTTGTGAAAAGTGGTTCGTTTCATTTTCTTATCGGTCTTCTGACAATTTCTTACCTGTTAGAATGCAGCTCTGTTCAAGGTTCATCGCAGATTGTGATCTTCCAGGTATCTACATCCTAGAATTCATGACTCTTTCACCAAGTTAATCTTGACTACAACTTAATGCATGGTTTTGTAGCTGAAATGCATTTTTGTTTAATGTTGGTTTCATAGCTGAAATGCCTCCGATGTTCTCGAAAGATACGTTTCGTGTTATCCAAAGATAATAAATTACTTAAGTAGCACCTATATATTACTTGTCTTCTTTGACTGAGTTTTTGCAGTCTTGATCATTTTCTGTACCATCCTATGCTTCCCAGAATCAGTATTCTGATATCTGATCCTTAAAATATCTTCAGAAAAAATGCCCACGTACGTTCAAAGCAATACACAACAGGACATATAAACACGCATTTGTGCAGGAATGTTAACATAAATTCTCAGAGGGCTTAGAAAATTTGATACTCACGGGAGAATTATTGAAGGAGAAAGGGACAAAGGAAAATAACACATAACCTACTTAGCGAGCTAGAGTAAATGAATGGCGAACCAGGGTTTAAGAGAGATAACAAAAAAATCAAATTTATTAAGAGCTATAAATAACAGGAAATTGTAGAGAGTCGTGATCACCAACGTCCAGAAAACAGATAGAAGAGGAAGCAAAATTTCAGATAACTTAATAATATTTACACTATTTACATTCTTCGGACTGTCACATTTACGACGTTTCGGCCGTGTAAACTCCGGCTATCATCAGGTAATATTTGTTGGAATTTCAAACCGAGCAATTTAGTCCACGGGGGTAGATTCTTCTAAATAAATAACGGGTACGGTTCCAAGAAGAAGGCCGGAACTTACGACGGCCGAAACGTCGTGAATGTGACATCAAAGACGAGGACAACACTCCGAACAAAGTAAATAATGTAAATAATTACAATACCTCCAGAAATATAGACATACTCAATAATATGTTGTTTTTTTCTGGAAATAGTTTCCGTTTTCTGAAATTAAGCACCAGTCAGTGTTGACGCTATACATATTTACCGCTATACACCGAAACTAGGATTGTGATAGCTACCAGTCTGCCATATTCCCTTCTTAAATCCATCATCACCGAGAGGGCCTTAAATTTTCCCCTATCTTAATGAATAGATGTTCTCTCAAGTAGGTTACGTGACTTGAGCGCCTGTTGGAACTTAAGCTCAACCCAGATCTCAAGTGGAACTCTTACATACGATCCATCGCTAAAGATGTTTGAAAAACAGCCGGTTCACTGCAAACCTTTAATAAATACCTGACTCTTCCTGATATTCTTTACGAGAACCCTATCAGACTGAAAATGGTGTACTACTGCCATACATAGACAGGAGCTGCACAATATTCACTTTCCAGTCTCGGTGGAGTTCGAAAAAATCTAGGTGGGTGATGAATTATGTTACACCCTATAACCCTTTTCACATAGACAAAACGTTACAAGCCTCTCGTTACTTTATCGCTATTTTCACGGAAAGTGTTCAGATGAACTATATTCCTTAGTTCGACCAGTTCTAACATTCAAGGCGAATATCCGCCATGCAATCGACATTGTATCGAACCACCCTCATCCCCTTCGTATTCTGTTAGTGAGAAGTAAGTTCCTCTCAGGTGGTATCTTCACACGAACTGCTACTTTGTGGAACCGACTCCCAAGAGGATGCTTCCTCGATCTCTACAATCGTAATCTGTTCAAGTCTAGGGTTAACTATTAACTAAATATCCTTATAAAATCTGTCCTTTACCTCTTACCCTGTGAATGGTGAACATTATTGTAAAAAAAAAGAGCAACTTTTAGAAATATATTGAAAGAAAGAAATATATAAGAAGGGTGAAAGAAAGAAAGAAAGAAAGAAAGAAAGAAAGATGTAAGATGGGTCTAAGAAGGTTATAAGAAGAGCGTAAAAACAAAAAGAAAGAAAGAAAAGTCTAAAAAAATGTGTAAGAACGTTGTAAGAAAGAAAGAAAGAAAGATTAGAGAGTGAAAGAAAGAAATAACAAACAAATAAACAAACAAAGTGTAAGAAGGTTATAAGAAGAGTGTAACAAAAGAAAAATAAAGAAAGAAAAAGATAGATGAAAGAAGTTTGTGCGAAATAAATAAAGAAATATAGAAGAAACAAACAAAGGTGTAAGAAGGGTATAATAAGGGTGTAAGAAAAAAAGAAAGAAAGAAAGAAAGAAAGATATGAGTATTTAGTGACCCCCCTGTAAAGGATAAATAAGAGTTATCTTCGCTTATAGATATCGTATTCCATTACAGAAATAGAACAAATCATTCACGACTACGATATCTGCCTTCGACTGAGAGGCCAGACAAAGTTAATAATAGCTAAAAGTGATCAGCATGGGACAAGCAGGCAGGACGGAACTAAAACAAAACTAAGAGATTTATCATTCACTTTACTCACTCATTTCACGCCTACAGAGTTCTTAGACTTGAAAAGTAAGCGTTTGTAAGTATCTTCACCGGTCTTTAAGTGCCAAACTCCAGAAAGGTTATATACTCAAAGAATGCTAAAAACGACTGGCTCTGATTCATTCTTCTTCTAAAACAGAATATTTTTCGGCTTTGAAATCGATGTTTAAAATTACTTTTTTTTCCCATAAAATTGCTAACAATATATGCGAAGTCTTGAATACAGGGAAAAAAGCTATTAAAATGTTTGATGTTAAACTAATTAATAACTTCCGATTTAATTGCACCATTTATCATCGCTCATTCTATTACATTGAAATGGTTTTGATGATTCGGTCATTATAATCAAAGCCCAACTTGACAAGATAGTTTATTTGTTCTTATATGACGTATAGTTGAATGAGTTGGCTTATTTGAAGAGAAAAGGAAACGCGATCGACTTATAGTGTCAAAAACACCTACACGCACATACTCATATATACACACGTATATATGTGTATGTACAAAACTAATGTATATATGCATATGTATGGGTGTACAAGGCACCATACACGCATATATATATATATATATATATATATATATATATATATATATATATATATATATATAGAGAGAGAGAGAGAGAGAGAGAGAGAGAGAGAGAGAGAGATGTGTGTGTGTGTGTGTGTACCTGTGTCTGTAGTTCAAAATTTACACGATTTCAAATGGGAGCCACCATGCCACCTACACGATCGATCATCCTCATTATCTTCTGTATTCCTGTAGTACGAAATACGTTCCAATCGGACATCTTCTTCCCAGAAACTGTGGAACAGACTCCCAAGAGGATGTTTTCCCAATCACCACAATCTCTTCAAGGCTAGGGTTAACCGTAACATTTTCTGCATAGCCCTATGAACTTCACTTCTTACCATTTCTTACGCTCTTACAACACCACATAGTAACCCTCTTGGGCTATTGTATCGGAATATGTTAATATGGAAAAAATTATGGAGAAAAGAATGGTCAATAAGATGCACATCGTGATCAAAATTATGGATAAACTGTCAAAGACTTTATGTTTTGTCCTGTGTTCAATTACTTTCGGCCAACTCAGTCATTATCAAGAACTGAGTGATTTCGGTTTGATAGAAAAAATTTTGTTGACATTTTTGAAGATTTAAATTCATCCAAAATGATGAAATGTAAAACGATTACACGGAGCTCGACCTGCACGGGAAAAACATATACAAAATACTTCTACGTATTGTTGTTATTTTATACGCATATAAAATATTTTATACACATTCAAAGTAACGTCTCCTGTGGTGAAAAAGAATTTATTTAATTTGAGTTGTTTCTATTGTATTGTAATGGCTTTCAAAATTTTCTGTCTTTCCTTACAATGAGTGCTGTACAGTATTTTGGTAACATCGCATGTGGTGAGAAAGAATTTATTTAATATGGCTTGTTTCTTTTGTATTGGGATGTCTTTCAGAATTTTTGTTTTTTCCTTGCAGTGAGTACTGTATAGTATTTTGATATTATCTAAGAATATTTTCTCATGCTGATTTTTTGCTTGTCTGTGATGTGATCATCAGTATGTGCCGAAATTGCACCAATTTTTGACAATTTACAAGACACCCTACGAAAAAGTGTTGTCCATGTAAGAATTTAATTTTTCTGTTGCTATTAAAGATGCAATATATAATTTTTTTTTTTGTTGATATTGAAGTTTTCCTTAGTCAGGATAATACAAAGAAGCATACTTTTTCCAAATCAATTACAGGAAAAGATTTGGTAGCCAGCGCAAGTTCCGGTCTTGCGTGGCTGCTTCTCTTCTCTTTGTTGCCCTGTCGGCTTGAGAATAGATCAAGCCACAGGAGATGGGTGTCACTTTCTAGGAATCAATGCGCCACTTCAGCGCGATCTCCATTTTTTGCCGGTTCGTAACGAGGTTAAATGTTAATAAAATAGCGATTTGTGTGTTGTTATTTGATTCAATTTTAACATTAAATTCACAACATTCGATCCAGTTGTCTTCACAACCTATAGGGTGATTCATTTGTAGTAAAACAAATCATAAAGGTGTGGAAATATTTAACTAAGTGAAGGACTCCAACTATTTGTATCGTGTATCTTATTTTTACATTTTTTATATATACTATTTAAAATTTGCTGTACTTCAGATAGAAGGGTACTCACTATCAGGAATAGAGTGTTTGTAGATGTAAACAGTATAGGCATAGAAATCAACATTTTACTAAATGCTAAACATTGTTCTATGGCGGGTAATGTTTTCTATAACTTTTGCCATTATACATCCTAATGCTAGATATATAATTTTAGACGTAAAGCTTAACGAATTCACAGAATTAAAAAAAGAAACTGATATAAATAATTTTGATAACACTAGACACAAAATACTACCTACCGACTCAATAACAGCTACAATTGAAAATAATTTATCTAAGCGTAATATAAAATTTGTTACATCTACTTCAAAACCAATAAGAGATTTAATTAACAAAATACAAAATAATACAAACTTTAAACCTGAAGCAAGAATTTACAAAATAGACTATAAAAATTCCCAACATGTGAAATACCTAGGAATTTAAATAAAAGATTAAATGATCACACTGGATATTTTATAAAATAATACACCCAATGAATTCATCGTAATAGGTCTGACTATAATATCGACTTAATGCAGTTTTAATTAAAAGATAATATAATTAACTAGCAGTAGAGCCCGGCGTTGCCCGGAGATGTAACAGTAAGAGATAGATCAAGTATCGACCACCATAAAGACTGAAAAATAAAATTGACAAAGATTATTGTGTAAGGTTGACGGACACGCATGTCTTAATTAGTTTTTTTGTTTTGTTTTGTTTTTTTTTACGAATTGGTCAAACCCAAACTCAAGCAAAAACATTGTTTTCAATCGTTATGAGTCTACCGATTGAACAGAATTTTATTATAAACACTTGTCTTGTAAATGGAATTTTTAAAGCATTCTGAATGTAAAAATAAAGAAAAAAGTGTGCAAGACAATAAGAAACATTACCTGCCAAAAAAAGTGAAGTTTTGTTGAAATCGGTTGAAAAATGTAGGAAATCCGATCCCATATATAAACGAACACACACACACACACACAAACAAACAATCTGGGTTTTATAATAAGTATAACTCGATATGAGTTGTCCCCCTTTCATTCTCGCGACAGCAATTCCTCTTAATCGTGTTTTCAAATTGATTTCGTGCAAAAACAATTGTGTTTTTCCAATTTGGGGCACTGTCAGAACCACCGCAAGGTAATTTTACGTAGTCCTGTGAAGTTTAGTTGAAATCGGTTGAAAAATGTAGGAAATCCGATCCAATATATAAACGAACAGAGACACACACACACACACACACACACACACACACACACACACACAACCTGGGTTTTATAATATGTATGATTAACGTTAAAATGTATTGAGAGTGAACTAATTTAGCAATCTTCTAAGATAGATTTACTTCCAGATTCATACACTATATCTCCTTTTTCTAAAAAAATGACTACTGATTATAACATGGAATATTTAAAAATGTTAACGATAAAAATAAAATAAAATAAAAAACGACGAAAGTTTAATGGCCTTGAACGATTATTGAGACTTAAGCTCAAACCAGATCTCAAGTGGAATTTGTACATACCATCCATCGCTAAAGAAGGTAGGAAAACAGTCAGCTCCCTGCTATCCACTACCTTTACAGAAGCCAGATCTGACTTACAATAGTGTACTGCTGCCTTTTTATGGACAGGAGCTACACGTCTTCACTTCCCAGTATTGATAGAGTTCAAAAGAGTCTACACGGACTTGTGGGTGATGAATTATTTTTTACCCTAAAAACATTTTCCCACAGACGAAACGTTGCAAGCGTCTCGCTACTCTGTCACTATTTCCATGGAACGTTTTCAGATGAACTATATTCCTTAGTTCCATCAGTTCTAACCATTACGGCTTAGACCCACCATACCACGCACATTATAGCAAACCACCCTCGTTCCTTTCGTATTCTACTGGTCTGATGTAAGTTCCACTCAAGCAGCTTTGTCGGAAAAAAAAAACTTTCGACACAGTAAAGTAGGGAAAACCCAGAAGAGAGCAGCGACAGCCTGGTAAGGGTTGCAAAAGGAATCCTCCTCTTGCGACCTGCTCCAACTAGGTCGAGTAACAGAGCAGAAAAAAAGAAATAATCCTTCAGCACGACAAATAACCAGTCACGTGTCGGCTGATAGAGAAAATAGGTCAATCAGAATACAGAGGAGGGTTTTTATAAGGAGGCTAACTGCTTCCCACAATCCTCCTCCGACCAAGACCATAAATATCAGTTGGTCATTTGGTTCCAGTTTAGCTGGACACAATTCCCCCGAGGCTCAAGCAACCCGTCCGTAAGTAACCCCTTCTCTCTTCCTCTTTCCTTTTCTTCACACATTCCCGACAGCAAAAACACAAAAAAAGACGTGAAAAAAAGAGAAGAGAGAAAAAAAAGAACAAAAACAAAAAAAAAACGGGTAACAATGTCTCTCCCCCCTGACAGGCGAGTTGAGTTCTTATTTCTAAATGGCTAACTGATTGCCAATTAGGCGGGAAGCAGACTTGGTCTACCCCTGCGTCGTCTTTGGGGCGCACACTCAGGGCAGTACCACTTCTGCCTTTCAGGCGGCTCCTCGTCAATGCCAACACAACGAAAATGGAACCATTCATCACAAGAATCACACCGATCATGTCCAGATTTCCCTGAGGAGAGTTGCACACAGGACACAACCAGACATGCTCCTCATCGTTGGCAGCAGAACATGATGGAACCTCGTCCCTCTCTGCAATCAAAGCACTCCCAGGGGGTGACACAGGACCACTAGTTGGTAACTCAGAAGAACGGTTAGCTGTCAGGAAAGTTCCAGTGGGTAGAGGTGTTTCAAAGAGTGTACCTCTTCGAGACCACCCCCCCTTTCGGACACGAGCAGACCTGACCACACCATCATCACCGGGTATGAGATCTGTAATTGTCCCCAAGACCCAAAATGGTCGCGGTTTCAGAGGACTCTTAATCAGGACCACATCATCTTTCTGAAGCCGGTTCTCTGTCCGCAACCGTGTGCGTCCCGGACCCTTCTTCCCAGCTCCAGAAGGTATTCCTTGTACCAGGACTCATGGAACCTTAATAAATACTGGTTCCTGATGTCCATTGCTTCCACGAGCCTTTTTCTACTGGCTGGTACTGCAGAAGCGATGTCATTTTGTTCAATCGCAACAACAGCCCCGGACTCTTGTTGGGCCTAAGTAACATGTTGGGTGATAGCAGCAGCATTGTTATCAGCAGACAACTGATAGGTCAGAGGTCGGTTGTTGACCGATCTCTGAATATCAGAGACCACTGTCAAGAGGGTAAAATAATCCAGTTTACCTCTGCCAAGAATCTTAAAAAGGCAATCCTTCACCGTTTTAATGCAACGCTCCCATGTTCCCCGTACCAAGGTGAAAACAGAGGGATGGTTTTTAGTTTTTAACCCGCAAGAACCATACTTGCTTTTATACTCCTGGAAGACAGAGAGGCGACTAAAAAGTCTTCCGCTTCCCAGAAAGGTTTTAGCATTGTCACTGTAGATTACTTCCGGAACTCCACTTTGGTTGGTGAAGCGAACCAGGGCTTGAAAGAAGGATAGCACACTCATGTCTGGAACCAACTCAATATGTATTGCTCTGATATTCAAGCACGTGAACAAGAGCAAGTACATCTTCTTGTCCTGCTTACCATCATTCACCCAGAAATGGCCGGTGAAATCAACGCCTGTATGCTGGTAAGGGACCTCAAATTCGACTCGATGAGTTGGTAAGCTGGCCGCAGCACTCGGCAGTACTGGTCGCGAATTGTATCGTTTGCATCTGGCACATGACTTTAGAACCTTGTTGACGGCCTGTCTTCCTTGAGGGACCCAGTAGCCGCTCCGCCTCAACTCAGCCAAAGTAGATCCAGTTCCAAGGTGACAACACTTTATATGACAATCCAAAATAATAAGTCTGGTCACAGGGTGGTGTTTCCCTATCAGGATAGGGTTCTTGATTTCATAGGTAAAATATGAAGATCGGTCGATTCTTCCTCTTGATCTGATTAACCCATCCGAGTCCAAAAAAGATCCAGGGCACGAACTCTGACGGGTTCAGATCTTCCTGCTGGCTTCATTAAATACTCAACCTCTGAAGGGAATTCATGTCGTTGGAGAACTCTCATCAGGTAAATGGCTGCCTTAGATCTGTAATCCCACTCCTGTCCTAGCCGAATGGCTATGAACTTGAACACCAGTGAGGTAACTCTCAGTAACCCAGAAAATGTTGAGAACCTGTGAAAGGGTATGACGGAGAGGTATTCTTGGTTCAGAACCATAGAACAGTGCACTGAAGTACGGGCCATCTGCTGGCGTCTCGCTTAAACAAGGCAAGTCTTGTGTCGGCCACTGGATGATTCCCTCACACAACCAAGAAGGACCAGAACACCAAAATTGGAAGTTGGAACGAAACTTCCTCAACGTCATTCCCTCGTGATCAGATCGGCCGGATTATGTGCAGAATCCACATATTTGAAGAGAGTCTTCAGGCCGTAACGGGATTCTAACCCAAGGTTCATTTGCAGGACGTCCTTGAGTCGGTTTCTAGCAAAAATGTTTTTTGATGGCCATGGATTGAGACAAGAGCCAAGACAACACTACTTGGGCATCAGTAGCCACAATATAAGTTACTTGGAACAAACCCTTCACAGTTGTCCAGGATTGTTGGTAGGCACTTGAAAGCGAGATAAACAGCCATTAACTCCAAAACAGGTAGAGTTTTGTCTTTCATCGGAGCGACCTTAGCCTTAGCAAACACCAAGGACGATCGATGATTTTGCACAATGTAAGCGGCAAATCCATATGCCTCCGTGGAAGCGTCGCAAAGAGGTACATATCTCCAGGCTGTCTCGCATCGAGAACCTTTCGATAAAAATGGAAGTCACTCAGTCCAGACAGGTCCCCAGCAAGCTCCCTCCAATCACTTAAAACCGCAGTAGGGAGAGGATCATCCCAACCCAAACCATTCTTCCACATAGACCTAATAAGTATTCGGCTGCGAACCGTAACTGGGAGACAAAGAGATAAGGGGTCAAAATTTTGGCTGACTCAGAAAGCACTCCCTCTTTGTTGACGCATCGGGATCGCACCTGACGTGGCCCACGTGCATCTCTTCTGAAAGAGGGTTGTATCGGTAACCCAGTACCTTCTCCCATTCTTCATCATGTGCACTCAGTGTACCATCTTCTTTCATCCTGGCTCGGAGAGCCCTCATCGTTGGAGTTGCAGGACTGAATAACAAAGCCGCCTTCCTGCAAACGTTCCCGTGCCAGGGAGTACAATTTCGCCAGCTTCACTGGATCTGCTTCCGATATTACAAGGTTGTCCACATAAAATCTGTCCTCAATCATCCTGCGGCAAGCGTCCAGTGGGTATCTTGCTGCATGTAGTTTCAGGATACACCCCAGTACAAAGGGGCTTGAGGTGAACCTGAATATCAAGGTGGTATATCGAAAACAGCGAAGACGATCCCCATCCTTAAGGAAGAAACAAAACCGGTTTTTGTCAGTCTCCAACCTGAGATGAATCATCAAGAATGCCTTTTCGAATGTCTGCTAGCAGAACGTAATTGTTAGTTCTGAAAGACAATAATAACTTCAACATATCTCCAGTTAGATTGACCCCAGAGTAAGCTGCCTCGTTCAGGGACAATCCACCACCAGTCTTCAGACTGCAATTGAACACAGGTCTGATTTTTGGTAGTAGCTGTTGGGTCAGACCTGAAAACCGGTCGATGTGGAATCCACACATATTTATCAAATTCGTGTTGGGGAACAAAAATCTCTTCAATTATTCCATCCTGTTCTTGCTGACGGAACACCTCTAAGTATTCCAGATAAATATTCTTTTTTAGTCAGGGTTGAAGCCACCCGGTCCAAGATGCGCAAAGAAACGGCGTGATTGGATGGGACCCGAGCCAACTTATCAGAATGCCAGGGAAGCTCCACGTAATACTTCCCATCCTTGAGCTCCACAGTATCCTTAAAACGTCTCATCTGTTCTTGATCATAATCAGAGAAGGTATCCTCATCAGATATTCCTAGGGACTCCATGTCAAACATCCGTTCCAATCCTCTTTGTACTGCACTGTCAGGAAAAAAACTCCGCCAAAGGGTCAAGGTAGGTTGGTTGGTTTTCAAGAACGAAGCACAAATGTGAGGAATTCACTTCTGGGGGTATCCCCATTACAGTATTAAAGGAGAGGTGGGCCACTTCACAAGGGATCTTGTCTCCTGACAAAAGGAGTCCACAGTTCCAAAGGGAACCAGGCCTGACGGAACAGAAAATGCCCAACCCCTCAGACAGGGGACCAACTTCAATGTAATCAATCGATGAATAAGGTCCAATCCAATAATGCCCTTGATAAGCACAAGGTCTGACCCGGCCTCAAATTGGCCAGCCAAATTATAGTCAGCTGCCCTAAAAGCACCCAACAGGGTCTCCAAGTGAGCCAGTCGTACAGACAAGTCCATTGCATCAGTGACCAAAACAGAGGAAGCCAAAGCCTCACCAGAACCAAGGTCAACTCCCAGAACCACCTCCGTGAAATTCCGGTCACACTCACCAAGGAGGGTGAAAAGTCTAAACCGACAACTGACTCCAACAGTCTCAACTGAACCCAAGTCCCTCAGTACATCAGCAGACAAGTACGAACGCCCACTACCAGTGTCCAAAAGGCAATTAACTGACACCATTTTTCTCCATTGAAAAAAGTGACCAATAGGATGGGGGCAAGCTACGGAATAACCAGCAGAAGTCAGGTTGTTGGAATCCATATGAAAGGAAGAAGTAACAGTGGCCCTCCGTGCGGTTTTTTGAGAAGAACCCTGGCCAGTGGTGAATGTAGAAGCAGCAGACGCGCTTCCCTTAACCCGTAATCGTTTGACTGCCTCACTTGTAAGTTCCAATATAGCAGACAATGATGGTATTCGTTTACCTGTTAGTCCTATCATTTCCCCCTTCAATTCTTTGGGAAATTTCTGAAAAAGAATCTTGGCCATTAGGCGAGCTCCACCAGAATCGTCCACCGAAAAGTCGCAAGAAAAAGAATTCCCTAGCTCCTCCAAGAGAGAGGCAGTCCTGGAGATAAATTGACCCAGACCAGAGCAGCAGATGTCCTTTTTTAGGAACATAGTCTAGAATGTCTTGAAATATCTGGTCGATTATCTCATCAATGTCCAAATACTCCTCTTTAACACCGAAAGAGCACGCTGATAGTTGGCATCCGTGCAACTCAAATGGTTAATCAGTCTTAAAGCTCTGTCGGAGAGGGAACATTTCAGAAAGTTTAATCTTTCAGAGTCATTGGCCATGCCAACCACACAGTTTTCGAATCTCGTCAAAAATTCCGGAAACTCATGTGGTCGTCAGCCATCTCAAGTCCGCTAAAGGTGGGCCCCGTTATTTGTATTTGCGGAGGTTTGACAACAAAGGAAGCCGAACTTCTTCCAGGTGTTGACGGAACCCCAAACGACTGGGAAACAGGATCCAAGCAGGAACTGGGAGAAATGAACCATCCAGATCGCCCAGTTCTCGGTGGTACTCCATTAGTCGAGGCGCCCATTCAGCTTCGGTCTCAAGCAAGTCCGTCTCGGGAAGGAGCCCAGCTCTAATTTTGTGATACAAGTCTCTCCATTTCGAAGATGTATTGCAGAATATCCTTTCGGAAGACAGAGAAAACATGAGTCGTTACTCTGTCTCCACGACACAACTTCAGTCGTTCCTCGACTTTGATTTTAAGAACAGTCAACCTATGAAGGATCTGTTCTTTAGTAACATCCATTTTTTTTTTTCTTTTTAAAGAAATGCCGTTAACAAAAAAAAGAAAAAACAAATTTCTGTAGAAGGTCCTTTTGCAATTTGTCGGAAAAAAAAAACTTTCGACACAGTAAAGTAGGGAAAACCCAGAAGAGAGCAGCGACAGCCTGGTAAGGGTTGCAAAAGAATCCTCCTCTTGCGACCTGCTCCAACTAGGTCGAGTAACAGAGCAGAAAAAAAGAAATAATCCTTCAGCACGACAAATAACCAGTCACGTGTCGGCTGATAGAGAAAATAGGTCAATCAGAATACAGAGGAGGGTTTTTATAAGGAGGCTAACTGCTTCCCACAATCCTCCTCCGACCAAGACCATAAATATCAGTTGGTCATTTGGTTCCAGTTTAGCTGGACACAATTCCCCCGAGGCTCAAGCAACCCGTCCGTAAGTAACCCCTTCTCTCTTCCTCTTTCCTTTTCTTCACAGCTTCTACCCACTAACCGCTTCCTGTATCTCTGCAACGTTAACTTATTTAGTCTAGGGTTAACCGTTATCTTCCCCAAATATTCCATATTATTCTATCCCTATAAACTGTGCTTATTATTCTGTAACACTCTACCTCGAGTGGCTCATGTGTTTTGTACAGAATGAACATTATTGTTAAAAAATGAATTGAATGAATTATAATATCTAAGGCGAGTTCAAGGGCGTCTAAGCGGCCTTATGGGTGATTAATTATTTTCCATCTTACAACCCTTTTCACGCAGATGAAAAGCTGCAAGCTTCTCGCTACTCTGTCGCTATTTCCGTGGAAAGTGTCCAGATTAATTATATTCCTTAGTCCCACCAGTTCTAACTTTCACGGCTAAGACCCATCAAGTCTGAACATTTTAGCGAACCACCCTCATTTCCTTTGTATTCTATTAGTGATAGCTTCTTCTCTCGAACTATTACTTTATGGAACCGACTCCCAAAAATCTTAACCTGTCCAAATGTAGGGCTAACCGTTCTCCACATATTCTCATAAACTACATCGCGTGACTTTTGAACCTTGTACAGTTGAGATCCATTTAAAGATAATTTATGTCTGTTTTCCCATTTCTGATCGGAATAAAACGTAAAACAACGGTTGTCTGAAAATCTCCTGAATTCAGATCTTCTGCCCGACTTCTTATGTAAAATGAGCGACCAGGTTATCATTTTTTAATCTATCTCTTATTATTATTTATAAAAACACATTTCTATAATAGCCTGGCTTATTTATTTCGCTTTTCGTCATTCTCATTGTTCAATAGAAGAAAAGCTTGTAAAATAACGATTTTTTTATAAATCCTCTTTCATCTTTCTTCATTTTACAAAGGGAAAGATATTATCTTCCCAACGAAAGTTTAACCTTGAATTTAAAAGGTTACGCCCGAATGAAACAAACATACGTGGAAAAATGGATTTTTTTAGATACAACCAAACAAATTATGATGGGAGTGTTTTTAATTATTTAAATGTTCCTTAATTCACCGATTTAATTATTTTACTTATTTCTGCTTTCATTGTCATTAGATTCTTTTTATTTCAAGTTGATTTCTTAGAATACAACTGTTGGTACAAAAAATGCAAAGTTTATGGTATCACTATTTTCTTTCGTTTTGTTTTCATCTTTTTTTTCTCTCTTCTCTCTCTCTCTCTCTCTCTCTCTCTCTCTCTCTCTCTCTTTTTCTCTCTCGTATTTTTCTGTTTTTTTTCTTTTAAGGTTTTTCTCAATTAAAAGTCCATCCCTAAAAAAAATGATCGTTCATGATCAGGATTGTAATGAAATGAAATTGGCTGCTAGATTTTAAATCAATATCTTTCACATTTTCAATGGATTTTCTTTTCTGATTTCTGAATGGAAAAACCAACTGTTATTTTTACTTTCACTTTCACTTCTACTTTCACTTTCACTTCTACTTTCGTTTTCACTCGAAATTTAACAAAGGAGATATTTGTTTGTATTGCTACAAGGCAAAAAGTACTGCTTTCACTAGTTTATTTTCGTGCACTTGTGTTGTGCTTGCTATCATCCGCCTTACGGTTGTCCTAAAAAAATATTAATAGAATTTTATGAAGCTGTAAACAAATAATACAAGTAAACATAACTGTCTACATGATTATATATAGTGGGTGTGCCGATAATGTTGTTAATCTTCGTGTATCATTTAGAAGATATTTCCGCTGGGCGATGAGAATCAAAATAGGGAAACTTCTTTTACTGTTAGTCTTCCTCCCACAAAATATCACATTCTTTCAAGGTATAAATACTTGCTTGTTTCTACTTACAGAACATGATTGTCTTTCTGTTATTAATTTCATTGGTATTTCTGCCATTTTAATGTTAACTACTTTCCATCAAAACTATCCCGTCCGTCATCAGCACAGATTAAAAATAAAAAAAAAGTTGCAGGCGAAATTCGATCTGGTATTTCTTTTATCATTTGTGCCATTACAACCGATGATTGCATAAAACCAAATCTAATCAAATTTACTTAGGATTTTTTCTAAATTGTTTGACGCCATATTTGGTGCTATCGCTTTTGCATGCACTAGTAATCTGGGAAATGTTGTGGGAGCAAACGACCTGTACTCGAATTGAAAATTACTTTTGTGCGTACACAAAAATAGTAAGAGACAAAGATGTGTCGGCACACTGGATTTATTTTTTACAGAGAGCCAATCCTGAGAGAACTAGAACTTTTTAAAGGGATTTATTATCGGTGGGCACAATCTTACGAACATAAGATATGCAAATGACACCGTATAGACGCAGGAAGATACTGGGAGAACTTCTAGAAAGTAGTAAAGTAAAACGAGAAGAAAGCTCTTGCCAACAAATGTAAGATAAAATGGATGGTTATCCACAGAAGAAAAAGTTAATGTCGAAATAAAATAAGCCCCAAAATTTAAATATCTGGGATTTGTTTTAACATAAGATGGAAAATGTATCGCCGAAATTCGAAGGCACATTGGAATAGAAAAAAAAAACTACCTTCCAAAAACTAAACAAAATATTAAGAAACAGAACAGTTTTGTTAAAAACAAAGAAAAGAATGCCGAACCGCTCTGTAATATCAGTCCTCTTATGTAGCAGTACATTCTGGACAATTTCCTCTCAGATGAAGAGAAGACTTAAAGCAACAGAGAAATGGTTCTATAGAGGTATACTGAGAATACTATGGATGGAGTATGTAAGCAATGAGAATTTTTAAAGGAAATTAGCAACAAAAAGGATACATTTTAAATAAGAAAGAAACAGTTGACATTTATCGAGCACATAATGAGGAAATACGGTTTGGAACATTAGACACACACAAGACATAGAAGACAAGAAGGAAAGAGGAAGACAGCGAGTTGCCTACCGAACGAGCTTATATAAATAGATGAGAGAATAGGGAGTGGGAGAAATACTAAAAATACAAATATTGCTAACAGTTACAAAGAATAGAAAGTTGTAGAGAGCTATGATCGCTGATGTACTGAAGGAGAAGGCACATAGAAGAATTAATAGTTTTAATAGTAATCATATTATCATGAATTATTTCATTAGATGAAACATTTTCAACCATTGTTAATTTTTATTAGTATCCCTTTCATTTTAGTTGTTTTTAAACGAGCTGTGTACTGATGGTCTGAATAGTTGCGATGAAAAGCACCTGAAATTAAGATGTAAGAAATAGTTTTCAAAATTAATAATGGTTGATTTTGTTTCTTCTATTAAAAATAATGATAATATTGCTAAGAATGTTCTTATTCTCTCGTTTTCTTTGTTTTTTGTTTTTTTCTAGTATGCTGTTACAAAGGCAAGAACAATAAGCACATATTGTGGGCACCTCGAGGCGGTGTAATGGTTTACAAGCTTGTCTGGCTAGAACAATTACGACTGAGTAGTGAGTTCTATCATGACTGGGTGTCCCATACATTCGGCTTTGTGCTACATCTAAGCCACGCGTGGGAAATCCCTATACTGAGATATATTGCAATATTTTATGAGCCTTACGTTTTGTATTCAATATTTAACTAGTTAAGGTATTTGAGAGTCTTGAATGTATTTTCAATGTATTTCTTCTCTTCGTATAAATATTAAGGGCTGCAAATTCTGAGTGCTCTTTAGTAGAATCCGATGATTATTCTGGATTTTATTTTGTTGTTATGGTGGGAATAGAAATTTATGAGATCATTTTTATTAGTTGATTTTTGATGGACACTAAATTTTAAGCTGCTGTTAACGCAGTTGTAGTAGGAATGGTAAAATATTGTTTTCTTCCATTTCGTATGTAAATTCTATTGTATGTTCGACTTTGTTTAGTTTATTTACAAGACAAAGTAAATCAATATCACGGAGATATATTAATAGAACATCATCAATATATCGGAAGTATGTTGGTTGTTTTGGCAAAATATCTTGGAAAGGACCAGATTCAAGAAATTCTAAGAAAATACATGTCACCGGTCCACTAAGAAGCAATCCTATTGGTAAATCAAGTTTTTGTTTATAAAAATTGTTGTTAAATGTGAAATAGCATTGATTGGTGATGGGATGGTGGATTTTTATTATTTTACCTATTGGTAGGGAGAGGTTTGTTTGTGATTATGATAGAAGCTATTTTTAAGAGATTTAAGTATTTTTTCGATTATGATAGATGCTATTTTTAAGAGATTTAACTATTTTTTCAAACGGGATGTTGGTGTAAAGTGATTTTATATCTAGACTGGCCATGAGTTAGTCAATCATATTTATTTCCCTTAGTTTTTCAACTAGGTTCCTGAATTTTTATAAATTTGATGGATTAATTGTTCCATTTTTGTTATGTCTTTCGCTAGATTGTGGGTAGTGCTGTCTATTCTTGAGATGATGGTGATGCCTGTTTTGCGAGGTTTAGTGAGACCATAATGTTTGGATATTCTAGGGTGATATTCTATTAGTCTATACCATGATTCGTCTACAAATCTGGTCCTTTCCAAAATATTTTACCTAAAAAATAAACATACTTCAAAGACAAATCATAGTATAGACTAATAATTCCAATATATTGATGATGCTCTTTTAATATATCCCCGTGATACTAATTTATCTGGCCATGTAGATAAACTACACAAAGTCAAACATACAATAGAATTTACATACGAAATGGAAGAAAACAGTTAACAGAAGCTTAAAATTTAGTATTCAGCGAAAACCAACTAATAAAAATGATCTAATGAATTTCTATTCCCATCATAGCAACAAAATAAAATCCGGAATAATCATCAGATTCAACTTAATAGCACTCAGAATGTGCAGCCCTCAATATTTATACGAAGAGAAGAAATATATTGAAAATACTTTCAAGACCCTCCAGTAAACTATTTCATATGCAATGCAAATCAGTTATACAAACTATAAGCATATATATACTGATGGCACAAAAAGCATTGATAAAGTCGGATGTTCAGCCGGTCTTGATGACATAACAGTAAAAGAAAACGCCTACCTGGTAAATCCTCTATTTCTAGTACTGAAGCTGTAGCCATACACTTAACTTTAGACACGACAAACAACGAGCAAGACAACTTCATATTGTCTCAGATTCACTACCGTACTTACATCCCTGAGACATAAAAACACAAACAATCCCTTAATAGTTGAATTACTAAACAGGAACAATCTAATGTGCAAGAAGAAGTAATTGTTTTCTGTTGGATACCTACCCATATCGGCATCTGTGGTTATGAAAAAGGAGATATGGCAGCAAATGAATCCCTCAAATTTTAAAATCCCTTATACAGACTTCAACGCAACTATATGCTCATACATTCTAAGCAAGTAGCAATAGTTATGGAGCTACCACCCAAACAACAAACTACAAAAATTAAAACTCATTATAGGAGAAAGTCATCATGGTCTCAGACTTTCTCGGAAGAATGAAGAATTACTATCAAGAATCAAGATAGCACACACCCAAATCACTCACTTATTTCTTCTAAAAATGAACATCCTCTTGAATGAAAAGCATGTCAAGGGGGAATATAATGCAAAATATATCCTAACCGACTCTAGTGACCAACGATCTTATGACATGACTAGTCTAAAGGACCTTTCCAAGAAGATAAAAATATAGACTCTCCTTGTTTGTTTGAAGGAGAATTGGTCTATACCACCAATTATGGCACTAAATAACTCCGTTCTAGAGATATACCTGGAGAGGAATGGAACTAACAACCCAAAGAATGATTTACAAGCCATATATTCTTTAAATCTTGTCGATAGATTTGATATGCCGTTAAAACAAAACAATCAATCAATGAAAAAAATGGTAAGAACAAGATGGCTGAAAGTGAACGAGAACTCAATCATGTCTGTCTTTGCATGTTTTTCCAACGTGTAAGCACAAAATGACATCAACTGTTAGCAACAAGATTTCCAAAGTGTTTCGTTGGTTCCACCTTTCAATATTCAGTTTTCTTCTGGAAACCAGGCGCATGAATACAATTGGCATGTAAGTTAGTAATGAAACGCTTTTAGACAAATAATGATATTGACAAACAAGGGTAATATTGATTTTGCTAATATTCTTATATAGGCCGGGATGAGTCTAAATAGGGAGGAACCTGAACATTATAATATCAAATGGTGGCACGGTACGATAGGAGACACGGTGCATGCGACAACATTTTAATATGAGATGTGCAACCCTTTGAAGTTATTTTTATGATACCTGTATTTAAATTGATTATATTTTCTAATAAAATGTAGTATTTTAAGTGGAAAAAAAATTAGATTTGAAATTTGACCATCTTGCCGTCAGCGAAATGACAGGTACTGAATGAGTAAATTAAAAAATACACAGAAAATAAGATTCAAAACGAGGCTATTTATTTGTCCTCAATTTAGTTGTCATTGTTTCCTACTGGAAATTTTGTGTAGCAGACCCTATGCCACACCTTGTTAAAAGGCTTCGTGATATCTAATGCAATTGCTCTCATGATGCATTTATTATTAAACTCGTTAATGATTCTATGCATAATGACTGTTAAGACATCAGCATTGGGTCTGTTTGTCTCTCAGGAGGTTGTTACTCTTGAGGTGAGTGATAACCTACGTTGATGATAGATAGTGTGGAGGCTGATCGGGCGAAATTGCTATGCGTATTTTTGCAAATTGAGAATGCAACTGACACGTTCCATAAGCCTGAAAAATAGTTCGCCTTCAGGCAGCGGTTAAACAATTTTACCAAGATTGAGAATAAATCTGAGCTATAGGAATTTTATCCAAACAAAGAGCCTTCAGATAATCAAGGTTTTTTATAAATCAGGAAACTTCCCGAGCTGAAACAGAGATATTGCAAAGTTTGTATTCCGCGAGAGGGGGGGGGATCGGATAGAGAATGACCATTGCCCATGAAGTTAGAAGCAAATTTCATTGCAAAGATTTTTGCCTTATCTGACGTGAATGAGATAATCTCGAGATCATTTCTGATGGAGATGTTGAGAATTTTATTTTAAATTTTCCATAATTCGCGTGAATCAAGTTTCTTGTTTTCAACTTTGGTTTGGTTTATTTTGTTTTATGGCATATCAACCTCAACGTGTTATTTAATGCCGACTAGATCTTTAGGGCACATTTGTAATAGAGTATGTATTATTTGTAAGAAATTAGTTTGTAGATAAGGTTTCATTGACGTATTTTTGTGAAGAGGTTTTTTTGTCGAGAGTATTGCTAGTATTTTTTTCTTCAAAAATGTATTGCTGGCAATTATTTTTCCAAAAGATATACCTGATATTTTTACTATAAAAACCTATTTTTATACTTTCATAATGTTTTAGCTCCAGTTTGGCAGGGTTAACTATTTACCCATAGCTAGGGCCGCAACAGATGCTACCACCCCGAGACAGGTTGGAACTGGGAACAACATCAATAATGGGGTGGTTCTACGCTCCTCAAAACGCCGGATGTAGTTTATCGTCATAACCAGGACGATTCAATTTTTGCTTGGACTGAAAGCAGTAACGATTCTGTTACACCCTCTCTTTCTGGCAGAATTGGTAGTAATGGTGACGGTAGACTATGTCCGCAACACATTCTGGCGTGAACCAGCCTTTGTTGGTACTTTTTGTGAAGGGTGCAACTTTACATGTCTGGAAATAAGCCGGGGCTGTTTTGGCCGTTGCTTTACCGCTGATGAATTCAGAGAGAGGGGCTTTGACAATTTCTGAAACTACCTCAATCAACATACGTGTATGGCACATCGGAGGAACCCTTCGATTTGGCATCAACTTTGATATTGACCGGCAAGTGTTCTGAGGTGCCAAATGAAGTTAACACAATGAAGTTAACAGCGGAACATTTGTCGGGAGATGAAGTGAGAAAGACGTCTATGGCTTTATCATAATGTCAAGGTATATGTGGAGCACGAGTAGGTTTATCCACGAACTGTGTTAGTTTGCATGCTATGGAAAACTCGTGGTGGCATTTGCCTTCTTCGTTTGTTATATTTCAATCAGTTATGTGCCATGAGTGATACACGCTTAGGCGATCATGTATCTTTCGATATATGACTGACGAGGCAGATTTTTTTTCCGCAGTAGGTTTCGTCTGCAGCAGACCAGTTGCCATCCAATGCTATAGAACACAGTTTGTCCTACTATTAACCCATAGCTGAGGATAGAAGAAGAGGATTCATACCTTTTCCCAAGAGTATTAATACGTAAGTGAATGTAACGGGTTTGACTGGAATTCCTTATGGTAAATATTGAAATTTCTACATATATGAATGATATCTGATCGGAAAGAATATCATTAATATTTTCAGTATTTTATCCAATACAGTGTAACCCGGATATAAGAGAGTTGTCGGGACCGGAGAAGAAGTATCTTATATCCGGGTTTCTCTTATATCCGGGTTTGGTCTATTTTGTTTAGGTAAGTATGGGCTCTAATTTAGGACCAGAGAAAATCTCTCTTATATCCGGGTTTCTCTTATATCCGGGTCTCTTATATCCGGGTTTCTTATATCCGGGTTACACTGTATTACAATTCTTTCATCCTCTTGACGATAGATAGTGAATACAAAAGACAAATTATGAACAAAAAAAAGCGCAAAAGCACATGAATGCCAACTGAGAATTCTGTTTTAGGGTCTCTGCTACAGGGAAATCCATCTTTGATATAGGCACCAAACACATGATTATAGCAGTTTTGAGTGTTTTCTTTTACGACTGGGATTTTGTGAAGGGTGCAACTTTGTCTGTTTGGGAAAAAAAGGATAAAGAGAAAGACAGGGATCAAGGTCAAGGCATCAAAAGATGTCGATTGACATTCCTGAACTGGATTAAATTATTTAACTCCGCTTTCAGATAAGAAGATGAGGCTAAATTTTAACTTTTGAAGGGTGTAGTTCAATAGTTGAAGCGTTAACCATTTATGTTAGTATAGAAAACTGAGAAATTAGAATCTATTTTTAGAATGACTTATTTGGGTCTTTTGTTATGAATTACTTAGAATACTTGCTAGAAATCAAGGCCGTAACGCTGTACTTCATTATGGCATCGAGGGACCGCACCGTCCAGATTACAGTCACCAAACAGCAATACAGCAGCCCCGATATTATACAACTGCTGATTGAATAGCATCCTTTATTCTAAAGTTCGGAACCCTGAATATCTGGTAGATAACGCAAGACGAGAAAAGCATTTACTTTCTGCACCCTTGATAAAAAGACAAATAATCCAAACCAGAGAAGAAATTATACGCATACCACCAATGCGAAACCATGAAGTTTAACTAAGTGATTCAACAGCAGTAGTTCTTCTTGTGTTGGAACCATCATGCTTAAGCGGGGAACCCAGACACAGAGACAAGCTCGTTCGTTTGGAAGTACTAAAGGTCAAACTAGAAGAAAGAGAGTCACAAAGGCTGATCGCAAACTGTAAAGTTCAAACCGAAGAAAAAATCATTTAAAAAAACTATTTGTTTGCTTATTTTGTTACGTCATACTAAATTTTAAAATAATAATTGATTGATTTGTTTGTTTAACGGCACATCAACTCCTTATGGGTCATATAAGGCTGAAATTTAATTTTCTTGGGTGCGTCGAGTTAATATAAAAATATGATATATGTTATTCTACTTTCACAATTGAATACATGCTAGATGATTCTTAGCTTTTGCGCATATACAAAAGTGACAACGAGTGTTCGGTGACATCACAAAATTTAAATAAAGATGATTTTTCTGAACATTATACATTTTCTTCTCGGATTATTTTATATCTCAGAATACATCTTGTTATAATTTTCCATTCTTTTTAAAATTGTGATCTTGGATCAAGGACGCCTAATCAGTAGAAAAATCGAATGCCTGAAACTCCATTTCTTTTTTTAAAAACATAATTATGAAAAAAAATTAAATCGTTGCTATTTTTTCAAATATGTGCGTGAAGCATGCCTAGAAAAACCTGCAGACAGATTATTGATTGTCAGGAAAGTGATGACTGATGAAGAAATCTTAGATGAAGAATGGAAATTAAGCACTTTGACCAAAGCAATTGGCGAAGCCGATTAATTATGTTCTTTGGAATGGTTCAATTCAAATATTCACATATTTTTATAATTTTGTAAATACTTTTTTTTAAGCAAATCACTCCAAGCAAGGCGGGAATACCACTAGCACGTAAGGGGTTACAGAGAGAGTAAGAGTAAAGAGGAGTGTTTGAGGAAAAGGATAAAGAGAAGAACAAGGATCAAGGTCAAGGCATCAGAAGATGTCGATTGACATTACATTTGAATATTTGAAGACTATAGCTATCAGGGAAGCAAGTAATAGGAAAGGAGTTCCACTGACGGGAGGTGTGAGATGTTGGAGAGAGATGGCTACATTTCGACAGTGAAAGGGTGGGACCGAGATGCCAACCTAGTAGCACGTTTAAATTCATGCAGTTTGGGAACCAGTGAAAGTATCCCGTCAGAGCAGTTTCCATGAAAATACTTGTAGAAAAGACAGAGAGAAGCCACAGCACGTCTGTGAGAAAATGACTGTAGACGGGATGTCAGATCAGGAGCAATCGCATTACGCATCAGTCTCTGGATTTTGTCAAGGTCGTCGACATGAATAGCGGGAGCAGTATTCCATGCAAGGACGAATTGTTGATTTGTAGATTTGAAAGATGGACTCAGGCGAGAAAAACTTTCTGGCGCGACACAGAGAACCAACTTTCCTTGCGGTAGAAGAAGCTATAGATTCTTTGTAGTTGTTCCACTTCAGTTCAGTGGACAGTGTGAGACCAAACAGACGCAGAGAGGCGCTCTAGAGGAGTTGGGCATCAGCCATCCTGATGAGAGGTAAGGAGGTTTCTCTATGGTGGGTAAATGAGAGCAGTTTCGTTTTAGAGGCTTACAAGCCATTTCCTGCAATAGTTGATCACAGTTTGGAGGTCCTTTTCGAGGCCTACGACCAGGTTAGTTTTGTCAGCCATACCGAACTTACTATTGAGGCAGGAATAAATAGTAGTTTCGTCAGCGTAGATGCCAATCAGAAGGTCGTTGAGGAAGATCAGAAACAGGACCTAGGATAGAGCGCTCGTGGGAAAAGAACTGGAGGAGAACCAGTTTAGGATGACATTCATTTCACGGTTTGACAGGAGTTATTTTATTAAGTCAAATAATCGTCCTATAATGCCGTATCCTTGAAGCTTACAAAGAAGACCAGCGTGCCAAACCCTATCAAACGCTTTAGAGATATCTAAAACTACGGCTCGAGCTTCTCTGTTGTTGTCAAGTGCTTACTATATAAATTCAGTTATGGTCGTGAGCACGTCAGCGGTGTTCCGGGCAAAGCGGAAGCCATATTGCTTGTCTGAGAGCAGATCATGGGTTGTAAGGTGCTTAACCATTTCAGCGTTGATTAAAGCCTTGAAGACTTTGCCGAAGAGACTAATAGGACGGTAGTTCGATCGATCAGAAGGGACAACAGATGAGGACTTCGAACTGGCTGGAAAGCAAGAGTGAGGCAATAGTTATATAGTCTGGAGAGGACTGGTACCAGTTTAGGTGCACATTTCTCCGGGAAAACAGCTGGTACCTCATCCCCGCCACTAGACATATGGGAGTCTAATTTAAAGACGATGTCCAAGACCATCGATGGGGTTATGTTTATGTCACTCAACCGAGCCTCAGTTCTCGGGGGGAAATCAGGTGGGGTTACTCCGGGTGAGTCGAGCGTTGAATTCGATGAGAATTTCTGAGCAGAGTATTTAGGCTTATCAGCTGAGGAAGTCAGTACCTCAAATTGATTGAATAGAGGGGGTATTGTGGATTTGCTGTTCTTCAGCACGCTCTTGCAGAGCCGCCAATAATCTCTAGAACCAAACTTGTGAGATGCAATACGTTGTTTCATTTTTCCAGCAAATAGTAGCTTTCTTTCATTGAGGTCACACTTGCACTCATTATGGGCAGAGATAAAGAGATGTCTGTTGCAATCAGAGATGTCACTTCGGTACAGACGGAAGAAGTGATTCCTCCTGGGCAATAGCAGCAGAGAAAGCAGCTGTGAAACAAGGATATAAATTAATACTATAAAGAAATAATCTAACAAATAAACAGTGCGTAACATTTTTGTTCTCATTAAAATTCTAGACATAACTTTTTAAAACAATAAGTATAGTCGAGGGATTCGAAGGAGTACATAAGTAACTAGTGGTGTCAAGAGAAAATCCGTCCTTTTGACACACGGTTTTTTCGGGTATATAGGATAAATATTACCAGATATTCCCTCTCAGACAATAATGTAAGATAACCAAAGAATACTTGGTTGGAATACGGCGTTTATAACAAAGACGAAAACTCTAGTTCTAATAATAAATGTTTTCTTTTCTTCCTTGTCTTTGTATTGACATTAAGCGTAGTCATTTCATTCAAAAGTTCCAAACATGTTTCCAATAGATTCTTTATTTAAGAAGCTCGTATGATCGATTTAGTAGACAATTTTTATTTAACCAACTCCCTTAAAGGTACGTTTCCTCATACTTCATTTACAATCTGAATCTTTCGACAGATTTTATTGACAATGCTCCAGCCGGAGCTCAGTGATTCGCCAACCAGAATAACGGTTCTTCTTCGTCAAGTAGAATATTCGGATTCTCGTAATTCTTGTGTTTCTATTTTGAAAAAGGCAATTGCATATTCACCGAATTTACTCGACTCATACCTACCACAAGAACTATGGCGGTAAAGGCATATTCACATAAAATACTAAAGAAATATATTCGGAGCCTCAGGGTGAATGGAAAATACAGGGTCAGGAAAAAATCGCGCACCATGGGGATAATTTATTAAAAGTATAAGTACGTAGGAAAATTTTATTTACTAGTTATTCAATTGTTATATGTGCTGTTCAAAATGTCCACCATCTTTTTCAAAACCCATTTCAATTTTGTGCCTGCATGATTCACTTAACACATCAGAGAGTTTCCTCTGCCATTTCACTGCATTTATATTTAATTCTTTCTTTAAGTTCCTCATTATTTCTGGGGTGCGTCTGATACACAACTGATTTCAAATGGCCACACAAAATAAATCCAAGGGTGTTAAGTCTGGTAACATCGGTGGCCACTTCAGCCAACTTCAGCTAAACAAATGAGACATTTACAACATGATTATTAATTAACCGCTATGGTGCAAGACTTTTGCCTCACCCTGTAAATGGAGATGTCATATCAGTAGACGGTTTATAGCCTAGAATCCTGATTGTATTTTATGTAGACTTAGTGAGTTCATGTCTCATACATTTTTCTCTTTGAAATAGTCACGAGAAAAGAACGTGTTTGTTTATTTATGCAGACAACCCAGATTTTTTTCTGTATAACCAATCAATAGCTAATAAGTACTTCGGGTGGGACTCGTTGTAATTAATTCTTAGACTTGTATATTAGGTTTATGTAAAATATCTTAAGTTCCTTTTTTAACTGGAGACAGAATATACAATAATGAATAAAAACTTAAAAATGAAATCAAGAAAAACACTATCAACCCTTGCACGCACTTATAGATAGATAGATAGATAGATAGATAGATAGATAAACCTAGTGAGCCAGACAAACCTACCCAGGTTTCACCTAAGCGAATCGTCAGGGAAAGCTGGCTAAAGAGGCAAAAGAGAAACAGCATATTTATAGGCGATAATCGCCTATAAATATGCTGTTTCTGGTGGGCTTTCCCTGACGATTCGCTTAGGTGAAACCTGGGTAGGTATTTCTTTTTGTCTTTATTAATATTGTCCTTTTACAGATATACTCTATTTGAAATGTTTACACACACACACACACATATAAAAATATATATATGTGTGTATACATATATATCTGTGTGTGTGTTTATTTATGTATATATAAAGCTGTGCTGAAAAGTACTCGGCTTTAGAAAAGAAACTTTCCCATAAAAAAAAGTTTCGTCGAGCGATTAGATTTTGCGAAATTCCTTCGTGTATATATATATATATATATATATATATATATATATATATATATATATATATATATATATATATATATATATATATATATATATATTCAAGGTCCTAATATATATATATATATATATATATATATATATATATATATATATATATATATATATATATATGTTAGGACCTTGAATAAGTTCTCACTGATTTTTCAAGAAAAGTAATGTTTTATTTACAAAAATCAGTAAAAAAAACAACAACATATAACTGAAAGTATTGTCTATCGCAAGCCACTACTTTTCCCCATCCTTCTGACAGCATTTGAATTCTACATCGATAAAACAACACGTCTTTTGAGACTAACTACGAGTCGACCCATTTTTTTGTCATCTTCATAAGAATGAAAGTGCTGCTCAACCAAGCCATGTGCCATCGATCGGAACAAGTGATAATCAGACGGGGTAATGTATGGTTAATACGGCGGGTTGGGTAGGACTTCCCATTTAAGTGTTTCCAAGTATCTTTTCACCCAAATGTTTCCAACTATGTTTTCACCCCTCATGTGGCCTAACGTTGTCATGTTGCAAAATCACTTTTTCGTGTCTCTGTTCTTATAGTGGCCGTTTTTTCTTCAATACTCGACTCAAACGCGCCTGACATGAGTCTTCATGAAGTAATGTCTGCAATTCGTCTTCTTCAAACTTTTTCGGTGCACCAGATCATTCTTTAACTTCAACATCAAAACCCTAATTTTTGAAGCATCTAAACCAATCCCTGCATGTTGTTTCCGACAGAGCATGTTCGCCGTAAGTCTCAACAAGAATTCTGTGTACTTCAGCTGCAGATTTCTTTTGAATAAAGTAATAATATTCCCCGCAAATACACTTTCTTTTGGCACGAAATCCGCTATGAAAGCAAAGTTTTTTACACTTCGGCAAAATGACATACACTGAATTTCAAGCTTGATTACAGTACTTCCTTATAGATTCGTTACCATCTGAAAGTACACGCACGCAGTTCTGGAAACGCTATCTGTTGTAAAACAGCGAGAACTTATTCAAGGTCCTAATATATGTATCATTATAAGTTTCATTAAAGACGACTGGCAATCTAAAGTTCTTTTCTGGACATAAAGTATGGAAAACATTTTTGTTTGTTCTGTATATCCGAGCACTTTTGGCTAATCATTTTGCCATTATCAAGGATGATTTGGATTTGGATTTTTAACTGAATGTATGGACTTTTTTTATGTGTGTATCTAGAGTTGTGTTCATACTTGATGTTACTGATTGTTGCCTTTTCCTTTTTTAATATTAATTCTTCCATTATTTTAGCACTTTTTACATCTGGATAAGCAAATGAAAGTTGTATTTTCTACAAGTATTTTGCGAATGGAGTTGGGTAGGTTTCCGTGTGTGTTTAAATGACGCGTAATTGAGCTATGATCAGAGAGATGTCACGTGAGTCTTTTGATAGGCATGTAAAGGTATGTCCAATATAATTATTGACGAATTTGGTTTGATCAGAAACACAGTTCCTTAAGGAACATGTGAATTCATAAATAATATTGGTTCTCTGTAGTCTGGATCTTACAACCAAACTCTATCCGCAACATACTCGTAGAAAATGAAACTGTAATCAGCTACAGACAGAATGTAGATTTGAAAACAAATTTTTGCTTGAAATTTTTACACATAATTTTATATATAAATGTCGCACGCACACATACATACACACATATACACACGCATACACACTCGCATATATATATATATATATATATATATATATATATATATATATATATATATATATATAAGATCGCACATTGAGTGTTGGTGCTAATAAAATAGTGCTCGATGTAATATAACAGAGCTATTAAATATATATTACTAAATATACATATTACCCCTCACCGGCCAGGGATATAATGTATATTTATTAGATAGATAGATAGATAGATAGATAGATAGATAGATAGATAGATAGATAGGGTGTTTCATTAAGACAGATTATTATATAAGTGTGTTTCATTAAGACGGATCAAAGTCGCCGTAAGTCTCAACAAGAATTCTGTGTGCTTCAGCTGCAGATTTCATTTGAATAAAGTAGTAATACTCCCCGCAAATACACTTTCTTTTGGCACGAAATCCGCTATGAAAAAAAATCAGTGATATGGGTGAAACTTTATTTATTTCTCTATTGGATCATGTTACTTAAGTTATGGCAATGATATGTGAAAAATAATATCGCCCAAATGTCCGCCAAATCTGATAGAAAAAGAAAAAAATTAGACGCTTAAATTTAATTCATATTTAAAATCGGTCCAAGTTATTGGAACACTCTTATATATATATATATATATATATATATATATATATATATATATATATATATATATATATATATATATAATTAGGTGATTTGCAGGGGTGTGCAGTAATTTGAATCTATTTTCGAGGTGTATGATGAAATTTGTTTGGCCTTGAAAAATATTGCGTCATCAGTCATTGCCTCTGATTTTCATCCCGCCCAGATACTATTGCCTCGACTGTCGATTAGTTGTCCTACGGCCATTGTTTGCGATGGACGTTACTCCAAGGAAGCATATGAAAATTGTGACGCTGCACGAATACAACACCTTACCAGTGAGCAAAGCAAAGTACTATCGACTGGCTCGGAAATTCTCCTGATTTAAATCCAATCGAGAATCTGAGGTCAATCTGCAAGGAAAGACTTTGTGGAATGGACATACGAACTACTAAAATGTGCATTGGGTCATGTTTCATTGGAAAATACGAAAAAAAATTAAATAATAATGAATTTATTCATTTTGTTTCAATTAATTTGCACAAGGGTGTATTAATATATATATATATATATATGTGTGTGTGTGTGTGTATATATATATATATATATATATATATATATATATATATATATATATATATATATCAATATATATATATATATATATATATATATATATATATATATATATATATATAATTTCACGACCTTATGTTGAAAAATATTGATTTTATACAATTTTTATTTTACAGCACAATATTAATCCTGAAAAGAGAATATTATACAGTAGATATTTCAGATCAATATTTAGTTAATAAATATGTATTCGTAGTTAATAATATTGAAGAATACACGTACGTGATATAATAAAGTATTATAAAATATATGTATCTATATTTGCATGCATGCATGCCTGCACTCGTCTTTCCACCTGAATGTGCACACCCTTATATCAATATAGGCATATTCCGCGCACAAGCCAAAGTTAAACATATATCCTTTTCTCGGCCGTAAGAGTTACAATATTACTTTGGTCAGCTAGAACAGATCTGAGCTTGTTAAAACTCTGTCTTACTCCGGATGGATGACTAACTAGAACAGTGAAAATCTTAGAGTGGCATATAGCAACACACTTGGTAAGAATTATCTGGTGAACTCTATTATACTCCTCGGTGGAACATTATATATATATATATATATATATATATATATATATATATACAGTCAACGACGAAATTATTTTTACACCCATCAATTTTGAATATTTTTATCCATTTCTCAGAATCTAATACCTGTATGATTCCAGGTTTTCTTTATATGTTAATAAGCACAACAAAAGGAATATAAAACTATTTTCAGAACAATAGGTTAAATACAACAAATTTGACAGGTGAATTATGCAAAATATGAAAAGACAAAATTATTTGTACAGTATGAAAAATAGAAAAAATTGAACAATTTTCACAATAGCGTAATTTGGCCTTTTAAAACAACCCCGCATTCATTAAAAGAATAAAATCACGTTTAAAAACACAACGTAATATTAAGAAATAACAATAATTTTATATAACAAGAATTCAAGCTGTAATATACAGTTGGTTGAAAAGTAATGAATGAGTAATGTCTTTTTTCTCATTGTTAAAAAAGTTCTTGTTTATAGTACAAATATTGCGTACGTATCTGAGAAAGGGGAAATGTCATTACTAGTGTAATATATAGTATTATATGCGTACGTAGTAGTAATGGGTATGAAGGAGATAGATAGAATTAAGCTCTTACCGTAGGCGATGGCACCAGTGTCTGAAGGCGGTCCCTTTGAGGTTTGGTCAGTGCTGCTGAGTCGTTTCTTGATAGTGTGTGTGAAAGCGAATGAGATTTTGAATATCAACAGTTAGTATGACATGGCCCTTAGTGGAATATGAAAGTTTCTGTTGTTGAGATCAAACATCGTGATATTTATATCGTTATTCCTGAGAAATTGGTTCCTGAATTATATAATTGTATTTATTCTTCATTGGCCCTAAAACCTCATGTAGTATACTTACTACTACGGCCGCGCGATAATTTGGAGGTGTACCTATAATTTCTGATTTGTATTCTATGTTTTTGTATTGGTGTGTTTTATGATGTAAGCATTTTATTGCGTGTTATTGGTTTATAAATATTCTAGAAGCGAGCTTTAACATTTATGTTGCTATTTGGGGCTAAAATACTTCTGAGGCGTTAAAATTAATGACTTTATAATTAACATAATTATTAGTTTTATTGCGTGAAATATGTTGCATATATTTTAATGGCCATGACAATGTAAACAAAAACTTAAAGAACAGCATGTGGCCAGAACATTGATTACGATGTTTACACACGTCAGAGTTCACATTTACTTTTCTGACGTGATCTGTTTTTCATATAGTTGGTTCATGTGTTAATTTAAGTGATTGTTATTATTATAATTGTTGTTGTTGCTGTGTTGTTGATGATGACGATGATGTTGTTCAATTGTTTTTTTAATCATTTCCTTGCAAGCAAGGTGATAACACCACAAAGGCGCAAAGGATTATGAGAGTAAAATAAAATTGGAAAACGTTATTAAGTAGAAATGTATCTCAAAATTCGAAAGAATTTGATTTTCTGTCGAAATTTCTGGTATGAGGAGTTATCATTATTTATGCTATTTACATTCGGACTACTGTCACAATCTTTATTGTTATCTCAACATCTCAGCCATTGTTCCCCCGGGCCTTAATCAGGTGTATATCCATCTGGGTAACCTACAGACAATTCTAAACTGAACCTTTTATTTAAACTCCGAGGTAGATTGTTCTCAATCTACTGCCCATGTCTATGGGTATTTTGTCTAGTCCTTATTTTTAGTACTGTTTTCACTGGTTCCTGAATTATATAATTGTATTTATTCTTCATTGGCCCTAAAACCTTATACTGTTTTCACTGAGTTCAAATACACACTGCCTGGAGCATAGATTGAATTTACAATTACTATGTCACCAAATTCACGAACGACTGGGTTATTATCCCTGACGGGTGTACTCGGAAACGAATGACCGGCCATATCTATGTCACCAGATTCACGAATTCCCTGTAGGCTACCCAGATCGATATATACCTAATGAAGGCCAGCGGGTACAACAGCAAAAATGTTATGATAACAACAAAAAAGATGAGGACAATAGTCTGAATGTAAGATATTTTATTTTAAGGAAACCTGACTAATTCAATCGCAGTCCATTCACTTGCATACACCTACTTCTACCATGAGAATTGTTCTTTTTCCAATTTTTTCCCATGTCCATATTGAGGTCAACTCCCAGCGGCGACAGTCTGTTTCAGGCTTAAACACAATCTTCAGGCCCTGAAACAGAGTGTCGCTGCTGAGTGTTGACCTGAGTCTCTAATTTTATTTTTACATACGCTCTATTGAGAATTAACTCATAAGTATAGCATACCATAAAACTATACTTTAACCTCCCTCCCTCACTCTCTCTCTCTCTCTCTCTCTATATATATATATATATATATATATATATATATATATGTGTGTGTGTGTGTGATGCAGGGAGAGGTGGTTTATAAAAAGTAAATAATGATAACTTTCATTTTTGATTGGTCGTCATCTTCATTTGTATGTTGTCATGTGTTCAAATTATCAGTTTTCATTGTTCGTTTTCATCTAGACCATATTTCCTATCTTCGAACTTCCTGGGCGTTTCTGCTTCCTAACAGAAACCATGTGGCGCCAGCAATAATAATAATAATAAAGTTTTTTTTATGTTAATTCACAGCGGTTAGTTTCCAATTCAGAAACTACGTCAAAGTCAGACATAATGATTACTGTTCTTATGTTGAATCAGTGGAAGAAAACTGATCATCCGAAAGAAGCAGATATTATGATGCTGATAAACAATATACGAACTCTCTACGGACGCGCAAAAAAAAGTTCGCCATTTACAAGTTTAGTTCTTGTTAAATGTTTATAGTATAAGATTTTTACTGTCTGAATTTCTAATACGAAGAGTTATCATTATTTACATTCGAACTATTGTCCTTATCTTTGTTGTTGTTATCACAACGACACAAGGACCGAAACGTTGTGATAACAACAAAAATGAAGAGAATAGTCTGAATGTAAATAGTTTAAATAAGGATTTGATTTTATTCTCTAAAACAGATTCTGGACTCCACATATACTATGTGTGGTTATAACCGAAATATACTTGCGTTGTTCCCAACAGATATATGCCCCCTATCCGTGTCACGCCTATTCTTGTATTATTTCTGGATTAATTTTATGCATTCATTGATTTTGACATTTACACACTTCCAGTGTTCACATTTACAGTTCTGCCGTGTTCTGTTTTTTATATAGTTGGTTTATGTGTTATTTTAAGCCATTGATATCACTACAAAGACGCAAGTGATTATGAAAGTGAAATAAACTTGAAAACTGTTATTAAACAGAAATGTGGTCTATTTGTATCTCAAAATCTGAAAGGATTTGATTTTCTGTCAGTATTTATGATATGAGGAGTTATCATTATTTACGTCACAATCTTTATTGTTATCTCAACATCTCAGCCATTTTGCTTCCGGGCCTTAATCAGGTGTATATCGATCTGGGTAACCTACATGGAATTCTAAACTGAACCCTTTATTTAATCTACTGGGTAGATTTTTCTCAATCTTCTTTTCTTGTCTAAGCATGTTTTGCACACACTGTTTTCACTGAATTCAAATACACACTGTCCGGCCCATGGATTGAACTTACAATTCTTTATTTTTATGTGCCATGTCCTTTCCACCTCCCTCTATCCCATGTAGCTCTCAACAAGTTCCTTCCATCTGCTTCCTCCTCTAGACCATGTTCTGTTATCCATCCGCCAGGTATGTCACGCGTTGTCTTCCCTTGTCTCTCTTTCCCTCTATTCGACCCGTGAGTATCAGATTCTCCAGACGCTCCTTCCTCATTATGTGTCCCAGAAACTTCAGCTACAATTTCTGTCACCAAATTCACGAACAACTGAGCTATTATCCCAGATGGGTGTACTCGGTAACGAGTGACTAGTCATATCTATGTCACCAAATCCACGAATTCCCTGTAGATTACACCTGATGAAGGACAAGTAGTACAACAGCAAAAATGTTGCGATAACAACAACAAAGATGAGGACAACTGTTATACACTGTACCTATGAGCAGTAATGGGTATGTCCCAATCCTCATAAATACGTTGGACACTATTGTAAACGGGGGTAATATGCTAAGTAATCCGCCACTAGCAGTGATTTACCTACTTCACGCCGCTGGCAACTATTGTATTTTGTTGATATTATAAAGATTACCATTTCACTTTCAACCTCCGTTTTGGCTATTCGCCATTCAGTAACCTTTTTCTAGGTTACAATAACAATAGTCTGAATGTAAGTAGAGTTAATAATAATATTTTTCAATTTAAGAAAACCTCACTGTTTCATGCTTAAACACAATCTTCAGGCCATGAAGTGTTGCCGCTGAGTGTCCACTTTTATATATTTACATACACTCTATTATTTTGAGCACATTAACCCATAAATATAGCATAAATATAAAATTACATTCAGAATAAAAATATATTATAACTAGATGTGCTGGTAGTGCAACAGATATCGGTGAGCAAAGTAAATTCGTCGAGTTATTCTGCTGTGTTCACTTTCGCATAATTGTCCTCGGAGAAGAGAATCATTAATCCGCATCTTCTCTCCGATTCCCAGCTATGAATTAAATAGATCGGCCTTGGGTGGTAACCAGAGTGGGAAAATGAAACAAAATCAATAACTAAAATAATAATAAAAAAAAATTAGAAATGAAGTACACTTTCATATGATAAAGGAAACGGGAAATTTTTGTTTTCGTTTTTTTATGACTCAATTTTCGGAAAGGACAGAATCACTCTCTTTCCACCTTGCAATGCATAGTGTTCGGACGTGTTTTGCAGCTCCACTCATGAAGTACATTGGTCGTTCCAACTCAGCGCAAATCTGACTTGAACTCGGCCATTTTAAGTATTCTTATCCTTACTTACCCTCATTTCCCGAATAGAAAAAGAAAACGGACATACCCAAGAGACATTGAGAACATTGTTTCCCTACGGTTTCTATAATAATAAAAAAAAGTATAAACGGTCCGTAGTAGAAACCCAAGTTTTTGTTGCTTCTGTATTAATTGTTTACATATGAACACATACACACAACGTTTAAATTCCATACCAGGAAAAGAAAATACACTGAATTCAAAACCATGGGTAAGGCAACGAGAAGCCTTTCCCAGGAGTGTATGGCAATTCACAAATAAGCTGTGGAAAATGTTGATCGCCGACATAAATTACATTTAAAAAATATTATAACTCAGATCAAAATAATGGGATTTTCACAGAATATTTTACCAACGCAATCATTGTCAAAACAAGATTGTGTATTTGTTATATATTAATGTTAGGTAAACATTCCTTGATAGAGGTCGTTCTTGTATTTTGCCTGTTTTGAAAACGAATTTATTTAAAGAATAAACAGAAACCAAAATAACAACGACATCTTCAAAAAATAGAATCTGCAACCAATTTCCTGTTGAATTGAGTATGGTGATTTAAAATAAATGTTTGATCTGGAGCTAATCTTAGTGAAAGTCTGGTAGATTTCGGTAAAGTTGGGGTCTTTGCAGTTCACCCATTTCCCAAGTGCTTTTGTATGGAGAAGCTCAAATGTCCAGCTCGGAATCAAACAACCTTGTTGGCGCCACTCGACAAAATCTGATCGATTAAACAATCGTTCACACCAGACTTCGTTTTCCACTTGCGTTAGTATTGGGATGGAAAATAAACAAGCATCAAAACCAATCAGTATCTGTTCATTTCTCGCATGATGGGAGTGTGTCCTAGAGCTGACCATAAACAAAATAATCACGTTTTGTCTACATGTAATTCTTTATCATGTCGAACATCTCAAAAACTTTGCGTCTATCTCGTTATATGCTTCAGAGAAAAAAAAGTTTAATAAGAAACATTCGAGATTCTATAGACAAAGAATAACACGGGCGTTTTCGGAGAGATGCTTTTGCGCGATGAGTTAAATATTCTTGATATTGGTGAATCGGATATTCGTAATTAGATATTTCACATGTCTAGTCAGTCTGTTTTAACTGCGCATGTGCAATGAGAGCAAGAAATCATAATCTACTGATCTCTATGATAATAAGGTTACTGATTAGTTAAATTACCTATTTGCTTCATAATCCTATTTTGATTTAACGTCTTCTAACTGCTGAAGAATACACCTTATTTCGGATCTACTTTCCCAAGAATGGTTCAGCATAATTCCTCTTTCTTCAGGAAAATCGAAACGCGGTCAATAAATCTTTCTTAAAACTAAAATATTAAGTCGAAGATACAAGGAAACGCCAATCAATATTTTTTCAAAAATAAAATGTGAGATTAGATATATGTATATTGCAATCTAAAATCGTAATAATAAATAAGCTTTACCTATTTGCATACACACTTCCTCCTACCCCCCAACCAGCACAAATAATCAATCTGCAGGACATGACCGTAAATAAACATAAGTATTAGCCCTAAACAAAATTAAGCAAAAATTAGTGGCACTTGATCTGAAGATTGCATAGAGGTGCGAAACTGAGCACCAGGCTGGGTTGATTTCTATGTCTACACTGTCTTTGTCTTAAGATTGCTTGAGACATGAAACTGAGAGTGTTGATTAATATGTCCACACCGTCTCTATCCATAAACGATCTATTTTCGATACTGAGAACTTACACTGTAATTATAGCAAGTTTTCAGCAATATGTGTGTGTGTGTATGTGCATGTGTGTGTGTGCTTGTGTGTGCGTGACAGTGTATGTGTGTAATAAAATTAAATATTCTTTAACTTGTTTCTACCCTAAGTTACGCAAAATTACATCAACTCTTCAGGAGACTGATTGCTTTGAAAACGGTTTTTCTATCCAGGTCGATCGCTACAATCTTTATATATATATATATATATATATATATATATATATATATATATATATATATATATATAGGTGCTACCAAAATTGCAAAAAAATATGTTCTATTTTCCACCGTTTCCTTTTAAGTATTTCTCTTGAGCATGTATACTGTCACTTTACAAAGAAAATGAAAAAAATGTTATTCTATAAACACGCGCGTGCGCATATGTAATTTGTGTTTATATATATATATATATATATATATATATATATATATATATATATATAAATTGATATATAAATTGAACCAGCCCTGCCCATACACGCATATATATATATATATATATATATATATATATATATTAAATATAACAGACAACGAATGAATATTATACTTGACAATGAGCTTCGTATAGTGGCTTTAGTTTCCTGAGAAAATAAGGACACAAACTGTCCAACATTTGGATATTTTGGGGATTTTTGTTATGCTGTTCATCGACCTCCCATGAGTCATCATCAGAGTTGTTATATAGACATTACAACAAAGATGTCCACCCTCAAAGATGACGTCATGTTATGTTACAGTCGCGGAATAACAAACGCATCCAGTTTTCCTCTCTTCTGGTCCGTTCACTGGGTGGTTCTTCAATGGATTTGAAGATGGAAGCCAGAGTATGAATGTTCGTATCATTACTGAAGGCCTGAATTCATTTTTCCTATCACCATTGCTCAGTTAGGGAGAGAGTGGGGCTGACAAAAAACGATTTTAACCCGTTTTCTTTCTAACTGAATAACTGAATAACTCAGAAAAGGTTTTTCAGTGATTCTTACGATAAATGATATCAAAATGGCTAAACGTCTTATCTGAAACGTGAGGAAAAGAATCTCAATTAGTGTTTTATTGGATATTAAACATTTTGTGAGATGTACAATTATGATATAACAGGATTTGGACAATTTTGGTGTTACACCAGATATATATATATATATATATATATATATATATATATATATATATATATATATATATCTGTGTGTGTGTGTGTGTGTGTGTGTGTGTGTGTGTGTGTGTGTGTGTGTGTGTGTGTGTGCTTATAGTGTAGCGGTTAGCAGCACGAAAAGCACGTTCTAATTCCGACCAAGTTCGTTGCATTCACTTTCGCGCAAATACACTTGGGAACGGTATGAATCCAGGTCTTTTACTCCCAGCTATATATTAAGTAGTAGGATAGACTGGGCTCTCTCGCCTTGGCCGGATAACAATCTTGAAGAAGGAAAACGTTTCATTCTAACCCGAGGAATGCTTTTTGGCGACATCGTGGCACACTGTGTATCATTTCTTTATTATCAGACTTTCCGAAAAATGTAGCAGATTTTACACGAGTCTTCACCACTAAAATCCGATCATGTCTTGAAAACTGTCGAATTCGATTCTAAAAACTCTCTTAGGCTTTCATACACCAAAAATTGACAGGAGTGTTCCCTATATATATTTGTGTGTGTGTGTGTATGTGTGTGTGTGTGTGTGTGTGTGTGTGTGTGTGTGTGTGTGTGTGTGTGTGTGTGTGTGTTAATGAAATTTGTGGAATAAAGAGACAACAAAATGATAACAATATTGGCAATAAGATTGATGATATTCATTACATATATTATTTCGACTAAATTGAAGCACGAAGAGAATGATTTTAAAGTCGGAATTTTCGGACACGACTATGTCTTTCTTCAATGAGACGAGGAATAAACAAGGAATGTGGTTGTTGTTGCTTAGAAACTATATTCTCTGAGTAAACCCACATGCCTGTTTAATCCTTCCATGTATGATTTTATTTTGAAAAAAATATTTTAACTTGGATTAGCCTCTTTTTTGTCGGCTGTTAAATGAAGACGCTAAAAGCACGCATACTGCATCTAAATTTTTGGGCCAATTATATCATATATATATATATATATATATATATATATATATAATAAATACTTAATAAATATATAAATATATTTATAATGGTAAAAGACAATAGGAAAACTGTAATATTAGCCGGCGTGTTTCGTCCAATGTGAACTTTTTCAAGGCAAAAACGAAATGAATTTATTCAAACAAAGTAACTATTAATAACAACAAAAAATGTCCTTAGCAACTGGAAGAATTTAGAAAACGCTTTTTGTTTTGTTAATAGTTATTTTCTTTTAATAAATTCATTTCGTTTTTGCCTTGAAAAAGTCCACATTGGACGAAACGCGTCGGCTAATATTACAATTTTCCTATTGTCTTTTACCTTTATAAATATTGTCTTTTTCTACGGAGAAATTTTTCATATAAATATATATAAATTAAATGCTTATTCGAATCAAAACGTTTGCTCGCTGAATGGTAGCAACATATCTGAGCACGGAATTTCGAAGCCTCAGTATAATAACCACGATAAATGGGTTGTAAGTTTGAGTTGTGGATAAAGAGAAATATCTCAAGTAAACAGATGAAATTAACAAGGAGCTTCTACACTGTTTCAAATGTTCGGCCTGGTGATAAGCAAATGCAGAGGTTGGTGTATAATATTGGCTTTTAGATTCAAAATAAATAAACGCTGAGCGAATGTTGTTCTGGAATGTTTATTTTCTTTTATAAGAATTCAAATTGTATCCTTCTTGTACGACGGAGATCGTAGCTCGCGGTACGTTGGAACAGAGAGAGAAAAGTGGTAGAGAGACCCCATTCTTTGTAGCAGACAGTCGTCCTGATTAGTTCTTTAGTGGCCGCAGTCGTGGACCAGTCTGCCCCGCTTGCCAACGAAAGGGTACAGACACCCAAATCTCGAAGTCCACTTTTCCTAGGCTTATATTAAGGTCGATAAATACTGGTGAGTTCGCGTAGTATTGTCGTTTGCTTTGGTACAGGGTCTTTAATTTTTTATTTTGCTTATCCAAATATCTGGTTTCAGAAACGAAGTTAGCTGATCTGTCCTTAAGAATGTTGGTGTTAATGTTAATGAGGTGTTAAGGAGATTATTAGTAGGTAATAATTTTCAGGGAATTAATATATTCATTTTATTTTTTTTATTAAACTTTGCCTACTATTACACAGACAAGTGACACTTCCACAACCAAGGCATTCTTCTACCTGAACAAAGCCGTAAAATTAACTTACAAATGCAAAGACAAATACAAAAAGCACAAGACAGTACAGTGATCCTAAACAAAGGTTTAGGGATCAGCATTTTGATCCTAGGCAAAACGCACAGATATTCTTATTCTGGGTTGAAGTGCCTGTCCGTACGTAAAGACTCCCACCATCTTTGACAAATGAACTCAACTAATACAATCGTACTAGTAACATCAAGCAATGATCTAAAAAAATATCAAGCAAGTTTAATAGAAAGAAAAGATCACCGCCCTCTGTGGGACAGGTTGAAATCATAGACAAAGAACATTATTAGAAAATTCGTAAACTTAAGGAATCAGCACATATGCTAGGCCACAAAAATCTCCTGAGCCGACCAAGCATAGAAATGAATACAATATAGGAACCAGTAATAAGGAGTGCCAGAGAAAAGCAATCATAACAACGAAAAATTGCGATATGAGCTCTGGTAAAAAAATGCAATGATAACAGCAAAAATTGCAATATGAGCACTGGTTGCTGAAGACATTAAGTTTATAATTCCCAGAAATTCATACAAAGATGTCTTTCAGGACACATGGCACAGTGGATAAAGGCGTTGGTTAGATCCAGTGACAGGACCCAAAGATTTGTGAATTCAATACCTGGTTAAGGCAGTGGAGAACTTGGAATGAGGAATTAACAGAAGATAACTGATAACTGACATTCATTAGACATGGCACGTGGAACTAGAACAGTCTACCCCAACGAGCGAAATAAAGGATTCCGTTCGACATTCCAACCACCTGGTGCTACCTCCGCCGAAACGTTGTAATAAATATGACAACAAAGATTTGGACAATAGTTCGAATAATATAAATAGTGTATATGATGCCTCATCTCTGAAATATAGTTTAAAGGATTTTTTACATTGTTATCAATAACCTATGGAAATACCGTGGACTGATGTCTAGAAATTAAACTGTAAAAGAAAATACTACAGTAGTAAACCTATAACTCTAAACTGGCTCAGTCAGTATATGTCTGTATCAGTGATTAATTTCGCCAAGCAATGCCAGTAACCCTTGGCAAATTACCTCCCTTTTCCTTTTCTCCTTATTGGCTTTTCCTCCTCCGACTCTTTTCCTCCCAGTCTGGCTTATAAACGTTTGTTGGCAACGCTGGACGCTTCTGATGAACACGGCCGATAACTCTCGATATGGTTTGTCTGCTTACGTCTTGGCAAATATTCAGTCCACGTCATTTTCCGTGTATGCTATAACCACAAAGATGCTATCAGTATATAAAAAAAAGCCGAGTATAGACAATTACAGGTGAAGTTAAGGTTGAGGTAGAAACAGAGTCAAGGTAATAAAATGCAGTGGTAGTCTAAGTTTCAAGCCGTTATAATATACGATTGACTAATCACTCGTTTATTCTTATATGTAATGTCGATTTGGATACATATCGGAGAAACACTTGGTATGCATCATTGCTGCGTAAAATAAATATATTTCAACCTATATAAGCTGGATGCGAAACTTCAAAACGATATCTTTTACACAATGTTAGGGAATTTTTCAAAGTATTTTTAAAGTTTACTCAACTTTTATTGTGTATTCATATCCTTTATATATTCACAAAACCCAAAGAAGGGTCTGCAATATTATCTGCCCTGACCTGGCATCTCGACTGCAGTCACTTTCTCACCGCCGTCATGTGGCTTCCCTCTGTCTTTTCTATAATTACTTCTATGGCAATTGTTCTGATCAGCTTTCTTCCTTGGTACCTCACCTGCATTAATTTAAGTGTACTAGTAGGTTGGCAACTAAGTTTCGTCGTTTTACAGTTGAACTAGTGAGATGTAATCGTAAGTTCTATTCTAATAATTTCTTTTCTCGCCTTTGATACTTTCGGTTTCTCAATTCCCTGCCACCTACAATCTTTCAAAATTTAAATCCAACGCCATTCGCCCTCTTCTGACTTATTCTTTTATTGTCCGTTCTCCTCACTAAAGTCTTCTTATTCTCTTTCACTCCCAATAACAACCTGCGTGGTAGGGGTATTATCGCCTTGCTTTAATTTCCCTACCATAGTTCTAGTACATAAAATGTATATATCCTTTTCACTTATATATATATATATATATATATATATATATATATATATATATATGTGTGTGTGTGTGTGTGTGTGTGTGTGTGTGTGTGTGTGTGTGTGTGTGTGTGTGTGTGTAAATTTCACATAGATTATATGTGTAAAAAGGACAATATAAATGAAGACGAAAGGAAAACTTATCTTAGCCGACGGGTATCGTCCTATGGGGACTTTATCAAGGCAAATGTTTGACTTTATCAAGGCACATTTGTCTTGATAAACTCCCTCATAGGACGAAACGCGTCGGCTAAGATAAGCTTTCCTTTTGTTTTTATTCATATATATATATATATATATATATATATATATATATATATATATATACTAAAGACAAGGGGTGCTGGGAATTTTAGAATTTTTTATCTTGCCGAATTCATTTAGAGTCTTTTTTTTTCCATCACATTTGTAAGTAGGTATTCCACGCTGTGATATTAGATTTGCAAGCAATCGTGAAATGTTGTGAAAGTCAGCGCGCAAATTTGCTGTAGATGACCTTGCGATTAAGGAACTCTCTAGACATTTACGTCGTAGTGAATTATTTACTCGTTTAATTAGAGTAGGATTTTTATGTAAAAATTGCGGTCAGTCTCATTAGTACTACATCCAAAACAATAAAAGACTTAGTCAATACTGAACAAAACAGTAAACTAAAACATGAGGGCGGAGTTTAATCTATCGCCTGTAATAATTGTTACAAAAAATACATAGGCGAAACCTCAAGGAATCTAAATAAAAGATTATATGAACACAAAAGAGATATTTTACAAAACAATACGTCAAATGCACTGGTTGCCCACCGTAACCAAATAAAATTATTACAATCTAAACATATATTTCCTCGATTTTATTAACCTGTAAAAGGTTGATAAGTCATAAAAAATGAATCAATCAAATCAAATCATTACATTCGATTCTTCATGATTAACATGGAGGTAATGGATAACAGAAGATCTTTAACTGTTCACTAGGACTTATGGCAATATGAGATTACCTCAGTTGTCTGCCAAAGAACCTCTACTAAGAAAAGGACGTAAAAGTTTCAACCTTACTGCCTTTTACTCACAGGATGTCGTATAGATAAGACGTCTTTCGTTAACCTCTGTGGTGGCCTTCTGGTCCATTGCAAACCTCATGCCTCATGTAACACAGCAGAAAATAGTACAAAGCATGGAATACCCTAAGCTTAATTGACTACATACATAGTTACATATCCAATAATTCTACCAAACCAACAGATAAAGAACTATTTCAAATGCCTCTCGACATCTTTAAGAGAAACGTCACACCTCTGTATTATAAAGACATCTCTACATGCACACTTTCATTCACCTTTTTTTTTATTTTTCTATTTTGTTCAGACAATCAAATACGTTGTTCATAATTGTACGTAATTGTTTGTATATTCATTCTTACTCTCTTGTTTGAGCAAACTACCAACTATCCTATCACTAAATGTTCAACAACTTGAACCATTTCTTCAAAAGTAATAATGCAGTATGTGCAAACATGTGCAAGCATGTGTCAGGAATGCTTTGTAAAGTTAAAAAATATATTTTGTGCTTATGGACAAATACGTCTTTTTGAAAAACTTCGGAATTTGAATTGGAAAAATTTTGGAAGGAATATGCGACAAAAACAAGATGAAACCCTGTAGAAAAAATTAGAATCGGTTAATTTCTTTGAATAACGCACTGAAACAGAAAAGACGATTTTCTTTCGCAAAGAAGTTTACTGAGGATTTTAACAATATTCTCAAGTTGCAAATGCGATCTTGGAAGTGGGAAGTTTTTCTGCATCTCCTCCAGACCTATTTACCTTCAGACAATCTGTAGCCGGATTACCGATTGTTAAAGGGATATATTTAGTGAGTATAATTGATACAGAGTAATATCATAGAGTTGTCAATTAAATTCGTTTTTTTCTAAAGTTTTTTCAATTAAAACGCAAAATATTTCACTGTAATGCTTTATGGTTTATATATCTCTATTCTTTCTATACAACCTTTTTTGATCGTTTTATTGACTGATTTGTTATAATTGTTGAGAAATAATAGGATTAAACTAAATGGAAAAAACGATTTTCTGACAACCTAGTAGTTAATATAATAATAAGCGTATGGGAGTTTCTTTCAACACAGTCATAATAAATATATAAACAATTACGTACACTTAACAACAACATTGTAGTGTATCTAAGAAGGTTGCGTGAATATTTAAGATTGTGCTGTAAATAAAATATGCAATATCCAGAAACATAAATTATAAGAAATGGCCAAATGGTAACGATACATGTTTGAAACAACAGATTAAATTTTATATACACAATTTACAATTTCTTTGTTTGTAATGATGTGTGCAAAGGTATATTTTAGAGAAAAAGTTCTTTGCTGTTTCAGAAATATTCAATGTCTAAAAAGTTGTCTGCCTTTGATTAAAAATGTTTAATTTTACTTAGACAAAAGATTTTCTATGAAAGATATTGAGTGAAAAAGTTTGTTGTGCAAATTTTTCTAATCTCTCATAAAGGAAGTTCGTTTCTTTGGCGGCACATAATTCTCGTGTGTATCTTTCGCGTGTGTGAGTCTCAAATGCGACGAAAATTCGTTTACTATTTCTATTTATAGTTTTCTTAACAACGAAATCGGTTCCAACAGGGCTCGGTAGCTGTTGTGAATTTTTCTGAGAAATGCGTGGGCGAATGTTGTATTTTTTTAATTTTTTAGCCAATAGAATTTCTTGAAACATTTAAATTAAGGATGAATTTAAGAAAGATATTTTACGTCGGTTGATCCTATTTCTGCACAAATTTATTCATTGGGTTGGGAATTATTAGCTATGTTTATATGCAGTCGAGTACGCATAGGAGATTATATGTTGTTTACTTTCTGTGTTGTATTCGATATGATATGCGGTTCACTAGTGGCGAAAAAGTCCCTCATAGGGAAAACGAGGCACGTCCTATCACTAATGATATCATGAGGGTAAAAAAGGAAAAAACAAGAGAGAAAGAGAGAAGCTTTTAAACCCTTTTCTTTATAAACTTCTTTATATAATGCCATCTAATGGTCGTTGACAGAGGTTCTTTGCCAGACAAGTAATCTCTCAAAATAACCTTCCCTTTATAATGGAATACATAATTTAACAGAAAGATAGAATAAAATCATAGAAATCCAGAGAAAGTAATATGAATGATGATAAATTTAACTATAAATTTAACTATACATAAGATGCACTGTTTTTTATTTACAGTACGTAAGTTTTATTATGCAAATCAATGTTTCTACAATCAGATCAGAATTAACTTATTAATTCTCACAGTAAAACCTGGTAATATATATTTTTTAAAAATTTGGGATTAATTATAAGAATTAAAATAAAAATCCGCTATTAATTATTTTTAAAAAATCGGTATTAATTATAAAAAAAATTAAAATGAAAATCCGGTACTAATTATAAAAATTGAAATAAAAATCTAGCATTATTTATTAAAAATTGAAATTGAAATCCGGTATTAATTTTAAAAATGAAAATGCGATATTAATCATAAAAATTAAATTAAAAGCCATCTATTAATTATGTAAATTAAAATAAAATCCGATATTAATTAAAAGAGTAAAAATCCGTTATTGATTATAAAAATTAAATTAAAAAATCACGTATTAATTATAAAAAATAAATAATAATAAAGAAAAATTCTGGTATTAATCTAAAAAAATAAAAATAAAAACCGCTATAAATCATTAAAATTAAACTGTAAACCATGTATTAATTATAAGAAGTTAAAATAGAAATACTGTATTAAGTATAAAAATTAAAATAAAAATCTGGCATTAACTAAAAAAGTAAAATTAAAATCCGGTATTAATCATAAAAATTAAATTAAAAATCCTGTGTTAATTATAAAAAATAAAAATAAAAATCAGGTATTAATCATAAAAATTAAAAATCCTGTATTGATTATAAAAAATTTTTAAAAAGTCCGGTATTATTTTTAAAAAAGTAAAAATTAAAAGTCCGGTATTAAATATAAAATTAAATTAAAAATCCGGTATTAATTATGAAAAAAATAAAAATAAAAATTCCGTATTAATCATAATTTTTTTTGAAAAAATTCGGTATTAATTAAAAAATAAGAATAAAAATTAGGTATTAATCATAAAAAAAAATGTTAAAATCCAGTATTAATTAAAAAATAAAAATAAAAACCGGTATTAATGATAAAATTAAAATCCGTTATTAATTGATGAATTAAAAATAAAAAATCCGGTATTAATATTAAAAATTAGATTAAAACCTCTGCATTAATTATAAAAAAATAAAAATCCGGCATTAATTATAAAAAATTAAAATAAAAATCCGACATTAATTATAAGAAATTAAATTAGAAATCCCGTATATTTCTTTTGATTTGTGTAATTCTATTGAAAATTAATGTCTGTTTGACCGATTTATAAATTTCCTTTTTAATCTATTGCTCTTGGAATTTTCCTTACTTTTCTTTATTTTTATCTTTCTTTTTCTTTTCGCTGAGCAAAGTAATGTGTTTCTTAACTTTATTGATCAGACCTTACTCGGTATTTCAGTGTATTTGGACTTTTAGTGTTTTGTCTGACTGTCAGACGTGTTTTTTCCTCCTGTAGTTGTAGATTGTTTCTTGTCTAAAATTTGATAGCCTTTTCAACGGTTATCAATCTTCTTAGCCCTGGATAACATTTCTTGACATTCAGAACGTTCTGCACTTAATGTTTGCATTAAAAAGAAAAAAGAAAAAGAAAAAGTTGGGATCTTCTTTCGTTGTTACTTAACGGTTCATAGGATATTAACCAGAAAGGCCCAAATTTCTCATACACAGAAAATGCACACAAGCACATATATTTCAACAACAGACATGCGAACATACGTACGCAGACACATACGTGCGTACACATTAGGTGTGTAAGTACGGATTTATACTTTGGTGTATGTGTTTAGAGTTTCTGAACACACAATGCTACCCGAAAGTTTTGAGAAATTAAGACGTGAAATCTTCTTTATGTGCCGTGACCCCTCAGTACATAAACAATGATGGCTCTCCACAATTTCCTGTCCGTTGCAGCTCTTAATAATTTTTTTGTTATCTCTCCCTGTTCCGCCATCCTCAAGCTCACTAAGTACTTCATGGGTTGTTTTCCTCTGTCCCTCTTGCCATTCTTTAATTTGTCCTGTGAATATCATATTTTCCAAGCCTTCTTTCCTCATGTACATGGTTGTTAGCAAAATGTGAATTGCAAATCGGAGATACCAAACTCAAACAAGTACAAAAATGTAAATATCTTAACAAAGTGCGACACTGAAATACGCAGGCGCACTGGGATATCCAAAAGCTAAGCAGAATATTAAGAAATAAAAAAAAACTAGAAACAAAGAAAATGGTACTAAACTTTTACATGATATCTGTCCCCCTAGATGACAGTGCGTGTTAGACAATATCCTCAAAGATGAAGAAAAAACTTTAAGAAAAAGAAATGTCGTTCTACAGAAGAATGCTGAGGAAACAATGTAACCGATTTATGTGAGCAATGACCAAGTTTTAGAGAAAATGGAAACAAAAAGGAAACTTATACTTAACATCAGGAAGAGATAGTTGAAATTTCTAAGGCATGGAACAAATTCACCAAATAAAATAAAAAAGAATTATAGAAAATGAAATAATTTTTTTTTCTATGTGATTTTTAGAGATCTTTGAAATATATGTTGAGATACGAGAATTGCTAATGAATAAACTTATTCATTAGCAATTCTCCCACCCATTATTGTATAGACTTATATCTTCTTTGTTAATAATATTTATTAATTTATTGATTATGTCTATGCTTACTACACGCACCATTATAGCTACTCATTGTTACATCAACGTTATTATTATTATTATGGCTCTTTTTTTGTCCATATTTTTATTGTCGTATAGTATTGATATACAGCAGTGTTTAATTATATTTATGTATTCAATGGGGATAGTTGTGTATTGTTTTGCTAAGTTTAGTGCGTTGTTTAGTGCATTCCCGTTAATAGATGTTTAGAAGTCTTTTATGTGATATATATATATATATATATATATATATATATATATATATATATATATATATATATATATATATATATCATTGTGCCATGCATGATACACGCTTGGGCGATCATGTCTCTCTTTCGATTCATGACTGACTTTTCTCAGTAGGCTGCCATTTCTTTCATTGATAAACTGATGCCAATCAAGGTTATAGGACCCAGTTTGTCCTGCTATTCAAAGCATAGCTGGGGAGAGTAGACATGGATTCATACCGTTCACATGAGTATTTGCGCATAAGTGAATGTAATGAACCCGACTGGGACTTGAACTCAGCTCTCCAATTTCAGATCTGTTATCAATTGCACCATACCACACACACACACATATATATATATATATATATATATATATATATATATATATATATATATATATATATATATATATATATATATATATATATATATATATATATATATATCAAAAACCAAAACGTTTGTCTAAGAACTCAAAACCTATTCTCAAATAATGACATACGGCTACATTGCTTTGAAACAGTGGTTCCTGTACAATTACTGCAGTTAAGCAGCATCGATCCTGGTCAGTACCTAGATGGGTGACCACTTGGGAATACCAGGTGCTGTAAGCTTAGATGTGCAAGTGGCATGATGAATAATGGCTTGAAATTTTTAACCATAGATCCAAGTTCCAATTGGTTTCATTATATTCACTTACATGCAAATATTCTTGGGAAAGGTATGAATCAATCTCTTCTCCCCCCAGCTATGGGTTAATTAGTTAGACTTGTATCACTAAATCATTATTATCTCAAAAAAATTGGTATTAAATAACCCATGCCGCTAAATAAAAACAACTAACCAACCAAATAGCCTGGATCTTGACTCTTATATGCATGGCATGCATGACATCTATGGGTTTCAAAAATGTATCAATTATCAGTTGTGCATAACTGTTTTTGCAGATCAATGATTAAAAATAGCTTCAAGCAAATGAATGTCCTAGATCTTAAAGAAGACAATCCTTTATCAGATCTCACAGACTGGCACTACACAATCCCAAAGAACTTTAATAAATAACAAAAACCACATCACTCGAAGATTTCCAAAAGTAATAAGAATTAAATGGACTTTAGGAGAAAATAATAAAATAATCAAGATACTGACAGTCCACACTACTTTAAACAGAAGTTTAGAAAAGAAACCTCCATTAATACTGCAAAGATAGATGAGTGGAATTGAGAAACATATTTTTCTGGAAACCTGTTTTAAGGGAAAAACTTTATAGATTTCAACCAACAATAACACTAATTGTTTGGCTAATGAATGCAGAATGTTTTCTTATAAGGAAATGGCTAATCTCACTATATATATATATGCACCTGAAAAATCTAGATTAAAATCCATTTTCTAAAAACACCTTTTGTATTAGAAATAACTATTCACTATATTGTTAAGGATGTGTGAGTAGCGTGGTGGTTATTTGCACTGAAAATGGAATTGGCAAGTTGAGTTCAAATCCAAGGTCTGGTCTGTTGAATTTACTTTCACATTAATGCCCTTGAGAAAGATATTAATCCATCTCTTCTCCTTTGCTCCTGCTATGGGTTAAACAGCAGAATGAACTGAGATCTCTAGTTTTGTGGAAGTCAATCTAGGAGGACAACTCTAAATTCAAAACCATGGAGAAGGCAGTGGGAAACCATTCCATTATCTTCCCCAAGAAGTGATGACAATTCATAGATCATAAAAAATGACATGACATTTAAAAAATCTCCAAATTCCCACCATCTAATGTTTATTTTGATATCCTTGCTCGATAGTTAATACTTTTAAATTTTTTTTTAAGAATATTTAAAATACCAGTCTCTTTGTTATTTTGCAATTGCTTACATACTAAGATATTCAACTTGAAAAAAAATAGAATGCAAGCAGCAGCAGTTGGACAAAAGTTGAAAACAAAGAGAAAAATTCAAGGTATGTTGTATAAAACACAGGGGATGAACTATTTTCAATAATGATGCATGAAACTGTGCTTTCAGCTTTCTTGTTCAATGTTACTTCTTTTTTTTTTATAAACACAACAGAAAATATTTGCATACACACACACACACACCTCTGTAGTATTCATGTGCTGGCTAAAATAACAATAACCAAACAACTAAATTACATGAACATCAAATTATCATTGCCTTGAATTTTTTTACAATGTCATTATTTTTTCAATCCAAAGGTCAAGTTTAGTAACCATGTAGTGCAACCTTCAGAACTAAATTGCCAGGCTCTCAATGACAAATGAGGTTTTATAACTAAAGATATATATTTTTTACTTACAGCTATTAAATAATAAAACAAGAATTTTTATATCGATATACATAATTTGTATAAATTTTAATTCTTGGTATATGTCTCTGTGTTGGTGCAGATAATTCTTAAAGAAATCCTTGAAAAGTAAATATCGTTTTTAATATTTAAATATCTGAGATTAAATGTTGTCAATTAATATTAACAAAATTGACAAGATAATTTACATATTGATCAGCCAAAGGTCAGAGTACCTGTGTGCTCGGCATATGATCATATAACTCCCAAGAACTCTGCCCAGGATAAATGCAATATCTGTTCTTTGCCACTCTTCCATGATTTCAGATTGTTCACAGAAAATCCTTTAGGAATGCCTAGTCACAGGGGTTCTAACCCAGCAGCAGAACCTACCTCATTGCACTAGAGGGAGGTTTGATGGATACAAATGGCAGTATGAAAGTGGCCACAGAGACTGAGCAATTTTTTGCATTTCCTTATATATATACACAAATGGGTATGCCACATTAAAATCATCTTGTGTCACATTTTTCATCCTCAGTTAAAATACTTCCTAGTTATTTAAATTTTTCTAATTTTGTTATCTCCAATTCATAGTATAATCTATAAAACATCCTTTTGCATTTCTCTTTCAGATATCATTCTAAGCATAAATATCGCATTCCTTGTTTCAGTGTCTTTAACCTCACTATTCTTGTCCTATTTCGGGTCTAATTCTGCTAGGTACTCTATTCATTAGAATTCAAATTAAATTTAATTTTGTGGCTCATTAAGGAGATTGTCTGATGGAGTTTGCATTCATTTGCCCCTGGCTTCTTAGGTAGCGATATGAAAATGGATTTACTTAGGTGTTCCTTTCATAAAAAAATGTATCACAAATATATTTAGATTTCTGTTATGTCTTTTTATTTAAAAAAAACTAGATAGATAGATATGAGTGAGAGAGAGAGACTATAAGAGTTCTTAATTTTATGATTTTTAAGAAAGTAAAAATATCCAAAGAAAGTTATCATAAAATAAAAACCAATGTATAAGTAAACCTAATTTATTTATTATATTGCCAGGCATATTTTGAAAATGTCACCCATGCTATAATAATGGAATATTTCATTATTAAGAAAGGTAGGATTATTCTGTGTGACTGATAAATATATAAAATCACATTGTGTTTTACATTAGAGAATACACTTTTGTCTTGTATATCTTTATCTTAATTTAAAAAACAACTGAAATCAGATTAAAAGGATACAAATTGACAATGTGTTATGGTCCAGTTCCTTGTACCACGGTGATAGTCCAAGGTAGAACCAATAAAGAACTCGAACATGTATATAGAATAACAGATATATTACAAACAGGAATATATACAGAGAAGTAGAAAGTGTTAGTACGAACAATCAGGTTTAGCAGTAATTGTCTGAACGCGTCTCTGTTTTGGACTGCCTCTGACTAAACTGACTGACTCGCTCGCTCTGACTGACTGACAGACTCCTGATGGACTTCACTCCAGACTTCAGACTGAACTCTCTGCTTCCTCTTGAGGTGCAGTATTTATTACGTATGGAATAGTCCTTTATGTTATTATGGGTAAGGTCCCATAACACAATGCTTCTTGTAAAAATAATAAAATTCAAGAGAATATAACTAGAAATTCTCCTAATGTAAATAATGTAAGAGAAATTAAGAGAAAAGAAATATTATAAAAAAATTAATAATAAAGCAAAAATTGGTATGACAAACAAATATTAGCTTCCATGATTACAAAACAAAAGCATAGCATTATTTGCAGTTTATATACTGTAGAGCTTTAATTACAACTATTGCTTATCATCAGAGATTTAAGAATCTTGAAGAAATTTTTAATTCTATTACATTCAAAGTTTCTTTTGGTGTAGATGCTTATTTTTATAAGCAGTATTTTCAATCTTATTATTTTATTAATAGTTTTACTTCATCTTATGACTTTTCAGATGAAGCATTTTCAATCTTATTATTTTATTAATAGTTTTACTTCATCTTATGACTTTTCAGATGAAGCATTTTCAATCTTATTATTTTTATTAATTTTTTACTTCATCTTATGACTTTTCAGATGAAGCATTTTCAATCTTATTATTTTATTAATAGTTTTACTTCATCTTATGACTTTTCAGATGAAGCATTTTCAATCTTATTATTTTATTAATAGTTTTACTTCATCTTATGACTTTTCAGATGAAGCATTTTCAATATTGTTATTTTATGATTAGTTTTACTTCATTTTATTATTGTTGCTTTTTAGATGAAGCATTTTGCACCATTCTATGATAATTTTGATACTCTCTTTTCTACTATTGTTGTTTTTACAACAAAATAGGAGTAATGCTTATTAGTAATCTATTCCTATTTTACTATTTGTCATAAGAAAAGAAAGGAATAAGAGCAATAAGATAGTAATAGTGAAAATGCTTCATCTAAAATCAACATTTACAAATCAAACTATTCGTAAGATAATAATTCTCATTTATTCTAAACTCAAGCATAGAAGTGTCATTATATATGGCTGCATAGAGTAAGCATATCAGACCCAAAATGCTTGCTCTTTTCAGAGGCCACAATTAAAAAATATAATGGTGTAAAACAAACAATAGGCTCATATTAAAGAAGGACAAAAACTAATACAACAATAAATTTTATTGCTCAGAAATCAGGTAATAGAAAAGAATTCAGGTAATATATATCTGTTGCACTGAAAAACCAGTCAGCTGGCTTTTCTTTAATTCAACCTGGTGGCCATGTCATCTGTCTGCCACCCAACACATGAAGATGAAGATGATATACAGACTGGGCACCATTCTTTCCATTGTTTATCACTGAAAAAAAAAATTAAATAAAAGGATCACATTATTTTATAAATAAATCTCTTAATTTTGTTGTGATCATGTGAAATAAAAAAATATCTAATTCACATGATTCCATAGAACAAAGGAAACCATCCTACTGGCGGGAAATTTAGAGCCTTTCATCTTTTCAGCTGGCCTCTTGCAAGAAGAGCACATTGAATTGGGCAGCTCTAAACATGAAGACCACAGATAAGTTAATTTACCCAGATATCATTTTCTCTTGTTAAATACCGCCTTTATGAACAGACTTACCACTTTCCTAGAAATCTATTCATTCACCAACATAAATGCATACCAGAAATATTCCACATTACAAGAACCTTCTTATTCCACCAAACTTGGATAATAAATCCTTCTGATTATTTATTAGAAATGTCTCACTTTGTTGCTGCTGTCATGAATATATGTTGTATTTTACTAACAGGAGTCAAGCAAGACCCATCATAACAATCTAATTTTTAAAAATTTAACATAGAAATCACATCTATCTTTTGTTGCTAATTTATATGCATGTATGCTGAAAAGTTCTTGACCTGACTAGGAAGCCTTTCCAAAAAGAAAGTCTTTTTGGTTATTTGTGAAGTGAGTCAAAAATTTTTCAATATCAGTTCAAAAATCAATTTTTGTTTGAAAAATCACAAAAACAATTGAAAAGTCCTTGAAATCGAGCCTTTATCACTTGAAAAGTAGTTTTCAGCATGTTTACATAACTTACATGAAGTCATAGTGATTAAAATTTAGATTTTGCTAACTCATAAAAACAAGTGAAAAGTGATTTTCAGCACATTTACAAAGCTATAGTAAATAAAATTTACTCACTAAAACAAGGGAAAGTGGTTAAAATCTAGTCTTTTTTGCTCAAAAAGTAGTGTTTTCAGCATGTTTACATAACTTAAATGAAGTTATAGTTATTAAAATTTAGATTTTGCTAACTAAAACAAACAAGTGATAAGGGGTTGAAACCTAGACTTTTTCACTTGAAAAATAGTGTTTTCAGCATGTCTACATAACTTACAAGAAGTTATAGTGACTAAAATTTGAATACTAAACATTTGAGACTCAATTTCACTTTTAGAAATTTTCATTGCTATTTCCAGTGGTACAAAAATGTTATCCCTAAAATATAAAGCTCAATTTTTTTTAAATGCTAAATTTGATGAAAAAGATCTGCATTATATGATTTTGAAATACAGTCTAAAAAAATGATCTACGCAACTTTACACAAGAACAAACATCAGAGAACAAGTAGCATCAAAAAGATCTTGTACATATTGTGATTGCACCATTCAATAGAAATGTCTACACAATTAACACTTAATGATTCCCAACCTTCTGAGTCAGTCTACCAATAGACTTTGTACTGTCTAGTCATGCTCAATTATTATGCAAGGTTTTCTAATGTTGTGTTGGAATGGATCTGCGATCTTTACAATGTCTGACAAATTCATGCAATGTGTCTTCATTTAATTTTCCATCTAGCTCAGCAAATCTACTACAGAGACTTTCAAAATGCTTCATCAGGTTTTCAGCAAACATACTTTTAGTCAAAACAGGTTTGTGATTGTCACATCTGTTTCAATGACAGTTAATAGTAAGTTCAAAATGATGTGAAAACCTATCCATATGGACTATTGCTAAACAGTCCTTCAATTCTTCCACATGATTGGATAGAGTCTACAAGGTTTTCACAGAAAACTTGAACATGCATCATTTTATGTGTCATATATATATATATATATATATATATATATATACATATAAATATAAATATAGATAACTAGACTCGTTTGAAAAACCCTCGAATTTTTGATTTGCTAATCAAATCAATCTTGAGGGAAAAAAAGGTTTTAAAAAAGAAAGAGCTACAAACATGGACTTCTGCCAACAAAAAAATCGCACAGATGCAGGTCTGAAGCCCAAAGAAAAACCCAGATACAAGTAACAACTAACTAACAAAAGAGCTCAATACAACCGTAGAGCAGTGGGTTTTTTTTTTTTTGTTGAATAAATATCCCCCCACTTAGGTTTTTGTTTTTGTTTTTTATTTTGTCACGTGGTATGATTTTAGCTATCACCTATAAATATGTGTTTCTCTTTGCCTCGTTAGCCAAACTTTCCCTGATGATCCGTTTAGGTGAAACCTAGGTAGGTTTGTCTGGCTCACTAGGTGTATCTATATATATATATATATATATATATATATATATATATATAACCAGAATTATTGATTGAAACTTTGAAAACAACAAAATAAACAAAACAAAAGAAACTGGGCTGCCATCAGTAAAATAAAACCCATACTAATCAACCATATTTACAAAAAGACAAGATGCACAATTATCTAAAAGAAAACAACATAGAACAAAGCTGGAACTCAATCCTAAAATGACAGACACACAAAAACTTCACTGCAACTTTAAGTTTAATGACATAACAATCACTTCACAGTGATCCTTTTTTTATCCTAGATAATTTTGAATTTTTATATATATATATATATATATATATATATATATATATATATATATATATATATATGTATATGTATATATATAATGGACTCTCCTGTCGGTTTCAACGTATGAGGAACTGACAGCTTATTGATTTGGTTATGAAAGTTTGTGCGATAATCTTAAGTGGCATTTAAGACCTGCTAGTGATTTACAAAGGAGGCCACATATGAAGCAAGTGTGAGGATTGTGAAATGAGATCACTTTTAGATCTTGCTCTCATATATAGGGTGGTCCGAAAGTCTTGTTACCCCTACATAATAAAATTTTGTATTTCAGATGGCTGACACGAAAATAATGGTGTTCATACAGACCTTCACAATGTGTGACAGCATCAATGAAAGTTAATAAACTGAATCCAGTACATGTGCTTTGTATTACTTATTCATCTATTCTTTGCATTATTTTTTGGTATGAGGTGAAAAGACTTTTATACCACTCTATATATATATATATAAAATCTTTACACACTGGATGGAAACATGACTATGGTTTAGACCACCAAGGACTCTTTAGGTGGTTAGTACAGCAAATTAAATTACCTTCCACACACCAAAGCTTACATAAGATAATGTTACACCAGAAGTAATCGGCTGAAGTTGGAGAGAAGGGAAAAAATATATCATCCAACCTCATCCAGGTTTGTAAATGCCTAAATATAACTTCCTTTTGTGCCTACATTTTGTTATGAACTATGTTCTTTCATTTAATAACTCTGTTACACCCTTATAAATTGCAATAGCCAACTTTTTCTCTTGGCAAAGTTTACAGGAGACGCCATTTAGCTTACAATTCTTCACTTTTCTCAGGATAAACCATTCAATCGTAGGGTTTCTATTATGAATCTCACTTAAATCCCAATAATGCTTATCCAGACTTGTAAAAAATACTTCGACATATGAGAGAGACTTGTTTCATTATGTTCTTTTATGACTGCTGGCTAAACATTGTCCCTTATATTGCCAGAGGGGAGATGGTTTTCAGATAATGGTGTTCATAAATGAGTTTACTACTATCAGTAAAGAAGGAAAAATAAAAAACAGTAAGAAAATAGTTACATCAAAAGCTAAGCCAACCATTAGTTTTAATTGTTCTAAGAACACTTCTTTCAGTTATGGACACTGGTCATTCAGAGAATGTCTGCATGTTCTTATAATGTATTTCTTTTGTTTGCAGTGCATTGCCTTCAAAGGTGTACAGCCTCAGGCCCCTGTCTACTTTTTGGTGATTCTTCACAAACTTATTTCATGTTTGAGTGATGCTGATGATGAAGATCAAATGGTAGGAATGTATTTCTTCAATTTTAGTTCTTGGAGCATGGAGCATTGCAAAATGATTGTGTAGTTATTTCTCATGGGGTTTTATAGTCAGTTGAATAATTAACAATGATTATACCTCAAATCTAAATAAAATAATTGTGAGGTGCATGCATAAGTACCTTGCTGGTGGTTGAGGTCATTGTGTATTTATCCTCAACACTGATGGCCAGTGTTTAAGATAGGCAAAGACATGATTGATAATGCTGATTGTCAATGCAGGTATCAAGGTTGCTTGGAAGATTGGCAAAAACAATCTTTTACCTATTTTGGGCCTTTTACCAGATTAAACTAAGCCCAGTAAATATGTGTGTATTATATAATATTATTGTTTAGCAATCTATTCATTTTTCCTATATGCAAGCACAAACCTTCTGACCTTGCCAAATAGTCTTATCTAAAAGGAAGACCATCAACAGAAGGTTATTTAGACAGTCATAAAATTAAATGTAATTTCAAATATAATTCTACTCAAATAATTCTGCCTCTGTGTACTATTTGTATACAATAAAATCATATTATGTTTCTGAATTTGATGCAAATGGCTAATCCAGTGTAGTAAATGCCCATCAGTCTCAGGAGACTATGGGGACTGCTAGCTAATCCCTGCTGTAGACCCTTGCACAGGTACATTTATGTTTCTTCAAAAACTGCAGAGCCAACCTATGGTTTATACTGCAACTATGTTAAGTGGACCTTAGATACAGTTTTGGGAAGAGAGTGAATAATATACAGGATCAGTTGTTGCACAAGACCAATATGCACACACTTTCATTGATGATGACTAGTGACTTTGTTCTAACACAATCATTGACTGCTTCCAGTTTTATCTACACAATTTCATTCATATGGCTTGGGTCAACCTATGATATGGTTTTCAAATACTTAACTGTGCTGCATGCTGAGATCATTTTCTCCAATATATCAAACTGGTTCTTCTCTATCCAATGTGAACTAATTTACATAAGAAAAGATTTAAAACAATAAAGCCATAATTGCAACAATTACTATCATACAAAATAAAGGAGATTTTTCACCTAATATCCACCATTAGGCACTTTCCTTATCTATTATTAATAAGAAAAACAGGTAAAACTTACCAACACGGAAGCCATCCCCTAAATTTAGCTGGGCAGCAACTTTCTTTGCAACCAACAACAAATGACCAAGCAGCTATACATGTCAAAAGAAAAGATAATAATGAAAAACAAATTTGATTTTAATTTTATAAAAAATTAAATCTATTTGTAAATAGAAATAAAAAAAAAAACTAAAATAATTCATCAGTATCATCATCAATCATCAGGTGTTGTGACCAGGTGACTCATTCCTTCCACAAATTTGGGTTGCATGCTGGAAAGCTATTCATTCATGCATAGTGTGTCTTGGGCAGGTTTGACCTCCCTAGGTCAAATCCCAGCTGATGTCCTCCAATTTTAAGACTTACTTTGGTCACAAATATATGATCATTGATTCCATAGGGGAACCTTCTACCTTGGCCATTGAATTCAGTTTGGGAAGCCTTCCACCTCATAAATCCATGTTATCACCACACTGGCTGCCCAGTCCACCCAATTGTGCTAGATAACCATTGACCCTAGAAATAGGTTCATCAACCCCTTTGACAAGTCTTGTTTTTAATCCTGCTGGGTGTCTAGCCACCCTCCTTACCAGAAAAACTGGTGGAGGAACCAGTTTAGTTGCCAGTGACTCAACCAAACAGCAATTAATACAAGGGTACATGATAATAATTTGTATGAAAGTAAATATTAGTCAAAATTAATAATAAAAATATTTTCAATGGCCACCACTGCAATCCCACCATTGAATGAGATTGGTGCATAAGTTTTCAGTAAATTATTTTTACATAATATTAGGGAAATCTCAGAAGATTTTTATTAAGTTTACAACTTTACAATCAGGCAACTGTAGTACATTATTTACAAACCTTAGGAAAAATCAGAAACTCAGAAAATGGTTTGCCCATTTAACTCTTGGAAGCACTCAACATTTACATTTGTGGAGTGTCTAAATGTGCCTGCAATCAGATTGTACAGTATTTCAATACAGATTATTAACTAGATGATGAACTAGAGTTGCTGGGAATCTTTGACTTTGTAAAAATTGTAGATTTATAGAACCATATCTTATAACCAGAAATATGAAGGAGGCTAAAGATTGTATAATTGGAAAGAGAAAAGAATTTACTTTCATATAAAATCAACATTATATTTGATTTTTTAACAGTTTTGAGATATTTCAGTTTAATTCCACTAACATCACATATTCAGATCTTTCAACAATTTAGTCAGGCGATCATCCTGATCTACAAATCAACAATTCGCCCTTGCATGGAGTATTGCTGGAGCCCCTTCTGTTTGCCTCGGGGTTCTTGGTAGGCTCCAGAGGCGGATATGCAATATAATTGGCCCTGTTCTGGCATCTCGTCAACAGTCACTCTCTCGCAGACGTGCCATTGCCTCTCTGTCTCTTTTACAAATACTTTCATGGCAACTGCTTCGAGGAGCCGCATTCGCTGGTTCCCAGACTTCATGAGGCTGGCATCCCGCTCTCACCCTTTCACTGTCGAAACTCCTAAATATAGCCGTCTCTTCTACTCCAATAGCTTCATGTCTTGCACCTCTCGCCTGTGGAACTCCCTTCCCTATTCCAGTTTCCCTGAGAGCTATAATCTCCAACTATTCAAATGTAATGTCAATCGATATCTCCAGTTGTCTTGATCTATCCACTATCCTTCTCCTCATCCTTTCCTCTATCACTCCTATCTGATCTTGCTCCAAATCTTCTGTAACCCTTTGCGTCCTAGTGGCTTCTTGCCTTGCTTAGGGTGAAACACTTAAAAAAAAAAAAAAAAAACTCAAAAGATTTAACAATTCAAATCTCTTAAGGGATGGGTTAAATGCATGTGTTTCTGTTGTTGATCAACAAAGAAAAATTTAATTTTGTAAACCCAATGTCTATCATTCAAAGCACTTAACAAATACAAAGAGAAGTTAAATATACTTTAACATTTCAGCGACTTAATTTCTTATAGTTCTTTGTTGGTGCAGAAGATGTAATCCACCATTTTAACAGGAAATATTAAGAAAAATAATTTTATTGTATTTATAGGTAAGCATTTAATGTTACTGAAATATGAAGATGCTGTAAGGTAGAAAGGAAATACGTGGAAAAAATATGCAACTAGGACAATGATTAAAAATATCTTCTTATTATTATTATTTCATAGTCATGGTCATCTCATTTGATAAAAAAAATCTTAGCAAAAGAATTTGACAAATTTACAAAATATAAGGTCTTGGAAATATAAATTGCAAGAATATATGTAAGAACACGAAATTCTGATCAAATAATAATAAGAGCACTAGGAAAGATTAAAAAGAATATTGATGAATGCATTAAGAAAATCACAGGAAACCTAACACTATCTGAGATACAAAAGATTGTACTTGTGAAAAACTCTTACAATGTAATATGCTTAATACATTTCTTAAAAAAGGAAAACCTTCCTTTAACTCACATTCCAGTTAAAAGATTTTGTGAAGGATTGCAACAAACAACAAATCAGGAAAATTGATGTTAATGATGATGATGATTCAATTTACTAGAATAACAAAAGCAGTTTAATGACTGAAATTTACATATAAGACCCATGGGATAATTCTTATGAAGCCATTCTTATATGCCATTATGCTATTAACCCATTTTTGAGACAGTGGGCATTAATGTTATAGGTTATAATACTGGATTTTTTATAAACCTATGATACCAGATTTTATTTTTTAAATCTGTAATAAATACTAAATTTTTACTTCAATTTTTATAATTAACACTAGACTTTACAGTGGACATTAATTGTCTTTATACAGTATTTCTAGCCAAAACACTAGTTGTTTTATGGGGGAGATGCAAGTTAAATTATACTGGGAAAACCGTGAAGATGAACAAAAATATTTCTCTAATTTTAAATGTCTGCCTTAAAATGTCCAAACAAATTTCTTGAGGTTACTTTGCTCTTTTTGAATTTATCTAATTAAAAATTTAATAAAAAGATAATAATGCTGTTACTCATACTACTAGTGTAAAAAACAAATATGGAACTGAGATTATGGAATGAGGCATGTGCTTAAAAGGTTAGAATTGATCTTCAAGAAGTTAAACAAATACATTCCTACCATTTGATCTTCATCATCAGCATCACTCAAACATGAAATAGGTTTGCGAGGAATCACCAAAAAGTGGACAGGGGCCTGAGGCTGTACATCTTTGAAGGCAATGCACTGCAAACAAAAGAAATACATTATAAGAACATGCAGACATTCTCTGAATGACCAGTGTCCATAACTGAAAGAAGTGTTCTTAGAACAATTAAAACTAATGGTTGGCTTAGCTTTTGATGTGACTATTTTGTTACTTTTTTTTTATTTTTCCTTCTTTACTGATAGTAGTAACCTCATTGATGAACACTATTGTCTAAAAAGCATCTCCTCTCTGGCAATATAAGGGACAATGTTTAGCCAGCAGTCATAAAAGAACACAACGAAACAAGCTCTTTAGAAACAGATATTTACCCAGAATGCTATCTCAGTGAGCATTTTTTAATCATCTTCTTAAAGTTATTATTATTATGGTCATTGCTGTTGTTAACAATGTTTTGTTTTGTTGCCACTAAAATATGAAAGACATGACTGTTCTACAGTAGATTCTTATTCAGAATAGATCCATTCAACCTTATTCTACATTCAAGAATCAATTCGCTGACATTTGCCAACATGAAAACAGCAACTTTAAGCATTGTTACTTCTCCTCCCCTCTTCTTTTCTTTGATCAGTAGAAAGGGAATTTATGTGAAGAGACTCAAGTTCGCTTATGGTAATGGAAAACAAACTCAAGAAGAGAAATGATAACAATGGATTTTTCTTTTCTTTTTTTTTTTTTTTTTGACAAATATCCATTTGCTGCATGATTTGTCCTTAATCCCAGGATCAGTTTTTAATTTTATATAAAATATTCTTTGGAGTTTAAATATATATTGATCACTGTATATAATATTTATATATAAATGCATATATGTGGTATAATGATCATTATTTATATATAATATTTACATATATATGTACATATATAGTATATTGATCACTGTATATAATATTCATATATAAATGCATATATATGGTATATTGATCACTGTATATAATATTTATATATAAATGCAAATATATGGTATAATGATTATTATATATAATATTTATATATAGTATATTGATCATTGTAGATAATATTTATGCATAAATGTATATGCATTATATATATATATATATATATATATATATATATATATATATATCATAATGATTATTTATAAAATAATCAGTTTCCACTTCGTGCTCTAAAGTGTCTTATAATTAAGAGAGTTTTAAAAACCAGTGTAAACTTTGGACTTTGATATTTTTATCTATTTAAAAAAAAATCAAAGAGTTTCTACCATGAAAAATTATCCACCTTAGCTGTATATATAAGTTGGTCATTTATGAGAATATATTTTAATTTTGGATAGAATACAATCCTCACTTTGGAAGGTGTGAAACATTCAGATCTTAGTTTATGAAATGATGTCATATAATTATGATTTTCAAAAACAGTAATATCTTTGCCCACTTAAAAGACATCAAAGACGAGTGTTTACATCACAAAAATATATCCAATATATGTGGGATAACTAGTCATAGATCTGAATTTAGCATAACAAATCATTCTAGCCAAACCAAAAACAAAACTGTATACATTAATTATTAATAGTAATTAATGAGAAAAGCTGTTTCTGAATGAGACAACAATACATAGTGATTATTTTGTTGATACAAGTAAATAAAATTACCAAAATATTATACTTGTGTATAATACAAACTTCAATTTTTGCTATTTAAAACAAAATTTCTCATATTGTATAAAATATGTTACTTAACAGGGCAGGTGGTTTCTTGTCTTTATACTTATATCAAATCCTTTATACCTATTGAATGAGAATCATATATCACCAAGTGCAACATTATACTAAGACATAACTACAAAAAAAGTAGAGATTGGTTTGAAAGAAATAAAATATTGATACAAGTGTGTTTCATGTGAACATCAAATGTTGGATTTTGATTATCGTGGAACTTTTCACACTGTAAATGAATAAACTGCACTATAATCAAATAGTAACTTATTGTTTCATATAAATTTTTAACAAATCCTCTAATACATAAAACTCAAAGTTTGTGTGTGTCTGCTAAAAACCTTAATAATAAAATGTATATGAAATTGTGTGTGCAAATGTTATGTTTGCATCAAATAAAGGCAGTTTTAACATTTATATATCATGTGTCTTATATCCCATCCCACTTAGCAGTTCTTGCTTAATGGAAATATCTTATTGCATATTCAGCTTCAAAAGTCAAATTTAGAAAAAAGTCGCTATACATTTTCTTATTTATTTCCAATTTGGTCTTTTATAAATAATTGATTGCTTTGTTGATAGCTTTTATAATTATATTGTTTATTTATTCAAGTAAAACCACTTTTGTCCCGAAAGTAGTAAGCACCTTAGAATTTAGATCACAGTTTGGATGTGAAGGGAAATAATTTAAAAAATGTTAAAATAACATAGTGTGTATGTAATAAATAAATACCAGAATGTTTAAACATATTGAACTGCTTGAATTATAACAAATTTCACTTATACCATCTGACTCCCACTCAACTCCTGTAGACAACATAAGGATTATGGGGCCAACAGCTCTCAAGTCCCGTAGACCCATTAAGGATAATGGGGTCCACAGCTCTCAAGTCCTCATTAGTTATGGAGCCCACTGCTCCAAGTCCTGTAGACCCCCTAAGGATTATGGGGCCAACAGCTCTCAAGTCCTGTAGACCCATTAAGGATTATGGAGCCCACTGCTCTCAAGTCCTGTAGACCCATTAAGGATTATGGAGCCCACTGCTCTCAAGTTCTGTAGACCCCCTAAAGATTATGGGGCCAACAGCTCTCAAGTCCCGTAGATCCCCTAAGGATAATGGAGTCCACAGCTCTCAAGTCCTGTAGACCCTCTAATGATTATAGGACCCACAGCTCTCAAGTCCTATAGACTCCCTAAGGATTATAGAGCCTACAGCTCTAAAGTGCTGTAGATTGGGTGAAGAGAAGGGGAGCACATTTCCCTGCATGCAATGCACTGCTGCTGTGGTTTCTATATCAAATAACAGGTTTTTTACGGGATGGATTTACTAGCCCCATGCCTAACCAGTTTTGAATTGTCCTTCTCCTAAACTGGTTATCAACCATGGCTAAAGAGCTCAGTCTGTCTAACTCATAGCTGGAAGAAGAGATGAATTCATACCTTTCCCAGGGGTATTTATGCATAAGTGAATGCTATGAACTTGACTGAAATTTGAACTTGGCTCTCTGATTTCCAAGTCACCATCCATTACACCAGTTAGACATCCACCATTTTACAGCATACACAAATTTTTCCAAAAAACAACTGCGTATCATAGCAAAAAAGGATTTGGGCCACCCAATGCCAATATTTTACAAATCAACTTTTATTAGTACATAGCTTCATAGTTATTAATGAATTTTGGTCTGATATTCTTATTATAAAATGCCCAGTCTATGTAATTAATGGAGAAACATCAGGTTAAGTACATTGACAATAAAGACTATGACAGAAAATAAATATTTATTGCATAAAATAAATGCTTTTTTGCTGATTAAGTTACAGCCTTTACATTCAATTAGATTTGATCATCTGCACCATTAGCTTTCATAGCTTGAGTAACAGAGCCCATATTGTACTATGGAAAGTTTCTCAAGAAAAAACAGGTGTGAGTTTGTGTCTCACCAAAAGATTATTTTTTATCAATTGCAGTTGATATACAAAATGACCACAGAACTGTTGTTAATTGGGACAGAAGATGGCTTGTCTATTTTAATGCCTCCAAGAATAAACTTCTCTCCATTAATCATCTGAGAGACCTGTCTCTGCCTTCCATCGGTATGGCTGATGCTATCCTCCAGAAAAGTGACTCATTGTGCCTTCTCAGACTAATGTTCTTACCTGACATGAAATGGAAAGACTACATTGAATCCATTGCTAGGTCAGCTGCTAAGAAAATCAGCTCACTGTGCCAGGTGAGATAATTTTACACTCCAGAATCTATCTTGCATATCTATAAGTCTACCATTCATCTATGCTTAGAATATTGCTGCTATATATGGTCCAATGCCCCTGCTATTTACCTGGAGATCCTAGATAAGATCCAAGGAAGAATCAGCAATATTATTGGTCTTGATCTGTTAGCTTGGCTTCAGTCACTTGCCCACAGCTCTAAGGTTGCCTCTCTGTGCCTTTTTTTATAAATAATTTCATGGTTATTGTTCAGATGAGCTCTTCACTATGGTACCTAGACTGTATGAATTTAAGCGCAATACTAGACTAGCAGTGAGATCTCATCAATTTACAGTTGAGCTAGCTAGATGTAGCCATAACTTCTATGCTAACAGTTTCTTTTCTCACGCATCCCTTCCAGCTCCATGCTTTCCAGCTAACTTTAATCTGTAAAAATTTAAATACAATGTCAATCACTATCTACTCTCCTCCTGATTGTCTTTTCTCTTTCTCCTCATTACTAATGTGTCTGTTCCTAATTCATCCACATCCTGTAACCCCTTGCATGCTAGTGGCTGTACTGTCTTACTTGGGGTGATACCAATTACAAAAAAAAAATTCATACTGTTTGCCAAAGGCAAAAAATGACAAACTAAGTAGTGGCAATGAAAATGAAAATTTAGTCCGAGTCTGTCAATGTAAGAACATTTCAACACTAGACAGATTATGTAATATTGAATATAAATCTTACAGGATAAATATTACAATGAATTAATAGAATGTTTGGTCCACTCTATGCTAGTCAAAAAGATCGATAATCCACTATCAAAAAGATAGACATAGGTCCACTTAACATTAGAAGTAAAAAAGATAGAAAAATGTTCACTTTATGGTAGAGTTAAAGAGACAGCCATACAGGTGTCAGTGCAAAAGTGAATGCAGCAGACTAGGCCAGAATTTGAACTTGACTTGCCAATGAGACTAGTTGTCATTCAAGTGTAAAGAGCCCAGTCTACCCTACTATTTAACTTACAGCTAGAAAAAGATGTTCATGCCTTTCCTACAGAAATTACTCAATCTCTCACACAAGTGGTGGACTTCCCCATGCATTTGATGGACACACTTCTCTTTTCGATCACTTCTTTACTTCTATCATTGACTCATGTCGTACTCTGCAGCTCTGCCCTCTTGGCAACTCTAATCATGCAGTAGTGTCTGTAAACATCTCTTTCCACTTTTCCACCAGCCAAGAACCTCCTACAAACAGAAGATCTTTCTGTTATCAACAAGGGACTGGTTCCATGACATCCTTCGTGATGTCGCTTGGGATTAAGTTTTTAATCATCTTATTCAAAAATGTGCATCTGAGGTCTCCTTCTGGGTGAAAACTGACATTGAAACAGTCATTCCAGAAATACCAAGTGAAATCACATTCATCTCCTTGGTTCTCACCTGCATGGCCACTATAGCCCACAGGAATCACTTCTTCCAGCTGTACGAGAGTAACCTATCTGATTGCAACTGACATCTCTTTGTCTCCACTCATAATGAGTGCAGGTGTGTTCTCACAGAAGCAAAGTTACTTTTTGCTGATAAAATGAAACAATGTATAGCATCTCACAAGTTCCATTCTTGAGATTATTGGCAGGTTTGCAAAGATATGTTGAACAACAATAAATCCACAATCACTCATTCAATCAATTTGAAGTCCTGACATCTACATCAGATAAGGTTGAATGCTTTGCTCAGAAATTATCATCCAACTCAATACTCCTCATCTGATTACCTCCTAGAATGAAAGCTCTACTGAGTGATATGTGCATAACCCCATCACTGGTTTCAGACCATTTTAAAACTAGACTCCTACAAGGCAAGCAGAGGTGACGGGATCCTAGTCATTATCCTAAAGAAATGTGCTCCAGTTCTCTCCAAACTCTACAACAATTGCCTCACTGTTTTCCAGCTTGTTGGAAGTCCCTCTCTGCAGTTCCTGCTTTTAAGATCTCTAGAGAATGCTCTAACCCATCAAACTATCACCCTATTAGTCTCTTACCCCTTTTCAGCAAAGTATTGAAGGCTCTGTTCAATACTGAAGTGGTTAAGCATCTTAGTTATGATGACCTACTCTCAGACAAAAAATATGGCTTCCATCTCACCACATTTACCATTGATGTGTCAATGCCCATCACTGAATATGTATAT